>CM040128.1:10351562-10722492 GCA_022559845.1 Amorphophallus konjac | reverse complement strand
CGATGCGGGTTGATGAGAGAGAGGTGCTACCGGGTAAGGTGAGGGGGTTGCATGACGATAGGGTTGGAGGTATAAAGAATGGAGGTACTTTCCTGGTGCCACACCTGCTCTCTCCCGACTTCCGGGAAGGAGGAGATGGGGTTAACCTGATGATTGGGCTGTTGGTGCTCCGGTAGTGGATTCTGGATTATGCCCATGTCGAGCTGTGTTGTGGGGCCTGCTGAGGCTGCTGTTGTTGTTGTGGTTGCTGCTGTTGCTGCTGTTGTAACTGCTGCTGTGGCCTCTGAGGAGGTCTCCTAGCCTTAGAGCCGCGACGTACCGTCTCATCTCATCCCAATCTATTTGATGTTCATCATTCATATCATGGATGTAATCTTTGAAATGGAAGCAGTAATCCACTGTGTGTCCCGGCTGCCTGTGGTAGACGCAGTATTTGGAGGTATCAACATTTGGGGGCCAGGCGGGCCTTTCTCTGGGTAGGGCGAGTTGGTTTGATGCCATGAGGGCATTAAAAATATCTGCTAAGGTTTCTGGCAATGGTGGATAGTAGGCTCTCTTAGGACCGAGCGGCCTCCTTTGTTGCTGTTGGGGACCATAGTTCCCCGGGGGTGGAACTTGGTTGTACTGAAGCGGTGGTTGTTGTTGCTGAGGTTGTGGTTGTTGTTGCTGGGGTTGGCGTAATGGAGGCATATTATCCTGGGGTGGATTATTTTGGGGTGGAGGACGGAGAGGGAAAGGACCTGATTGGAGGGGTAGTCGGGGCATTTGTTGAGGCCTTGGGTTGACTGCATAGTTGGCATTGTTGACCGCACTGACTTGCTCATTTGTCACGACCCCTTCTGTGGCTCCGCCCGGGACACCAGCGCCTGTCTTTCTGACCACTTTGGGCTTCGGCGACTCAAACATGTTCATGATGGGGGAGTCTTTTAGCTGGGTTTGGATGTATCGGGCCCTTTCATAGAGTTCCTCCATTGTAGTAAGTTTATTCATGGCGAGGACGTGTCTGAACTGCGGGGTTGCATTAGACACAATCATTTTCACTTGTTCGGGCTCGGAGAGGGTATCCCTTATTCTTTCCGCCAGAGACCTCCATCTATCAGCATATCGGACAAAATCCTCGTCGGGTTTCATCTTTTCGGCCACTAGGTCGGTAATGGAGAGTGAGGGACCGACCCTATCCCTATATTTCTGCAAGAACCTTCTCTGCACTATTTCAAAATTCTCGGCCTCGCGGGGCTCCAGAGAATAGAACCACTCAAGCGCGGGACCATCCAATGATCTCCGAAAGAGGTATGCCAGGGACCTCTGATCGTTTTGCCAATAGGAGGACTCATACATGAAGTCCTTGAGGTGAATGAAGGGGTTGCCGGTACCATTGTATCTGCGGTACGTGGGCATTTCGGAGGGAGGTAGATGAATGACGGGGAGGATTGGCAAAGCAACCTCCGGGGTGGCTTTCACGTCCACCATTCTTCTCAGATTTTGAAACTGCTCGTCCATGCGATTGAACCTATTGAGGAGCGATTGGGCGAGCTCCTCTGGGGGTGAAGGTGGCACTTGCCATTGGGGGAGAAACTGTCTCCCGGAGACTTGAGGGGGAAACCCGGAATGAGAGGGAACTGTCGGACCACCGACAGTTGGCCCTGGCTGAAACGGTGTGTGAGGAACACCGGGAGTTTGAGATTGTGATGGGAATTGGAATGAGGGAGGTTGTTGGCTCGCTTGTCCTTGAAGCGAGGGAGACTGGATGGCTTGCGCCAATGAAGGAGATGGAATGGCCTGCACGGACTCGTGGAGAGGTGCGATAGCCGGAGTTGACTCCTGGGGCGTGGGGGAAACAGATTTCCCCTTTAGAATGGCCTGGAAGGCCCGGAGCTGTTCAGAGGCAAGCTCCGTGTTGGCGAGGACGCCCAGTAAGGAAGTGATATCCTGTGGCGGGGACGTGTCCCCGGCAATAACCTGCACCTCATGCTAGGGGTCATGAGAAGGACCCGAGTCCATAGCATAGACTCGCGGGTCGGCTGTCAAACCACGGCTAGGGTGGTTCTCCTCAGAAGACTCGTGAGACATGCTCACAGTTCTCCCAGAACGAAAAAACATACACTAGCAAGTAGGTAGCAGAGATTATCAAACAAGTGGATGCCTTTACGCCTTTTTTTTGTTTTGATTTTGATGATTTTTTTGTGTGTTTTTAGCGAGATCCGAAGTTCACACAAGATAGGGACCCTAGTTTATTTTTGTTTCACCGCCGTGTCAGCTAGGGTCTCTCGTCTCACCACGAATGAAATGACTAACTTCGGTGAACTTCAATGGTACAACCAGCCCAGTGAACGAAGAGGAGATTCTTCGATGTCGGGGACTTACGGAGGTCCCAGTGTAGGAGATTCTAGTCCGTTGAGAGGAATTCCCAAACGGAGAGTCCTTCCTTCACCGGGAAAGGGTGATCCTCAAAAAAAATGAAAAAAAATGATAGAAAAGAGGAATGGATGTATGCAATGGAATGCTGACAGATATATGGAGTGGGAAAACAACAGAAATAACAAACATGTAATAAACAAAGAACCAATCAGAACTGACGGTGCTGCCGTGAGCACAACGGGGGCGCGCGTGGGCGCCAAGGTGGAGAGGCACGGGTGGTGCCGAACTTGTAAGGGTAGCCGGGAGGAAGCAGTAGACGTCCCACCGTGATCGCCAATCTGTGAGCGACGTCACGCGGTTCGGAGTTCGATGGTGCGAGGAAGAGGATGCGGAGAGCGCGCGGGCTCTTTTTTTTTGTTTGTTTTGCTGTTTGCTGCAACACAGAGATGAGAGAAGAGAGAGAAGGGGCCACCACGGGAGATTGCTCCGACGGGGCGAGCGGGACAAGTATAATATAGCAAGATATGGGGTTCAAACGGCCATAGCGGGAAGTGACTCGCCGCGACCTCGGGGGGACGGGAATGGTGCAGAAATTAAATAATAAAAATTGAAACGGCCATTGGGGAAGTGACTCGCCGCGGCCTCGAGAATATGAGCAGAATATAGCAGAATATAAAAGAGAATATAAGAACAGAGATTTAAACGGCCATTGGGGAAGTGACTCGCCGCGGCCTCGAGAATATGAGCAGAATATAACAGAATATAGAGAGAGTATAAGAACGGAAATTTAAACGGCCATTGGGGAAGTGACTCGCCGCGGCCTCGATGATATGAGCAGAATATAACAGAATATAGAGAGAATGTAAGAACGGAAATTTAAACGGCCATTGGGGAAGTGACTCGCCGCGGCCTCGATGATATGAGCAGAATATAACAGGATATAAAGAGAATATGAGAACAGAAATTTAAACGGCCATTGGGGAAGTGACTCGCCGCGGCCTCGATGATATAAACGAAATATAACAGGATATAAAGAGAATATGAGAACAGAAATTTAAACGGCCATTGGGGAAGTGACTCGCCGCGGCCTCGATGAAAAGATGTGATCGCCAGGGGCCGAAAGACCCCAAAATAAGAAAGTGATCGCGCCTACCTCAAGAGCGGGAGATGGCGGGTTGCTTCTTCCTCTCCTTCCGGCCGGCCGACGGAGAGGGCTTTCCTCGGCTACCCTTGCAAAACAACGACAAACAAATGACAAGTGGCTTAGAAAGATGAATGTGTAGTATTCATATCCTTGCAATAAAAATGACGAAATAACGGGAAGACACACACCTGGTTGGTGTTATCTTTTAAACCCCTCTCGGACTCGAGTAGGAGGAAAATGAGATGATGGATGCGAGATGATGAATGCAAAGAACTACGAAGAAAAGGAAAGAGTTGGCTTATTGGATGTGCCGGTGGTGAAATTCGGCGGAGCTCCGGCAGCGTGGGGACGACGTAGAAGCGCGGTGGATGAAGACGACCTTCCTCTCGCGAGCGTGGGCACCCGAGAAGCCGGCAGAACCTCCACCTACAAAAGACCCCACGGGTTAGAAGAATGACTCCGTAGCATCTGGGCTCCGGCAGCCTATCGGATCACTGCTTAGCTCCTCAGAACTGAGGGGGTGGGCCTCTATTTATAGAGCTCCGGAGGGTGGAGGCGTCCAGGACCCTGGACACCTCCATCAGGGCCGAAATAATATTTTATTCTATTTTTATTGATTTTTTTTGGAATACTTTTGTGGAGGCGTCCAGGGTCCTGGACGCTTCAAGTAGGTCCACCGAAAACCGACGACGACCGCACGCGGTTCGGCACAACGCGTGGTTTTGTGAGCGGCGCCTCGTGATTCAGAAATGGGCGCGTCCAGCTGACCGGACGTCTCTATATTTGGCTTTTTTCACACACGACAAACCGTCGTTCGGTGGCCGGCGCCCGTGAGGGAGTTGATGGAGGCGTCTAGAGGCCTGGACGCCTCCAAAAATATATTATTTTATTGGTTTTCTTTTGTCTTTTATACCAGGACTGGCTTTTTTGATTTTTTTTATTTGTTTTTATGGAGGCGTCCAGGGGCCTGGACGCCTCCATAAATATATATATTTTTATTTGATTTTTGTTTTGTTTTTTATGATTATTGATATTATTTTTATTATTTTTGCATTGATGGAGGCGTCCAGACAAGTGGACGCCTCCATGATTTTGATTTTTTTTATTTTTTTGTTCATTGATGGAAGCGTCCAGGGCCTGGACGCTTCCATGATTTTGATTTTTTTATTATTTTTTGGTCATTGATGGAGGTGTCCAGGCGCCTGGACACTTCCATGATTTTTCACGGAATAATTCAAAAAAATGTAAAAAAATTCATAAAAATAGGTAATCACCAGAGTAATTAAAAATGTGAAGGCCGCCTTGGGGTATCATAGTGTAATATGAGATTTACTCAGGAGACGTCAAGAATGGCGTGTCTACAGCTGGCAACGGGGTGGCACGATTGTAGAATCACAGGCGCGGGACAGCGAGGACTACTTGCGTCTATATAGGACAAAGTACGCAGAACGGTTCCAACCCAGGGGACTTGTGGAGGTAGGTTTCCCCTTTTTCTCTTCTCTTCTTTCTCCTTTTCTTGGTTTTTTTGGTAAAAATGCTGACTTGTAAGGCTGCAGGATGTCCGGAATGCCATGATAGCGAATTTACGAACTCGCTTGGCAGAGATGGAACAACAGTTGGGTGATGCCCGCGGAGCTACGAGTGCCTTGGTAGGTGTACAGTACGTTCCTAGTTAAAATCCCAGATTCCAGATGTTGGCTGCTAATTCACATGGTCGCAGCATGCCCAGATTGGCGCAGCCTCCCCAGCGATGGGAGTAGGTGGTGCCTCTTCCAGCTTGTGGATTCCCACCTCAGAACTTGACTCGCTTCATGAGCAACTTGCTCACGCCACGCAGCGTGCTGCGGAGGCAGAAGGAATGCTCCGTATACAGGTAAAAGTTTCAGCGTTGAGTTCTCTTTGTTTACGCCTTATCGCGTATCTGAGATGGTACACTCGGCAGGAAAAGGAGACGGAAGAAGCGCTTGCCCAAGCTGCGCATAAGGAGGCTAGGATAGCAGAACTGGAGAGGGAACTGCGGCGTCATCCTGATGACGACTCATCCAGGGATGCTATGGAACTGAGGATCACTCTCCAGTTAGAGAGGGAAGACCGTGAGAGAGAACGGGCAGAGAGGGAAAGAAACGCAGAGAGAGAAAGAGCCAACAGTTTGGCTGAAAGGGAGGAGCGAAGGGCCATGGAGGCCCAACTATTCGAACTCCGAATCGGCCTTGGTCTTGCTGAACAGTGGCTGAGAGATGGTGAGGAGCGCTACCGAAAAGCACGAGAGCGTGGCTTTCGTGTTGGTAGCTTCTCTGCTGCTTCCGCGGATCAACGCCGGGATGTGGGAATAGGAAGAGGAGTACAGAGCGACAGGAGTACCGCTTTTCGTAGTTGGGTAGCACCTTTGAGAGTGTTTTGCCCGGAGAGTAGTGGGACGAGTAATGCAGAGAGAGAGGGCGGAACTTGATGTAAAATTTTTTTGGGGTTTTTTTTTTTTTGAATAAAACACAAGGTTTGGTTTGTTTGTTTTTCACCTTTGCTTCAGTTACCTGAATCCCTGCACATATCACTGAAACAAACAAATCAGAATTTCTGTTCTGACTTGGCCCCTTGCTCAATAAGCAAATGGTCACTGTGACTGTCCTTGATAACTGGTCAAGGGGCCAAGCCTTTATTTAACGAAGGCAAGGGAAAGATGCGGTGATGATAAATGCGACAGGCAAGCACACGAATGCAAGCGATATTAAAAAGTGAGATGCTGCACGCAAATGTAATCATGCAAAATTGATTTGTTTTCTTTTTTTTATATTTGATATTTTTTTTGTTTCATCATAAAAAGATTTTTTTTATTTGCAAATATGTACATTTCTCTTTTCCATTTTTTTGTGCTTTTATCATTTCAATTTTTTTTATTGCTAACGCCCGGCAAGCACCCAAATGGCACCTAACCTACGTGAGACAGGGGTTTCTTACTAACCTCCCAGGTATCTTAAGTGCACATCTAGGTTGATTTGGGCCTCTAGGCCCCTCGAATGACGATCCCGCCGGCTAAGACTTACCCTGATGACAATACCGTCATGCCATGCTTAGGCTCCCAGTTGCTTCCGACCACAGGGATTCACCCAAAAGGTGTTTGAGGTAAATGATTTGCCCGGCCCGGGTCTGTTTCCTCACAACTCTAGATGGTATAAGATGGAACACCCTGGAACCCTAACGACCAACCGCGCGACGCTGACCCGGAATCAGACGCCGTCGCACCCATAGGTGACGCGCTTGCATTGGCCTAAGCCCGAGGTTAAACAAGAAGACATCAAGGTGGTAAACAGGGGTCTTGACCAGCCAGAAACACGGAGACTCCTTCGCAACGATAGCTTTTACTTTTCAAAGTAGGCAACCAAAATGTGTATATTAAAATAAGGTTGCAGACCCTGGGCAGTTTTCACCTTTCAGAAACTCCATCGAACCTTCATCTTTAGAGGGAGAAGGAAGAGTGTAGGGGATAAACCTCCTGAGAGGACCGGCAAAGCCGTTAACCCGGCGAGCGAATAAGGGCCCATTAACTCTTTCCTTTCGGACAACTTCGGACCAAATCTCGAGCATTTACATTCCACGGCCCCCCTTTGTGGATTCAGATTTCTACTTTGAGGGGTTCCGTTTATCGCACCAGGCACGGTCACGACCAGGCTTTTCTCTTGATTTTGACTTTGTATATTTTTTTTGTGAGGGAGATATAGTCGTTTGACGTTTGTGGGCTCCCTCTTCGTATGCCTGCGGGGACACTGCCCTCTTCTCGTGCTCTGATCGATGCTCGAGGAAATGGATCCTACTCTTATCCTTGGGGTTTGAGTTTCGGTTTCTCATGCTCAGCGTTTTAAGGGCGCCAACTGTCTCATTTGGTCGAAGAGAAAAGAATAAAGATTACAGCTTCCGGAGATCTTCTAGGTGTGGCCCTACCGTAGGTGATGCTACCGATTTTTTTGAATAAAATACATAAGTGAGCACATGTTAGCTTCCTTCGAGCGAGCATAGGCCGACGTGGCCGGACAGGGATCTCCACGGTTCTGGCAAACCAAGACCCGGTGCCTACCAAGCCTTAATGGGCCCTATCCTAACATGAAGGTTAGATGCAGGGACTTAACTACATAGTGCCTGCCAGGCATCGGCATTTTGAATTTTCCATATTTTTAGTGGTTTTCAATATTTCCTTGTTTTTGATGTTTTTTATCTTTTCATCATCATTTTTTTTGTTTTGTGCTAAGGGTAGTATTTCTTAAGATAAAGCCCATTCCAAGGGTGGGATAACTCGGTCCCTTCGGCGTTGATTAGCTTGTAGGCGTTGCCAGGGTACACGGCTTGAATTACAAATGGTCCTTCCCAATTGGGTTGGAGCTTAGAACGCGGCCCTCCAGGTTTGACAAAAATTCTTTTTACGACCATCTCACCGACTTTGAATTTTCTCTCAACGACTTTCTTTTGGTAAAAGCGAGCGAGTCTATTTTGATACACACGCGCGTGTTCGGCGGCGGCCAGCCGCTTCTCATCCAAGAGTTCTAACTGGGCGAGGAGTGAATTACGACGATCGTCGAGGGGAAATTCCTCGTCCAATTGTACCCTGAGAGAAGGGATCAGAGTCTCGTACGGGACTACCGCTTCCATACCATAAGTGAGGGCAAATGGAGTCTGCCCGGTGGGGGTACGGATTGAAGTGCGATAGGCCCATAGGGCTTCGATAAGCTTTTCTGGCCAGTCTGAAAACTTACTAGACTCGCAGGTTTTTTTGATGATTTTGAGCAATGTTTTATTGGTGGCCTCCGCTTGACCGTTACCTTGTGGGTAATAAGGCGATGAATGATGCAATGCAATTGCGTACCTTTTGCAGAGGTCCTGAGAAATGAATTGTGGCCCATTGTCGGTGACGATCGTGCTTGGGATGCCGAATCTGGCGAGAATGTTCTTCATGATGAACTTGCAGACTGTTGACGCCTTGATTTCCGCGTAAGCTTCGGCTTCGGCCCATTTGGTGAAGTATTCCGTCGCAGTAAGGATGAAAGATTTCTGCTTGGTGAGGGAATTGGGATCACCTAGGGGACCAATGATGTCGAATGCCCACATGGAGAAAGGTCATGGGGAGGATATTGGATGAAGTGAGGAAGATGGTGAATGAATTTTATCGGCGTGAAGTTGACACTTGACACACCTACGGACATAGACAGCACAATCCTCTTCCATAGTGGGCCAATAAAAGCCTTGATGAATGATCTTCTTGGCGAGCATCTGACTATTCACGTGGCCACCGCACACACCCGAGTGCGTCTCTTCTACACATTTCCAAACCTCATCGTCACCAAGACATCTTAACAGAATACCAGTAAGGCTCCTCCTATAGAGTAGACCTCCAATCAATGTGTATTTCTGAGCCACCCTTCTTATGGCTTTCTTGTCCTCTGTGGTGGCCCCTTCAGGATAAGACTGATCTTGGCAATATTTGACAATTTCATAGAACCATGGTTTCTCTTCATCAGCCAGTTCTTCTTCGGCCTCTGCCAACATGAGCTCCCTCTTCTCAAGGATATCTTCCTGCAGGATCTTCCTTGCTATCCTGTCTTTGATGTTTACGTAGGAAGCATCATCGACTGCAGGGGCGTGAAGTTTGTAGATGGAAATGGACTTAAACCATCTTCCTAGAGGGAACCTTATGGATGATGCCAATGAGGCGAGGGCATCGGCGAGAATATTCTGATGACGAGGGATATGAACAAAGACCAGTTTTGTGAATAGTTTGGCAAAGGCAGCAGTGAGTTCTTGGTATGGCTTGAGTTTGGGATCGCGAGTGCGATACTTAGTGAGTACCTGGCGAAGGATGAGTTGACTATCACCTACGACTCGCAACTCAGTGATACGAAAAGAATGAGCGAGTCCTAGGCCAGCTAGAAGAGCTTCATATTCGGCTATATTGTTGGTGACTGGAAATTTGAGCTGGTATGCCAATGGGAATGTGAGGCCTTCCGGCGACAGGAGGGCGATGCCGATTCCTCTCCCTTGAGAATTCAGAGCTCCATCAAAATATAGCGTCCACATTGGCTCATCTGATTGGTTGATGGACATTAGTTCCTCATCTGGAAACTCTGATTGGACGGGATCGAACTTGGGAAGAGGATGGTGAGCGAGATGCTCGGCTATGGCATAACCTTTAATCGCCTTTTGCTGGATGTAGGTGATGTCGAACTGAGAGAGAAAACTTTGCCAGCGTGCTAGCCTATCCGTAAGGACGGCTTTCTCCAGAAGGAATTTGATAGGATTCATTCGAGCAATCAAGTGGACTTCGTGAGCCAAGAAGTAGTGCTTCAATTTCTACACTACCCAAACGAGGGCAGCACAGGTTTTCTCCATGCCGGTGTACTTCTGCTCACAGGGATTGAGAAGTTTGGACAAGTAATAGGTTGCCCGTTCCTTGCCTTCTTCATCAGCTTGTGCGAGGACGGCTCCCACGGAGTCATCCAAGACTGAGATGTAAAGGATCAGAGGTTTTTCTGGTTTAGGTGGAATGAGAACGGGTGGACTAGCCAGATATTCCTTCAACCCTTCAAAAGCTTTCTGACATTTAGAATTCCAGTGGAATTCTACTCCTGGCTTGGTCAACTCGTAGAGAGGTCTACACCTTTGTGAATGTTGAGACACAAACCGACGAATAAACTGCAGCCTGCCGATTAAACCTCGGACTTCCCTCAAATTCTTGGGAGGCGGCATATCCCTGATAGCCTTGGCTTTGTCGGGATCTATCTCGATCCCTCTTTTACTCACAATGAACCCCAGCAATTTACCTGACGACACACCAAACACACACTTTTTCGGGTTCATTTTCAATTGGAATTCTCTTGACCTTTGCAAGACCTTAGCCAAAACTTCTGGATGTTCCATCCTGGTCCTTGATTTACCAATAAGTCATCCACATACACTTCCAGATATATGTGCATCATGTCATGAAATATGGCCATCATCGCTCTTCGGTAAGTAGCTCCAGCATTCTTTAACCCAAACGGCATGACCACGTAACAATATGTTCCCCAAGGGGTAGTGAATGACGTCTTTTCCTGATCCTCTTCTGCCAAACGAATTTGATTGTATCCTGAAAATCCATCCATGAAAGAGAGGGTTTCAAAACCTGCCGTGTTATCAATCAACACATCAATGTGAGGTAAGGGAAAATCATCCTTTGGACACGCGCGGTTAAGGTCCCGGAAGTCGATGCAAATCCTGACTTTCCCATCTTTCTTCATGACCGGGACAATGTTCGCCACCCATTGAGGATAAAGAACGACTCTAATGAACCTGGCTTTGTGGAGCTTATCGACCTCTTCTTTCATTTTCAAAGCCATCTGAGGGTGGAAACGCCTTAACCTTTGTTTTACCGAGATGGACCCTGGTTTTAGGGTTAAACGGTGTTCGACCAAGGTTGAATCCAAACCCGGCATATCCTCGTAGCTCCATGCAAACGTGTCCTTATATTCTTTGAGGACCTCAATTATTGCCTCTTCTTCAGAGGGTGGTAGGTTGTCACTTATGAGGATGATCCTAGGGTCTTCCTCAGTCCCCAAGTTGACTTCTTTGGTGGATTCTTCTACGGCGGTTGACGGCTCGTCGAATCTCCTCATTCCGCTAGCGTATGCGCCCGCCGCATCCTCATATTCTTCACCCTCATCTTCAGTGGGGCATTCTTCATTCGTGATCTCGTAGACTCCATACCCTTCATCAGATGCACAGTCGCCCTCGCATTCTATTTCGGGTAGCTGGATGGGATTTTCTAACAACTGGGGGATGGCAAGAAGGGCCTGACACCTGGCGGCCAAATCCAGAAGGAATCGACGAGGGATCTGCCTACCCTTGGATTTCTTCCTAGGTACTACCCTTGGCCTATCATTCCTAGATTGACTGACAATATTTACAGACGAAGAGGAAGATGAGGAGGATGGTGTAGAATGTACAGGAGAAGACCCCTCAGAGGAGGGGTAGAGAAGGTCGCTCATCGGACCTTGGACGGGTGGTCCGCAAGGCGGTACGCACCCGTGGGAGATGTAGGAGGTTTCCTCAACGAAGATGTGTTGTTGGAGAGTTTGAAAATTGACGTTTTTTTTTTCGTTTTCATTTTTAATGACAAAGCAGTGAAAAGAGATTGGAGGAGAGAGGAAAGTGGTTATGGCTAGAGGATTGTGGGGCTCGTAGAGCAGATCATGGTTGAAGACCTAGCGCGGGTTGAAAAGCCCGCGTATAAGCAAAGAAGGGGACCTGGGAAGATCATCAGACAATTGTCTGGCCCAGGAAGAAGATATCAGCAAAGGCTGAGACGAGTGGATGGAGAGGATGGCGGCTAATGAGCCGTCGACGGCAATGTTGAGGACGGATGAAGATCCGTCGATGACAGAGTCCTTCTGGCGAGGACGAGGATAGTTTGGAACCTTGGCAAGAGTGGTAATATTCTCTGGTATTTCGGAGATCAATGGTGGTCCTTCAAGCTGTGGAGATGAGAACATCCTTTCCAGTGCAACGGAAATGTCCCATATGTCGAACCATTTGTCCCACTCGCATTCCGGATCTTTGATCTTGCCTCTTTTGGTGATCCTTGGACATTTTTCAGCCAAATATACAGCATGTGATCCTCCATATGCTTCTCGTGGGTGATCTCCCATCTGAACAACGGGCCCTCTGTTGAAGTGGTTTGATAGAGTCCACGTGAGGGGCTTCCAATCTGTCTTGAACGGTCCTTTGAAGCCTAGGCCAAACCTACGGTTCGGCCTAATTTCTTTTGGCGGCTTGAGCATACCCTGTAACTGTGCGCCCAGACCTTTTCCCTGTTGATAGCCGATGTTCCTCATAATCTCCCAACCTTTGGAGTGAAAAGGGAGACAGGATGTTGCGGTTGCCCTGACCGGCTCCTTTGGTGCTAGTGGAACATGAGATGGATCACGTACGTCCAGCAGTGACAATATGGGCCGATGAGACGGCCAAACAGAAGGCAGAGAGGTGTTGATAGCATCCACTGTGTGAAGGACAGGTGTACTGACCACTTTAATAATTCTCCCATTGTAAGGAAACTTCAGGCACTGATGGTTGGTGGATGGAACAGCGTCCATGGCTTCGATGTAAGGGCGACCCAGTATAGCCTTAAATGTGGGGTCCATGTCGAGGACATGGAATTCCGTGGAGATTGCCATGGGGCCTAGTTCTGCCTTCAGAATAATCATCCCCTGCGGCGGCCTTTTGCTATTGTCATAAGCCGTGACCGTGATCGAGGAAGGTCTTATTTGTTCCTCGCCAACCCCACACAACTGAAGAGTGCTCATGGAGATCACATTTATGGATGCACCCGTGTCCACAAGACACGGGTTTATGGATACCCCATTAATTTTTATTGAAATGCACAATGCATATTTCCGAGATTCCTTGGGAGCGAGCTCGTAGTTGTGAAACATGATGACTGGTTGTGTGTCTGTTGGGGTTAGGACGGTCGAAATCTTCTCCACAGGGAGGTCTTCATTAACCATGACCTTTTGAAGATATTCCATCAAGGCCGCCTGGTGTGATGTGGATCTTTGAAGTAGCTCTAGGATGGAGATCCGGGCAGGCGTCTTGTCCAAGTGTTTCAGTAGATCATACTGTGTTCCAGGGATAGCTCTTTCTGGTTGTTCTGCATCATCCTTCTCTGGCTGAGATTGCTCGGGATTCTGACTGTTGTGGGGGAAAACCCTGTGGAAAATCCTTCCACTCCGGAGCACCATTGCCTGCGGCTTTTGTACCTCTGTGGGGGTAGCAGTGGGTTTTAACAGGGGTTTGAGGGGTAGTAGTGGAGGAATGGTTGATGAAGCAGGGGTGATGACGGGAGCAGGGATTCTGATGAGGGGTTTGTTAGGTGGAGGCATGGCGGAGGTAGAGGGGATATCGCGCGGATTATGAAGGATAAGGGGTTTGGAAGGTGGAGGTGGAGGTAAGGTTTGAAACGGGTAAAGGTTTTGAGGCGGATGGTGGGTGATGAGTGGTTTTGAAGGCATTAGTGGTGATGTGGTGGAGAAAGACGGGGTTATGTATGGTGGACGGATGATAAGGGGTTTAGAAGGCGTAGGGGTAAATGTGGTAGAGGTGGATGGTAAAGTGGGGGAGTGGGAGAAGGTGAGAGGGTGTGAAGGCGTAGTAGAAAGTGTCGGTTGATAGGAGGTCGGGGTGCGGATGAGAGGGCGTAATGGTAGTGGAAATGGTGAAGGCGATACCGATGCGGGTTGATGAGAGAGAGGTGCTACCCGGTCAAGTGAGGGGGTTGCATGACGATAGGGTTGGAGGTATAGAGAATGGAGGTACTTTCCTGGTGCCACACCTGCTCTCTCCCGACTTCCGGGAAGGAGGAGATGGGGTTAACCTGATGATTGGGCTGTTGGTGCTCCGGTAGTGGATTCTGGATTATGCCCATGTCGGGCTGTTGTTGGGGGGCTGCTGAGGCTGCTGTTGTTGTTGTGGTTGCTGCTGCTGCTGCTGTTGTAACTGCTGCTGTGGCCTCTGAGGAGGTCTCCTAGCCTTGAGAGCCGCGACGTACCGTCTCATCTCATCCCAATCTATTTGATGTTCATCATTCATATCATGGATGTAATCTTTGAAATGGAAGCAGTAATCCACTGTGTGTCCCGGCTGCCTGTGGTAGACGCAGTATTTGGATGTATCAACATTGGGGGGCCAGGCGGGCCTTTCTCTGGGTAGGGCGAGTTGGTTTGATGCCATGAGGGCATTAAAAATATCTGCTAAGGTTTCTGGCAATGGTGGATAGTAGGCTCTCTTAGGACCGAGCGGCCTCCTTTGTTGCTGTTGGGGACCATAGTTCCCCGGGGGTGGAACTTGGTTGTACTGAAGCGGTGGTTGTTGTTGCTGAGGTTGTGGTTGTTGTTGCTGGGGTTGGCGTAATGGAGGCATATTATCCTGGGGTGGATTATTTTGGGGTGGAGGACGGAGAGGGAAAGGACCTGATTGGAGGGGTAGTCGGGGCATTTGTTGAGGCCTTGGGTTGACTGCATAGTTGGCATTGTTGACCGCACTGACTTGCTCATTTGTCACGACCCCTTCTGTGGCTCCGCCCGGGACACCAGCGCCTGTCTTTCTGACCACTTTGGGCTTCGGCGACTCAAACATGTTCATGATGGGGGAGTCTTTTAGCTGGGTTTGGATGTATCGGGCCCTTTCATAGAGTTCCTCCATTGTAGTAAGTTTATTCATGGCGAGGACGTGTCTGAACTGCGGGGTTGCATTAGACACAATCATTTTCACTTGTTCGGGCTCGGAGAGGGTATCCCTTATTCTTTCCGCCAGAGACCTCCATCTATCAGCATATCGGACAAAATCCTCGTCGGGTTTCATCTTTTCGGCCACTAGGTCGGTAATGGAGAGTGAGGGACCGACCCTATCCCTATATTTCTGCAAGAACCTTCTCTGCACTATTTCAAAATTCTCGACCTCGCGGGGCTCCAGAGAATAGAACCACTCAAGCGCGGGACCATCCAATGATCTCCGAAAGAGGTATGCCAGGGACCTCTGATCGTTTTGCCAATAGGAGGACTCATACATGAAGTCCTTGAGGTGAATGAAGGGGTTGCCGGTACCATTGTATCTGCGGTACGTGGGCATTTCGGAGGGAGGGAGATGAATGACGGGGAGGATTGGCAAAGCAACCTCCGGGGTGGCTTTCACGTCCACCATTCTTCTCAGATTTTGAAACTGCTCGTCCATGCGATTGAACCTATTGAGGAGCGATTGGGCGAGCTCCTCTGGGGGTGAAGGTGGCACTTGCCATTGGGAGAGAAACTGTCTCCCGGAGACTTGAGGGGGAAACCCGGAATGAGAGGGAACTGTCGGACCACCGACAGTTGGCCCTGGCTGAAACGGTGTGTGAGGAACACCGGGAGTTTGAGATTGTGACGGGAATTGGAATGAGGGAGGTTGTTGGCTCGCTTGTCCTTGAAGCGAGGGAGACTGGATGGCTTGCGCCAATGAAGGAGATGGAATGGCCTGCACGGACTCGTGGAGAGGTGCGATAGCCGGAGTTGACTCCTGGGGCGTGGGGGAAACAGATTTCCCCTTTAGAATGGCCTGGAAGACCCGGAGCTGTTCAGAGGTAAGCTCCGTGTTGGCGAGGACGCCCAGTAAAGAAGTGATATCCTGTGGCGGGGACGTGTCCCCGGCAATAACCTGCACCTCATGCGAGGGGTCATGAGAAGGACCCGAGTCCATAGCATAGACTCGCGGGTCGGCTGTCAAACCACGGCTAGGGTGGTTCTCCTCAGAAGACTCGTGAGACATGCTCACAGTTCTCCCAGAACGCAAAAACATACACTAGCAAGTAGGTAGCAGAGATTATCAAACAAGTGGATGCCTTTACGCCTTTTTTTTTGTTTTGATTTTGATGATTTTTTTGTGTGTTTTTAGCGAGATCCGAAGTTCACACAAGATAGGGACCCTAGTTTATTTTTGTTTCACCGCCGTGTCAGCTAGGGTCTCTCGTCTCACCACGAATGAAATGACTAACTTCGGGGAACTTCAATGGTACAACCAGCCCAGTGAACGAAGAGGAGATTCTTCGATGTCGGGGACTTACGGAGGTCCCAGTGTAGGAGATTCTAGTCCGTTGAGAGGAATTCCCAAACGGAGAGTCCTTCCTTCACCGGGAAAGGGTGATCCTCAAAAAAAATGAAAAAAAGGGATAGAAAAGAGGAATGGATGTATGCAATGGAATGCTGACAGATATATGGAGTGGGAAAACAACAGAAATAACAAACATGTAATAAACAAAGAACCAATCAGAACTGACGGTGCTGCCGTGAGCACAACGGGGGCGCGCGTGGGCGCCAAGGTGGAGAGGCACGGGTGGTGCCGAACTTGTAAGGGTAGCCGGGAGGAAGCAGTAGACGTCCCACCGTGATCGCCAATCTGTGAGCGACGTCACGCGGTTCGGAGTTCGATGGTGCGAGGAAGAGGATGCGGAGAGCGCGCGGGCTCTTTTTTTTGTTTGTTTTGCTGTTTGCTGTAACACAGAGATGAGAGAAGAGAGAGAAGGGGCCACCACGGGAGATTGCTCCGGCGGGGCGAGCGGGACAAGTATAATATAGCAAGATATGGGGTTCAAACGGCCATAGCGGGAAGTGACTCGCCGCGACCTCGGGGGCACGGGAATGGTGCAGAAATTAAATAACAAAAATTAAAACGGCCATTGGGGAAGTGACTCGCCGCGGCCTCGAGAATATGAGCAGAATATAGCAGAATATAAAAGAGAATATAAGAACAGAGATTTAAACGGCCATTGGGGAAGTGACTCGCCGCGGCGTCGAGAATATGAGCAGAATATAACAGAATATAGAGAGTATAAGAACGGAAATTTAAACGGCCATTGGGGAAGTGACTCGCCGCGGCCTCGATGATATGAGCAGAATATAACAGAATATAGAGAGAATGTAAGAACGGAAATTTAAACGGCCATTGGGGAAGTGACTCGCCGCGGCCTCGATGATATGAGCAGAATATAACAGGATATAAAGAGAATATGAGAACAGAAATTTAAACGGCCATTGGGGAAGTGACTCGCCGCGGCCTCGATGATATAAACGAAATATAACAGGATATAAAGAGAATATGAGAACAGAAATTTAAACGGCTATTGGGGAAGTGACTCGCCGCGACCTCGATGAAAAGATGTGATCGCCAGGGGCCGAAAGACCCCAAAATAAGAAAGTGATCGCGCCTACCTTAAGAGCGGGAGATGGCGGGTTGCTTCTTCCTCTCCTTCCGGCCGGCCGACGGAGAGGGCTTTCCTCGGCTACCCTTGCAAAACAACGACAAACAAATGACAAGTGGCTTAGAAAGATGAATGTGTAGTATTCATATCCTTGCAATAAAAATGACGAAATAACGGGAAGACACACACCTGGTTGGTGTTATCTTTTAAACCCCTCTCGGACTCGAGTAGGAGGAAAATGAGATGATGGATGCGAGATGATGAATGCAAAGAACTACGAAGAAAAGGAAAGAGTTGGCTTATTGGATGTGCCGGTGGTGAAATTCGGCGGAGCTCCGGCAGCGTGGGGACGACGTAGAAGCGCGGTGGATGAAGACGACCTTCCTCTCGCGAGCGTGGGCACCCGAGAAGCCGGCAGAACCTCCACCTACAAAAGACCCCACGGGTTAGAAAAATGACTCCGTAGCCTCTGGGCTCCGGCAGCCTATCGGATCACTGCTTAGCTCCTCTAGAACTGAGGGGGTGGGCCTCTATTTATAGAGCTCCGGAGGGTGGAGGCGTCCAGGACCCTGGACACCTCCATCAGGGCCGAAATAATATTTTATTCTATTTTTATTGATTTTTTTGGAATACTTTTGTGGGGACGTCCAGGGTCCCAGACGCCTCAAGTAGGTCCACCGAAAACCGACGACGACCGCACGCGGTTCGGCACAACGCGTGGTTTTGTGAGCGGCGCCTCGTGATTCAGAAATGGGCGCGTCCAGCTGACCGGACGTCTCTATATTTGGCTTTTTTCACACACGACAAACCGTCGTTCGGTGGCCGGCGCCCGTGAGGGAGTTGATGGAGGCGTCCAGAGGCCTGGACGCCTCCAAAAATATATTATTTTATTGGTTTTCTTTTGTCTTTTATACCAGGGCTGGCTTTTTTGATTTTTTTATTTGTTTTTATGGAGGCGTCCAGGGGCCTGGACGCCTCCATAAATATATATATTTTTATTTGATTTTTTATGATTATTGATATTATTTTTGCATTGATGGAGGCGTCCAGACAAGTGGACGCCTCCATGATTTTGATTTTTTTTATTTTTTTGGTCATTGATGGAAGCGTCCAGGGGCCTGGACGCTTCCATGATTTTGATTTTTTTATTATTTTTTGGTCATTGATGGAGGTGTCCAGGCGCCTGGACACTTCCATGATTTTTCACGAAATAATTCAAAAAAATGTAAAAAAATTCATAAAAATAGGAAATCACCAGAGTAATTAAAAATGTGAAGGCCGCCTTGGGGTATCATAGTGTAATATGAGATTTACTCAGGAGACGTCAAGAATGGCGTGTCTACAGCCGACAGCGACCCCGGGACGGTCAACTGGCGCAGTTGGAGCAGCCCCTTTCGCGGCCTCCGGCTTAATTGATTCCTGCGAAGAACCGACACAAAAAAAAACGGTGTCAGTAGGCGACCACCAAGGCGGCCCTGCACTAACATAAAAAATATATATATATATATATATATATATATACGCCTACGGCAGCAGCCTCTATCAAGCTGAGCACATTAGCAAATGAAAGGCCTTAAAGGCCGGTTTGGGCGGCCCAGTGCCTCAAGGCGCTACCTCAACGGGAGCCGCTTCGTCAGAAGAGTAGTCGTAGTCTACCTCTTCCCCGGACGAAGACCCGACCGCCGTTGGCTCGGCCGGAGCCGACAAAGGGGCCTCCACCTCGAGCTCGATGACCGGCGCCTCCTCTCGCGGGCTGGGTGAGGCTGGCGGCCCAGGCTTCAACTTCTTTCGCGCATACAGCTGCGTCACCGGGGGGTGCATTCGGAGGCCAAATAGCCCGGTAACCGCTCCAGCTGCACCAGTCAAAAAAACGCGGGTCGTGTCAAGCCCGATCGGCTCCCAAAGGATGAAAGTGGTAAAATAGGCCGACAAAGGTAGATACCTTCTTCGACCTCGGCAGACAAAGCCTTCTCCGGAGCCGCAGCCTCGCCCTCAGAGAAGAAACGCATCGTCTCCGCGCGGGGACGCAAGGCCAACTCAGGAGGGAGAGCCACCATGGACGACGTAGGCGACCGCCAAGCCTCACCAGTATCACGGCTCGGCCCGGTCTGCATGGCCGCAAATGCCTCGAAGGACGGGATAGCTGCCGCCGGTGAGACTATTGTCGTACCCAGGGCTTCCTTGGCCCGCCTCCGCTTGGCCGCCTGTTCCCCGGCCACCTTGGCAACAGCCAACGCCTTCTTGACAGGCGACTTCGCTCGAGGCCTTGCCTTGGCCTGCAGTGAGGGAGCCAGAGCCGCCACCGAGGCCGCCTTTGCTACGACCGCGGCCGCACCCATGACAGGCGCGGGCATAGGAGCCGGCCCCTCCACATCAGGGACGGGCGCGGACACGGGCTCTTCCACAAGGGCTGAGACAAAAAAATACATTCAAGCGTCAAGGCCCTGCTTCAAAAAAAAAGGGAGAGAGAAAACTTAAAAGGGGCGCCGACGGTCGAAGGCACTGACCGGCAGGCGGGCTGGGCTCGGGCCAAGCGACTTCAAATTCCTCGAAGGTCGGGACCCGAGGCGCTGAAGGAACGGCGGTCGAGGCTTCGGCCGCCTCCGTCTTGCGTCGCTTCGTATCCCGCTGTTTGGCCGCCTTCGCGGCATCCATTGCTTTCTTCACGGGGGATTTCGCCCGGGGCCTCTTTGCGGCCTTGGGCAAAGGAGCCGTGGTCGGAGCTAGCGGCGCTGCTTCAAAATATGCAGGCTTCTTTACCAGCCGGAGGAGATTCCGGTACGTGGCCATCTGCGTGCTGTCGGGATGGTCTGCAAAGAAAAGAGGGGAAAGAACGAACATGCATATACCATTAGTACTTAACTCACCGCAACAGCCGCAACGTTAAGGGACAAAGTCAAAGAGCAAGAGGGAACTGAGTACCATGAGGGCCAGTGTACAGCCGCAGCGTGATCGGCCAGTAGCTCAGGGACGTCTCCTTGTCCTGACGTGCCGCCTCCCGAACTAGCCAGCAGACGTCCTCAATAGTTTGACACCGGTCCGTGAGGTTGGCCAGATCCGCGTGCTTCTGGGAAGAGAGGTGACAGAAAAGATTGAAGTGGTCCATGCCCCACCCATCAGCATAATAGTAAGGGACATGCAGGCGCTTGCCCAGGATGGAGGCCGTCACATCTTCTATCTTCATCCCATTCACCCGGAGGAGAACATAGAGCCATGTGGTATCCTTATAGTTCTCAGGCCGCCTCTCCTCCCGCCTCATAAACGTGCGATGCGGGCAGGCCACGTCCCTCTCTGGGCGCCAGCTCTTGGCAGGAGTCCCCTCTTCCTCTATGGGGAATGGGTAGTTGATGAGCTCCAGACGGTCGCTCCCCACCCGGCACAAGTCCCGCAGCGTTTTCTCGTAGTCATCCTTAGCCGCTGGGGGTAGCTCCACCTTCGGCGTCGGCCTCATGTCCCGGGCTTCCCGGCGAGCCAGCAGATACGCTGCCACTTCCTTTTCCTGTCTATTCTTGAGCCGAAGAAGATGGTCTGGCTCAATATCAAGCACGGGCACGGGCTGCCGGCTAAGGAACCTCCTTTCGGCGCCATCCCAACAGTCAGTTTTGTGTAACCGATAGAAAGCCGTCCGGGCATTCCACCACTTTATATAATCTTGGGTCACTCGGGGAACACGACCCGGGGTCGGCACTCTGAAGGAGGCGGAGTCCGCTCGGTGGAAGAAGTCCCACCAACTCCTGGCGTGCTCAGGAACTGAGCCCCCCCGGACGCTCCGCAAGGGCAGCCCGAACTGCGCATGATAAGCGGGGATATGCTGGTCATACCCGAAATTGCGACCGAACCGGAAAGGGTAATACGGCTCCAGCAACACATTCTCCCCCTTTCTGAATACCAGCACGCTCGGGCGAATTGACAGCGCCCAGTCTCGCAGTTCCGGCTCCAGTAGTGGGCGCACCACGTTCTCCTGGCTGATAGGATGAACGTACCTCTCCACCTGGTCATCTCTGCACTCCCTCTTATTATTCACAAGGGGGCTTGAATGTGCGGCCAGCGTCCAGAAATGAATGGTCCCGACCGCATCCCTGGGGACCGTTGTCAACCGGCCCCGGATGTCATACATCCGCATGGAGGTAGAGGCCGGCTCCGCACTGGCAAACTCCAGCATCCTCGGTATTAGTCCCCAATCCTGGAGAACTCGCGGGGCAAACTCCGGGAACAGCGAACAGACCCACGCGTTGAAGAAGTGCAGTGGGCACACATACCGGGCCTGCCTCGGAAACTGATGGGTGCTGATATCTCCCAGCGCCTTGTAGATCAAGCAAAGGGTCGCCGGGCACAGGGACAGTTTGATACCCCATGCCATCTGACATGCCGGGTAGATGGCATCCGGCCGGATAACTGTCTCGTCGCCGTACGGCATGGCAAATGAGCATAGCCAGTACGTGAGATAGGCGGCGCAGTGGGTTTGGGGATCCAAACCCATCGGGTTAGGCCCGCTTCGGCGCCCTCTAGACGGGATCTTCACGTCAAGCTTGGGCTTTGCACGCTTCTTGGGAGCCACGGCAGTACCGACGCAGGGGAATTCCTCATACCGCTTCGGCCCGTCAAAGAAATACTCCAGCCACAGAGGCATGCGCACCCTCTTCCTGTCCCCACGGGCGGGCTGCTTCCCCTTGTGCGACAGCTGGTACAGCTCCCGGTACGCCTTCATCAGGTACCGGTATGAATACCCCAGAGAATAATAGCCATCCTAGTTAGTCTCATCCTTGATTAGATCAGGGAGGCACACTTCTTCATAAGGCTCCCCGTCAATGGGTAAGCCGCTCAGCTGACTGAGACTCCATAAGTCAAGCGAAGTCTCGCCCTCCGCCGTGTAGAAAGTGTTAGTCGCTGCGCTGAACACCTCTATCATGCCGCAACAGAGGCCCTTGGAAATGGGATAGCCATATCGGGAGGCGTACACGCTGTGATAAACGCCGACCCGGACCAGCAAAGGAGCATAGTTGAACAGCACATGCTCCGTGAACTCCACCGCCCTCTCCCGGAAGGTGTGGGCGTCCTGAAGCTTCAGCTCCCCGAACCAGCCCAATGACAGATCATACTTGAATCTGATGGCCAAACAGTCCAAGATGAAGGGCTCTTCTCTGTAGCCCCACTTCAGGGGAGCCAAGAATAGGCCGAACCGAGGCGCCTCGTTGTGCACCTTCCCGGCAGACAAGTCCCATCTTGCCGGAGTAAACTGAGGCGCCCGCACCAGCTTGTCTTCGGTCGGTAGCACCCCCTCGATCCCCAGAACTGGCTTCCACTCCCGGGCCTCTCCCACCAGGTACATCGGAATACTCCGGGGAACGCTGTACAACAAGCTATCCCGGGCCTGCAGTATAGCCTGTTCGGCCTTCTTCACGACCCGGAAGTCTCGCCCTTCCCGCGAGCGAAAATGCTTCAGAAATCGAACCAGGTGTCTGTCCTTCGGGAAGTCCTTCCTGTACTCCCCGGTGACCCGGTCAAATGTGAAGCCACTGTCAACTCTGGCAAGCCTCTGGAAATCCATGGTCTCCCCGTCAGACTCAGATGACTCTGCCAAAGCGGCTATTTCTGCATGCTCCCGATCCAAGTCCTCTACATTTAACCAGGTAACTGCTGGCACCGGACCCCGTGGGATAAGGTCAGCACCGATAGCAGCAGCAGGAGCAGAGGAACCACTTGGGACAGCCATTTATCTGCAAAGATACATAAACAGAAGATCAGAATAAGCCACATGTAAAAGGAAGTGAAAGACTGTAAAAGGAGGGCTTTGCTACAAGTCAAATGAACAAAATATTGCCAATTTCTGACGAAATTTCAGCAGAGTTTCCCCTAGGCCAGAGGCGTAAGGGAAAACACGGGTGCGCGTCCACAAGGAGTGACGGCCCCAACAAAGCATGGTGGGCCCCGAGAGGCAACACCAGAAGTCCGCCGGTCGAAGGAGTCCTCTTCCTTAGCTAAAAACTCTCCCTGGAGACCCTCACCGGTACACTGCCCAGTGCCCTTCCCCGGCACACCCTGTAGTTGCCCTCACCGGTACGCCCTAGAGGCCTTCACCGGCACGCCCCTCCAACGCTTTGCCGGCACGCCCAGGGGAGGCCTTCCCCGGCACACTGCGCGCAGGCCTTCACCGGCACGCCCTCGGCGCCTTCCCTGGCATAGTCCTAGTCGAGGCCTTCCCCGGCACACTGCGCGCAGGCCTTCACCGGCGCGCTCCTCGCCTGCTTCACCGACACACCCCCGGTAGAAGCCTCACCGGCACACCCCAAGGGGTCTTCGCCGACACGCCCAAGGGTCTTCCCCGGCACGCTCGGGATCCCGCTCGCCGGCACACCCGTGCTCGCCCTCCCCGGCACACCCCGTGTGGGGTTTCACCGGCACGCGCCTTTGCCCGCTCCCCGGCACACTGCTGGTGGCTTCGCCGACACACCTGCGGCCTCCTCCCCCGACACACCCCGTGTGGGGTTTCCACGGTACACCCACGACCGGCGATCGCCCACGATAGCGGATGGAAGAGGGGAATAAGAGAGAAGGAAAAGGAGAGCAAGAGGAGGGAGAAGAAGAGAAAGAGGAGGGGAGAGATAGGGAGAAGAGGAACGGGGAGCCCAGGGCTCCACCGTCCGCCGAACAGGGGGGAGGAAGAGCGGAGAAAGAAAGAGGAAGGGAGGGGGAGGAACAGAGAAGAGAACAGGGAGGAGAAAGGGGAAGAAGAGGAGAAGAAAGGGGGGGGGGGGGCGCTGTAACCCTATCCTCACCACGATGACGACGGCGGCGGCGTTGACGTCCGGCACCGGAGAAGAAAGAGGGGAAGAGGGACGGGGGGGCTCGTCCGCTCAGTCACAGAAGAGAGAGAAAGAGAGGGAGGCGGGGCAATTCGAACGGGGTGACCGTTCGAACTACCCCGCCCCCCCCCCCCCCCCCCCCTATTTATAGGAGAAGAAAAAGGGAGAAAAGAGAAGAAAAAAAAAGAGAAAGAAAAGGAAAAAAGAGAGAAAAAAAAGAGAAGAAAAGGAAAAAAAGGGAGAAAAGAGAAGGAAAAAAGAGAGAAAGAAAGAAAAAAAAAGAGAGAAAGAAAAAGAGAAGAAAAAAAAGAGGGGACGGGAAACAAAAGAGAAGAAAAAATAGAGAGGAGGAAAATAAAAGAAACAAAAAGGGGGAGACAATAAAAAAAAAGAGAAAAAAAGAAGAAAAAGAAGAAGGAGGAGTGAGAAAAAAATAGAAGGAGAGACAAAGGAAATAAAAAAAAGGAAGAAAATAAAGGGAGGGAAAGCAAAAAAAAAAATAAAATAAATATATGTAATATCTATTAAATAAATACATATATACGTACATATATATATATACCCATATATGTATACACATTTACATACCCATCCGCTCACATACGCGGAGGAGTAAGTCGACAGCATACAATAATAAATGCCCCCGGGGAAGACATTCCATCCCCGCGATCCCAGCCAGACGAACGTCCACACCAGCAAAGACGACTCTACCCCTGTGGCTCTATCCTTGTCATAGTGCCACTACCCTACCACCAAAACAAGCCCGTCTCTGGCACATCGCCTCGGGCCTCAGCTACCACCCACGCCATGCAATATTGTCATCACGAGCCCTACGCCCGGATCGGCAGAACCTCTATCCTTGCGTTGGCATTAATCTCTTACCAACGAATAAGTCCCTTTCTGGCGCAAGGCCTCGTGCCCTAGCCACCCGCTCCACACAATATTGCCATTATGGACCCTACGTCCGAATCGGCACAGATTCTCCCGTTGCGCTGGCATTCCATTCTTGCCAACGAGTGAACCTTACCTTCCGGCGCAAGGCTTCGTGCCCTAGCCTACACTCGCATATCACCCAAGTTCCAAAAAAAAATAATAATAATAAATAATAATGAATAAAATGGGGTTAAAATGGAGATATCCCGCCGGACTTGTCCCTCCACCGGGACAAGGGTAAAAATGGCAACAACCCGGCTGTGGCGAAAACCCGAAAGGGCGCTACGGGCAAAATTGGGTACCCCGCCACGTGAAAACCCGAGAGGGCGCGTGGGCAAAAGCAAGAGGGGGCCGGTACCGGCGAAAACCCGAAAGGGCGCTTGTATCGGTAATGTGGTTCAAAAAAAAGAGAAAAAAAAAGAGAAGAAAAGAAAACAAGAGAACAACAAACCAGGTCAGTTCCCGGCATTCTGTCGGCACTGACGAAGAGACCAAGAGACCAAGAGATCAACAAAGCATGTCAGTTCCCGGCATCCTGTCGGCACTGGCGAAGAGACTAAGAGATCAACAAAGCATGTCAGTTCCCGGCGTCCTGTCGGCACTGGCGAAGAGACCAAGAGACTAAGAGACAGCAAACCAGGCCAGTTCCCGACGTCCTGTCGGCACTGGCGAAGAGACCAAGAGACCAACAAGCCATGTCAGTTCCCGGCATCCTGTCGGCACTGGCGAAGAGACAAAGAAATCAACAAACTAGGTCAGTTCCCGGCATCCTGTCGGTACTGACAAAGCGACCAGGAGACCAAGAGATCAACAAAGCATGTCAGTTCTCGGCATCCTATCGGCACTGGCGAAGAGACTAAGAGATCAACAAAGCATGTCAGTTCCCGGCGTCCTGTCGGCACTGGCGAAGAGACCAAGAGACTAAGAGACAGCAAACCAGGCCAGTTCCCGACGTCCTGTCGGCACTGGCGAAGAGACCAAGAGACCAACAAGCCATGTAAGTTCCCGGCATCCTGTCGGCACTGGCGAAGAGACAAAGAAATCAACAAACCAGGTCAGTTCCCGGCATCCTGTCGTTACTGACAAAGAGACCAAGAGATCAACAAAGCATGTCAATTCCCGGCATCCTGTCGGCACTGATGAAGAGACAAAGAGACCAATATGATGCTTCAGTCCCGACACCCCGTCGGCACTGATGAAGAGACAATGAAGATCAACAGACCAGGTCGGCTCTCGACGCCCCGTCGGCATCGACAAAGAGATAAGAGACGAAAAACACCCACGGGCACCGCCCGGCTCATCCTTCGCCTGCGCTACCCGTGGGTGGGGGGCATTTGTGGACACCTAAAATTGCACATCCAAACGTCATGCTCAGCCCAGCATCGACAACGGCGCCAAGTGAAGGAACCCCGGAGAAATCAAGCACAAAAGGCCCCACAGCCCATGGGCCCCAAAGGAAATCAAACGGGCCCTGACTCGTGCCCATAACAGGCTCAGAACGGGGTCAGAACCATGCCCTGAAGCCCTTCATCGGCACGCCCAAGCCTTCAGCGGCACGGCTTGCTCAGCCTTCAGCGGCACGCCCCAAAGGGCCTCCAGCGGCACGCCCTGGAAAGCCTTCAGCGGCACGCCCCAAAGGGCCTCCAGCGGCACGCCCAGCGGGGGGCTTCACCGACACGCTCACTTCAGCGGCACACCCTGCCGCGGCCTTCGCCGGCACACCCCTTTGGGGGTTCACCGGCACACCCCCAAGGGGGGGACCTTCAACGGTACGCCCCCCAGGTGGGTTCACTGACGCACCCCCTTTGGGGCCTTCAGCGGCACAGCCCTTTGAGGCTTCAGCGGTACGGCCTTTGGGGCCTTCAACGGCACGCCTAAAAGGGGCTTCAACGGTACGGCCTTTGGGGGCCTTCAACGGCACGCCTAAAAGGGGCTTCAGCTGTACAGCCTGCAAAGGCTTCAGCGGCAGGCCTTTTTGGCTCCTCAGCGGCACGCCCCTTCGAAGCCCCCAGCGGCACAGCGGTGAAGTTTTTTTCAACGGGCAACATGAGGCCCATGCCCTACGCATCCTTGGCGCGCAGTGGAGCCGTATGAGGTGGCAGTCGACGACTGGGCCACGTAGCCTACCCCACTGACAGCCAGGACGGAGCAGGTGAGCCACCATCATCACAGCCGGCTTCCCGCCTTCGACGGTGGTGCTCGAAGTCACCGGCGGCCCAGAGTATAAAAGACGCCCGTTTTCAACAGAAGAGGGGCATCCGGGGAGGAGATCAAGGAGGAGGGAGACACACAGACACAGAGGCAAGGAGAAGAAGAAAAGAAAGGAAGAGAGAAGAGAAGAACCCGAGCTGGGCGTGAGCCTCCTCCGGCGACCACCGCGAAGAGAGCAAGAGTAAGGGAGAGGGAGGGAGCTTAATGTAACGGGGGAGAGGGTTGGGGATAGTGGCGAAGGTCTTAGGCCCCAGTGCTTCTACCCTCTCGCATTCCATTCTTCCTTCCGTTCTCCGTTATGGATTCTTTTTCCTTTTGGTCCACGGCCCCATTTGGGGAGTTTGCTTTTGCCATATGTATGAAGGGCCTCGCCCTCTCGATTCTCATAAATGAAAACCACCCTCTCCGGGTTTCTTTTCGATCTTCGATATTTTATGCTAGGCTTTGCGGGCTTTTTGACGGACAATCCGTTCCTCCCTCTGTCTCCTCATTCCTCCGACGTCTTTAGGGTCCTCCACGTCGATGTGGGTTTCCCCCTTTTTGTTGGCCTTGGCTCCGTGAGCTCCTCACTCCCTTCTATGGCCATCTACCGTGTTCCCGGGCTTGAGGAGAAGGGGAGGTACCCTTCTTTCTTCCCAACCACTCAGTGACTAATAGACCACTCCCGGCCTTGAAATCCCCTGTCTTTCTTCCTCTTTTCCTGAACGGCCACCAAGTCTCCCCCCCAGATGCTTGCAACCCTTTTAAGCCTCCCATCGGTGCACCTTTCCGGCCCTTGGCCGGCACACACTTGCCCAGCCTTCAGCGGCACGCCCCATTGGCCTTGCCCTTCAGCGGTACGCCCTGTCCAGCCTTCAGCGGTACGCCCTGTCCACCCCTCAGCGGCACGCCCTGTCTAGCCCTCAGCGGCACGCCCTGTTCAGCCTTCAGCGGTACACCCTGTTCAGCCCTCAGCGGCACACTCTTCAGTCCTTCAGCAGCTTACTCTTTGGCCAGTCCCAGTCCATGCCTCTTAGAAGCCCTCAGTCGTCTTCGTGTTTTCCGAGGCTCTATAAAGGTGTTGCTCCTTCGGGGGCCCATCTCCAATTGTCGGGTTCCGCCACTCCATGTGGGCGCGTCCCCTTTACCTCCCTTACGTCCCGGGTCAAGGGGAGATGCTGCCGAATTTTTGCGAGGAATTAATAAACAATTAAAAGAGGCAAAAGGAAGCAATAAGCAAGCAAGACAATTGACGAAACCTTCCAGCTCATCAAACCACTGCCGGCATCACAACGGAAACCGAACCGAACTAATTAACTACCCGGCAGCCCGAATGCCCGGCCCGCAAGAAAAGAGACCGAACCAAACGAAACAGAACAAGGGAAGAGTTTCATTTAAAACCACACAAAAGTTAAGATAAGAAGAAAAGAAAAGCCTTAAAACAAATAATTGAAAACTGATCGAGCCCCCGTTGGCCTTCAGCGGTACGCCCCATTGGCATTCAGCGACACGCTCCCCCTTGCCTTCAGCGGTACACCCCCTTTCAGCCCTCAGCGGTACGCCCCTTGTAACCTTCAGCGGTACACTCCCTTGAGCTCCAGCGGTACGCTCCATTGGCCTTCAGCGGTACGCCCCTTTGGCCTCCAGCGGTACGCCCTCATTGGCCTTCAGCGGCACGCCCCCTTGCCCTTCAGCGGTACGCCCCTTTAGTCTCCCAGCGGCACGCTCTCTGCCCAGCGGTACGCTCCCGTTTTCCCCTTCACCGGCACACTATACATATACACATATACGACCTGATAAGGGCATTAATAATAGCAAATAAATTAATAAAAATTGCACTAATCAAAGGACTTCGAATGCGTAATATTAATCACAATAAAGAGGTGGGAGGGATAATAAAAAAATATATATAAATAACAAAGGAATGACAACAATAAGAACAATCATGAATAAAGGAGAAGAGAAATCATCCCGATCAAAGGCACGAGTAAACATTAAACCTCAGAGCGGAAGTCCCAGAAGATACGACTAAGAAAGCCCCAGATAAAAGACGTTAATGTCCACACTGCAGCCCTCTCTCTCTTCGGGACTCGGGGCAAAAAGGGAATAACAACGTTGCCCTTTCAGGTCGGGCCCGAGTCTTGGGAATTACTCCGTATGGCCAGGCTTTGACCTAACTTCGGCCCGACATCTTAATCGGACCGGATTTGTTTCCTCGTTCCGGACACCTTCCGAATCCTCATTAAAATTGCCGCATGTTCGGCAGACATTTGAAGGGATCCACTTCGGTTTTCCCATGGTGACGCTGCCACTGACTGGCGTCCGAATACGAATGGTCTACGGATGGCCGACACGGCCGACAATTTATGGTCTCGATAAAACCTTCAATGTGATCTACACGTATCTCTCTCGCATAATTAGTATTACTTTTTTTGGCCGCGGGGCCCCTAATTTCGGCAATTAATCAAGGGTATTCCCTCGTATGGGGGATGTAAATGACGTCGTGACCTTTATGGCGCGACGGGATTCGGTCCCGACACGAACCACACAATCGTCTGACGAATTCAGATTCGAGCGCACCATGGGCTCTTCGGAGCCCGAATAAATCGTCACTTCGGTGACTGGCACGCCCACGCACTTAATAAACCAACGATCGCGCCGAGATAATTGTTAAACGAAAGTGCGTCCACAGCAGGCAGTGCACAACGCCCGTGATTTGCTTTAGGTGTGACCAGCCAGGGTACATGGCGCGTGACTGTCCGCAGAGACCGCGTCAGCCGCATGAGTTTCAGCAGCAGCAGCAGTTCCAGCCCCAGCAGATGTCGTCACAGCCGCAGCAGTACCAGCAGTAGGGTCAGTACCCTCAGTTGACCCGGTCAGCTACCACAGGGAGGCAGAGAGCCCGAGGCAGAGTTACCCACATTACCAGAGCAGAGGCTGAGGCGTCCCAGTTGGTGGAAGGTACTATTCTGATTCTTGGTTGCGCGGCTCGAGTTTTGTTCGATTCCGGTGCATCTCATTCGTTTATTTCGGAGGAGTTTGCTAAGAGTGCCGAGGAGTCGGCGACTGAGGTGTCATGTGATCTGGCAGTGGAGTTGCCTACCGGTGACTTCATGCTCACCCCGTACTTCTTCGAAAAGGTGCCTGTGTGGGTGGATGGGCGGAACTTACCGGCCAGGCTTTATGCGTTGCCGCTTCAGGACTTTGATGTGATTCTAGGCATGGATTGGCTGGAGGCCCATCATGCCTTGGTGGATTGCGGCTCAAAGAGGGTCTACTTCCGGCAGCTTCGTGGACCCACCTTCTATTTTCAAGGTATCCGGTCGTCCTCCTCCAGTTTCCTTATTTCGGCTATTAGGGCTCCAAGATTGCTTGACACGGGTTGTCAAGGTTTTCTCGCTTCTGTGGTTTTGGTCGATCGGCAGTGTCCGGACGCGGAGGACATCCCGGTTGTGTGCGAGTTTTCTGATGTTTTTCCCGAGGAGTTGCCAGGGTTGCCACCGCAGCGAGAGATTGACTTCGTGATTGAGGTGGTGCCTGGTACGGCGCCTATGTCGAAGGCCCCTTATCGTATGGCGCCGGCGGACTAAAGAGAGCTGAGGGTGCAGTTGCAGGAGTTGCTGGCCAATGGGTATATTCGTCCTAACTTCTCCCCTTGGGGTGCGCCGGTGCTGTTTGTGAAGAAGAAGGATGGTAGTTTGAGGCTGTGCATCGACTACCGGCAGTTGAACCAGGCGACTGTTAAGAACAAGTATCTGTTGCCTCGGATTGATGACTTGTTTGATCAGCTTCAGTCGGCCCGGGTGTTTTCGCGAATTGATTTGAGATCGGGTTATCACCAGCTGCGGATTCGAGAGTTTGATGTGGAGAAGACGGCGTTTCGTTCGAGGTATGGGCATTATGAGTTCTTGGTTATGCCTTTTGGGCTCACCAATGCCCCCGCGTCATTTATGGATTTGATGCATAGGGTGTTCCGTCCATATCTAGACCAGTTCGTGGTCATGTTTGTGGACGATATCCTTGTGTATTCGCGGTCTGCTGAGGAGCATGTGCATCATTTGAGAGTAGTGTTGCAGACCCTTCGTGATCACCCGTTATATACCAAGCTTAGCAAGTGTGAGTTTCGGCTTTGTGAGGTGCACTTTTTGGGGCACGTGATTTCTGGTGATGGTGTTTCCGTGGACCCGGCTAAGGTCGATGTTGTGGTGCAGTGGCCAAGGTCGAGTTCTGTCACGGAGATTCGGAGCTTTTTGGGACTTGCAGGCTATTATCGGAGGTTCATCCAGTAGTTTTCTCGTATTGCGGCCCCAATGAACAGGCTTACGAGGAAGGATGTTCCGTTCGTCTGGACGGAAGAGTGTGAGCAGAGCTTCATGGAGCTGAAGAGATTGCTCACGACTGCTCCGGTGTTGGTGTTGCCTTCAGGATCGGGAGGCTTTGTGGTGTGTACAGACGCTTCCAGGGTAGGTTTGGGTGCTGTGCTGATGCAGCACGGTGGAGTTGTGGCATATGCATCTCGGCAGTTGAAGCCACATGAGGAGAACTACCCCACTCATGATCTTGAGTTGGCGGCGGTGATTTTCGCCCTGAAGATCTGGAGGCACTATCTGTATGGTGAGAAGTTCGAGATGTTCACTGACCATCAGAGTTTGAGGTATGTGTTTACCCAGAAGGATCTTAACCTCAGGCAGAGGAGGTGGATGGAGTACATGAAGGATTATGATTTTACTCTGTCATTTTAGCCTGGCAGGATGAATGTCGTGGCTGATGCCTTGAGCAGGAAGGTGGTGGTCAGTCAAATGTTGTTGAGGAAGTGGAGGTTATGGGAGCAGGTTTCGGCCATGACTTTTAGGCTCAAGATCCCTCGGGATCAGGGTTCGGCTGGTCTTGCGAGCTTGACTGTCACGCCAGCTATTCGTCATCACGTGACTGAGGCTCAGCATGCGGACCCCGAGCTATCCCGGATCTTGTCATTGGCCGAGGTGGAATTTGGTGAGGATGGAGCCGTGAGGTTCCGAGGTAGGTTGTACGTCCCAGCCGAGGAGCAGACGAGACGCGCGGTGTTGCGAGAGGCTCATGGGAGCCGGTATGCCGTGCACCCTGGATCGACGAAGATGTACCAGAACCTGAAGAGGCAATTTTGGTGGCCTGGTATGAAGAGAGATGTTGCGGAGTTTGTGACAGGTGCCTGACCTGTCAGCAGGTGAAGGCTGAGCACCAGCGACCGGGGGGTACACTTCAGCCCTTGGATATTCCTGCGTGGAAGTGGGACCACGTGACCACTGATTTCGTGGTGGGGTTACCGAGGACATCCAGTGGGCAGGATAGTATCTGGGTGCTGGTGGATAGACTGACTAAGACGGCGCGGTTGCTGTCGGTCAAGGTCAGTTGGAGCGTGCATCGTTTAGCTCGTTTGTATGTGGAGCGGATCGTTCCATTGCATGGAGTTCCCATCTCCATTGTGTATGATCGTGATCCCCGCTTCACTTCTGGATTCTGGAGGAGCTTCCAGAAGGCTCTAGGCACCGATTTGGCATTTAGCTCGGCGTATCATCCTCAGTCAGACGGTCAGTCTGAGAGGACCATCCAGACTTTGGAGGACATGTTGAGGTCGTGTTGTCTGGAGTGGCAAGGGAGCTGGATCCACCACTTACCATTAGTGGAGTTTGCCTACAACAATGGCTATCATTCGAGCATTGGTATGGCACCGTATGAGGAGTTGTACGGGTGACCTTGTCGGACTCCGCTTGATTGGTTCGAGGTGGGAGAGCGTGTTTTGATGGGACCGGATTTGGTGCAGCAGTGCACTGAGGTGGTGCATCTGATCCGGCAGGAGATGTTGGCTGCGCAGAGCCGGCAGAAGAGCTATGCCGATCGGAGGAGGCGACCCCTCAGTTTTGCTGTAGGTGATCGGGTGTTTTTGCGAGTTTCCCCCACGAAGGGTGTGATGCGCTTTGACAGGCGTGGGAAGCTGAGTCCCCGCTACATTGGTCCTTTCCTCATTGTCGAGCGTATCGGTGAGGTTGCCTATCGGCTACAGTTACCCCCGGAGCTATCTTCTGTGCATGATGTGTTTCACGTGTCTATGCTTCGGAGGTATATGCCCGATGATTCCCATGTTCTGGATGATGCCGTTTGGCCTAAAGTGACCCTAGACTTGTCCCTCCCAGAGTACCCTGTCCGCATTGAGGATCGGCGTGAGCAGAGCCTGCGGAACAAGGTTATTCCCCTGGTTAAGGTGGTCTGGCAGCGTCACTCTGGTGCTGAGACGTCGTGGGAGCGTGAGGATGAGATGCGGCAGCTGTATCCTTATTTTTTCGGGTGAGTCTTCTCCCCTGTCCCTGTGCCCTGTCCTTAATTTCGAGGACGAAATTCACTTAAGGGGGGAGGGCTGTGATGTCCCAAGTTTTTCGGATCCTTCTTTTTGGGTCCCGGATCTGGTTTTACGGAGTGTCTAGCTCCGTTATGTCTGAAATTTCGTTTCGAACATCTTTCGTGTTCGGATCGGTGCGATCCGGAGTTGTTTCGGAGGCCCGGAGTGTGTCCGTGGCTTTTCCGCGCGTGTTTTTCGAGTTCCGTGTGTGTGTTTCGGGAATTGCTTCGGAACCCCGTAGCGGGTGAACCGGGTCGTTCGCCTACCCTCGGGTGGCACCGTTGCGATCGGTGCGTTCCGAGGATCGAGAATATGTATTTTTCTTTTTTTCGGTATTTTTGGCATTTTTCAAATTTTCTATAAATACCCCCCCTATTTTCCCTTTTCTTTTCCCCCTTTTCTTCTTTTCTTCTTCTCCTTTCTTCCTCCCGTGAGCGCAACGATCACTCCCCCCTCTTGCCCGTTGGACTTCGCGGCGCCCCTTCCTCCTCCGACGACGGGTGGTGGACGACGGCGACGGCGCGGTGACGACGGCGGCGGCGAGAGGATCGCGGCGGTGCCCTTTTCGTGGCGCGTGGGTGGAATTCGTGTTCGAGCTAGATTCGGAGACCGGCGACTTCCCGGCGGATTTCGATCTTCATTGAGGTAGGGGGACGGATCCTTGACCTACTTACAGCATTCCTCGTGATTTCTAGGCCGTGGAGAGGCCGAGAGGGGCTTGATTCATGCCGGGAGGGCTATTTTCATGCTTGGGGTATGAGCGTCGGATCCATCGTTTTTGGAGTTTTTGATCGATTTGGGGCTCTAGATGCATGCTAGGACGTCTGGGGTGATTCCCCGTTGTTTTCCCTTCACTAAGGGGGGTGAATGGGTGTGGTTTCTGAATTTTCCGGGCGTTTTACCCGAACCGGGCTCGGCCCGTTATCGCGCTATAGTCCAGTGGCGCGTTCTGTTTGAACGCGTTGTGTCGTCCGAGCGCGTTCGTCCGAGAAGATGAATAGTTTGGCGGTTCGTGTCGCGCCTGGGGAAGGTAGCGTGTTCTTGGAGAACGCGCTAGCCTTTCCTAGCGCTTTCTTGTTGAACGCGCTAGCCTTGGCTAGCGCCTTCTTGGAGAACGCGCTAGCTTCTGCTAGCGCGTTCTTCTTTGGTCGCGCTAGGGGACCATAGCGCGACAGTGTCGCGCCCTGGGTCCCTAGCGCGTTAACCCCCCCCCCCCCCCCCCCCGAACCGCGTTTCCTTTTGGTGGTTGTACCTCCGGGGGAGCAAGTCTCGGATCCGGTTGTGGCGTGTGGCCCGAGGGTTGCCGTGGGCAGCCAGTGAAAGCCACAGGGGCGCCCGGGGGTCCCCGGAGAATCAGTTACCTTGGTAGGGGTGCCGCGTGACTTGAGGGATGATCGGACCTCGTGCGTGTCCCCGGCTTCCGTACCTACCATCTTGGTTACCGAGAGTCTGTGTTAGTGTATGGTCGGTGGTTCCCACGAATCGAGTCTTACCTCCAGTGACACGTCCACTAGTCGGAGCCTTCTTACGGCACGTGGTGCTGACCCACCCGGGAGTGGTGGAGCGGCTAACCCGAGAGAGACGGTGAGTAGGCTGGTTACCGTAGGGCCCCCACCTACGGCCGAGTCCGGGCTTAGGGGGAATTACCAGCTAGAGGACAGGCCTAGGGCGTATGGTCTGAGTGTGCACACGGGGCTGAGGGTTCGGACCCGCGCTGACGAGCGCGACCTCAGCTAGTCCTTGTTTGTGGTACTGGTTACTATGTGTGTATGAGTCTCGCGCCCGGGGCGCTGTAGCTAGACACTTGTGACGCGGTATAAGACGTCAGGGGACGCATCCGGTCGTTCTTCTAGTAGGTGGTGCTCCTGTCTGCTGGCAGGTTCGGACTCGAGTTTTGTCAGACTGAGGTTCGGATACACGGTGTGGTTGTTAGACAGCTTTTCCGTTTATTTATTGCTGCTTGTCGTTTCTGCCGTACTTCTGCTAGGTAGGGTTACCTCCCGTGGTTGTTCGCGCCTTGCTGCCGTTTTCTCGTTGTGCGGTGTGGGTCCGGGGGATCCCTACTGGGCCAATGAGATGAGGTTCACCCCTGCTTTTCAGGTGAGGCTGGGTCGTCGGGAGGTGCGGCCGAGTTTCAGCGTGGTTCTGCTACCCAGATTAGTCGCCAGTCTGCCAGAGCCGGGGGATGCCCCGTGTAGTTGTACGCCGGGGGATGTCCCATGTAGTTGTGATTTTCTTTCTGTTGACTGTACTTTATTTGGACATGAGACTCTGTGGACCTTGTAGCAGTTTATTTATTTATATTATGCTGTGCATCTTATTTTAGATTATTGTGCTGTCTCTGCAGTTGCTTCAGCTTCTCTTGTACTCCCACACCATCCCTTTCTACCCTTCAGAGTCTTCGGGCTCGTGGGTTGGCGGGCCGAGATTCGAGACGCGTCGGTTCCTTTCCGGTACTCAGATCCCGGGTCGTCACACTTTGAATGGTCCCACTCGGACCGCTCAAGACCTTGACCCTCTAGAAATGTGTACACTAGAGCAGCCCAAACCAGTCCGTTCAAGCCATATGAACGGCCCATCGATTGACCGTCCATGGGACTCGTCATCCTGACGAGCGGCCGACCCTAGACCGTACATGCCTTGAGCGGCACATCCCTAGCCACCTAACCCTTAGGAACCTTGTGGACGGGCGGGCACTCCTTAACCGCGCATCCCTTGAGCGGCCGTGTCCTAGCCGCCCATGTTCTGTAGACCAGTTTCAGTACGCAATGTGAGCGGCTGAGACCCAGCCGCATATGCCTGATAAGCGGCCAGCATAGAACCGCCCATCCCTGCCAAACTTTAATTTTTGCATATTCATTCTATTTATGCTTTAAATGTTGCATTATCACCGTGTTTAAATTATTTCATAAACTGTGGCATTATTTTACATCCCGATAGAGTTACTTTCTCTTTCCTCGTGATGGAACCACTAGACGTAGCCCATCGACTTCCAGCGTCGGCCCACCCGAGAGAGGTGGAGCGGTAGTCCCGTCACACAGTTTTTAAGCTAGTTCTGTGGACCCCTGCTGAAACCGTAGCGTCCTTGTGGACACCGAAAATTGCACATCCAAGTGTCCTGTTCGGCCCAGCATCAACAACAACGCCGAGTGAAGAAACCCCGGAGAAATCAAGCACAAAAGGCCCCACAGTCCGTGAGCCCCAAAGGAAATCAAACGGGCCATGACTCGTGTCCGCGACGGGCTCAGAACGGGCCCCAAAAACACACCCCCCCGGGGTGCTCAGCGGCACAGCCCAAGGCTGCTCAGCGGCACGCCCCCTGGTGGGTTCACCGGCACACCCCCTTGGGTGCTCAGCGGCACAGCCCAAGGCTGCTCAGCGGCACGCCCCCAGGTGGGTTCACCGGCACACCCCTTTGGGTGTTCAGCGGCACACTCCCTGGGGCTCGGTGGCACGCCCCCGGGTGGGTTCACCGGCACACCCCTTTGGGGTCTTTAGCGGCACGGCCCTTTGGGGCTTCAGCGGCACGGCCCTTTGGGTGTTCAGCGGCACGGCCCTTTGGGGCTTCAGCGGCACGGCCCTTTGGGTCTTCAGCGGCACGCCCTCCAGGCCGTTCAACGGCACGCCCGTTTGGACCCCCAGCGGTACGCCCTTTTGGCTCCCCCACGGCACGCCTTTTCAACCCTCCAGCGGCACAGCGTGAAGCTTTTCAACGGCAAGACGACGTGCAGCCCATGCCCTACGCTTCCATGGCGCGCAGTGAGCCGTCTGAGGTGGCAACCGTCCATTGGGCCACGTGAGCTACCCCCTGACGACCCAGGACAGGGCAGGTCAAAGGCCATCATCACAAGGCTACTTCCCGCCTTCAACGGTCGGGCTGGAGGGCTTCGACTGTTGAAGGTATAAAAGACCCTCCGCTTCAACAGACGGAGGAGGGGGGGGACACAGACAGAAGGGGAGAGGCTCCGACAGTAGAAGACACACACACACAGGAGAAAGAGGGGAAGAGAAAAGAAAAGGGGAGGCCCTCCCGGCGTGAGCCCCCTCTGACGACCAGCGGGAAGAAGCAAGAGTAAGGGAGAGAGAGCTTGGTGTGATGGGGGTGAGAGTTGGGGGCAGTGGCCGGCGTCCAAGTCCCCAGCGCTCCCTGTCTTCTTGTATTCCGTTTTCTCCTTTTGTTTATGTTCTATCTTTCCTTGGTTGTTCCCTTGCCCACGGCCTCGTCCTGGGCATTTTTCCCTTGTAAGGGGTATGTAGGGCCACGCCCCTTTCGCTTCCCATGAATGAAAACAATCGCCCTCCTTGGGCCTTTCCTGCTACTTCTGTTGGTTTGCTCCCGCCTTCACAATGCATGTAGTGTGTTGCCCGTTTTCTCCGTTCCTCCGATTTCTTTCGAACCGCTACATCAACGTGATGCCTCCCCCATGAAGCCCGACTGTGTGAGCCTTTCACTCATTTCCAGCAGCCCTACCTTGGCCTCAAATCCCCCTCTCTTCTTGAATGACCTCCAAGTCCCCCAACTTGTACACTCTGTTTGAGCCCCCCAGCGATGCACCCTTTTGGCCCCTGGGCGGCACACCCGTTCTGGCCCTCAGCGGCACACACATTTCTGGCCCTCAGCGGTACACCCCTTCCTGCCCTCAGCGGCACACACACCCTGTCACCCCTGGCCGGCACACTCCTTGGCCGGCACGCCCGATTGGCCCTTGGCCGGTACACCCCCTTATGGCCTTCAACGGCATACCTTTCAGTCCCTCAGCACACCCCTTCTTGGCCTTTCCCCCGAGCCCTTTCCTTCACGTTTTCCGAGGCTCTATAAAGGTGTTGCTCCTCCGGGGGCCCACCTCCAGTTGTCGGGTTCCGCCACTCCATGTGGGCGCGTTCCCTTTATCTCCCTTACGCCCCGGGTCAAGGGGAGATGCTGCCGAATTTTTGTGAGAAACTAATAAACAATTAAAAGAGGCAAAAGGAGGCAACAAACAAGCAAGATAACTGACGATACCTGCCAACTCATCAAACCACTGCTGGCATCACGGCGGGAACTGAACCGAGCTAATTAACCACCCGACAGCCCTAGCGTCCGACCCGCAAGAAAAGAGACCGAACCGAACAAAGAGAACGAACGAAGGGAGGAATTTTGTATAAAACCACACGAAATTTAAGATAAGAAGAAAAGAAAAGCCTTAAAACAAATAATCGAAAACTGATCGAGCCTCCACCCTCACGCCCCATTGACCTTCAGCGGTACGCCCTCATTGGCCTTCAGCGGCACGCTCCCTTGGCCTTCAGCGGTACGCCCCTTTGGCCTTCAGCGGCACGCCCTCATTGACCTTCAGCGGCACGCTCCCTTGGCCTTCAGCGGTACACCCCTTTCAACCCTTCAGCGGTACACCCCCCTTTCAACCCTTCAGCGGCACACTCCCCCTGAACCCCCCAGCGGCACACTCCTCCTGGCCCTTTCAGCGGTACACTCCTTCCCTTCGCCGGTACACCTTCAGCCACTGTATAGACTTGGCCAACGTACAGACTTCATGACAGCCAGTGTATAGACTTGGGCAGTGTATAGACTTCACACTCCAACGTATAGACTTATCCAGCGTATAGACTTCATACCCCAACGTACAGACTTCATGACAGCCAGTGTATAGACTTGGGCAGTGTATAGACTTCACACTCCAACGTATAGACTTATCCAGCGTATAGACTTCATATCCCGGCGTACAGACTTCATGACAGCCAGTGTATAGACTTGGCCAGTGTACAGACTTCGGGCCAGTCGACGTATAGACTTCGAATTGCAACGCGTAGACTTTGTTCCACTCTGCTCCAGTGTACGGACTTTGGGCTTGGCAACGTATAGACTTCGAGCATGGGGAACGTATATACTTTATATCACCCCCCTTCCTTTACCAACACACCCTTCAGCGGTACACCCCTTTCAACCCTTCAGCGGTACACCCCCCTCTCAACCCTCAGCGGCATGCCCCTTTCAGCCCTCAGCGGCACATCCCAAGCCTCCAGCGGTACGCCCTATCCCCTTCGCCGGCACACTATATACATATACGTATATATGACCTGATAAGGGCATTAACAATAGCGAATAAATCAATAAAAATCATGATAATTAAAGGACTTCAAATGTATAATATTAATCACAATAAAAGAGGTGGGAGGGGTAAAAAAAAATAATAAATAGCAAACAAATGATAATGGTAAGAATAATCATGAACAAAAGAAGAGAAAACACCCCGGACAAAGGCATGGATGAACAATAAGCATCAAATCAGAAATCCCGGAAGATATAACTAAGAAAACCCCAGATCAAAGACATCAAGGCTCACACTGCAGCCCCTACCTCTCCCCGTGACCCGGGACAAAAGGAACAACAACGCCGCCCTTTCAGGTCAAGCCCGAGTCTTGGGAATTACCCCGATATGGCCAGGTCTTGATCTAACCTCGGGCCGACAGCTTAATCGGACCGGATTTGTTTCTCGTCCCGGATACCTTCCGAATCCTCATTGAAATTGCCATATGCTCGGCAGACATTTGAAGGGAACTACCACGGTTTTCTCGCCGCGTTCCTGTTACGGGCCCGTGTCCGAATATGAAAAGGTCCCCGAGCGGCCTATGCGGCCGGCAATTTATGGCTTTAATAAAACCCCCAGTGTGATCTACCTATATCTCTCTCGCATAATTAGTATTACTCTTTTAAGTCGCAGGGCCCCTAATTTCGGCAATTAATCAAGGGTATTCCCTCGTATGGGGGATGTAAATGACGTCGTGACATTCATGGCGCGACGGGATTCGGTCCCGACACGAACCACACAATCATCTGACAAAGTCAGATCGAGCGCACCATGGGCTCTTCGGAGCCCGGATAAATTGTCACTTTGTGACTGGCACGCCCACGCACTTAATAAACCAATAAAAGAGTACAATAAACAAATAAACCAAGATGTAATAAAAAGTGCGTCCACATTCCTACGGGAGGGAAACTAGCTAGAGACATGGCTCTAGACAGGAGTCAGTGTGTGCACACGTGGTTAGAGACCTAGACTGACATTGACGAGTGTTACTCTGACTAGTACTTGGTTTGGTCCTTTTACACCTCTCACTTGGAGACTTTAGCCACGTGAGTTGCCTGAGACGCAGTATAAACCGTCAGTGGACGCATCTGGTCTCTACTTTCTAGTGGGTCTTCCTTTCTCTCACTATCACTTGGTTAGTTGAGGTTTATTCTATTGGTAGATTTAGCTCCTGACGCTATTATTTAATTAAATTGGCATCTAGTTAGCAGTTTTAAACCGCTTAGATAGGTTTTACAGTTTTACTTTAATTATGTTTTAATTATGCCATTGCCTATTTATTGTTTAAGTGCATGCTCTAATTGCTTTTATATTTGCTTGCTTTCATGTTTAGTGTGAGGTAGGGATCCGCGTGACCCCTACTGAGTCTCGCTGTGACTCACCCTTTCCTCTTTCAAGTGAGCCGCCTCAGCCGTCCGCCGGTACTTCTTATGTTTTCGGCGACCGTCCCTAGTCGTGCCAGCAGTAGTCGGTTCGTCCTTTTGTTGTACTTTTGACCGGGGTATACCCCGTGTAGTTATATATTGGACCTTTCTTTTGACTGTGGGACTTGTTCATCTTGTAAATCTGAACTATTGTATATATTTTACCACTCTGACATTTTAAAATTGCTTCCGCATAAACTATTAATTGTTGTTCTAATTAATATTGCACGTTTGTAATTCCAAATTCGTTATGTATCTCCTCGACGAACCCCTACAACCCTTACGGGGCCTCGTCAACCTTTTGGGTGGCGTCCCCAGTTCTTGGTATCGGTATATCGGTATCCGGAGCTCTGGGTCGTTACAGTTGGTATCAGAGCGTTGTTAAGGATTTGTATAAGGAATTGAAATTACATGTGCGAGTCCAGAGCAAGTCCACTTGAGTCGTCTATTGCTGGCTTACGATGTTTTCCGTACTTACGGATGTGTTAATAGGTTTTACAGTTTTACTTTAATTGTGTTTTAATTATGTCATTACCTATTTATTGTTTAAATGCATGCTCTAATTACTTTTATATTTGCTTGCTTGCATGTTTAGTGTGAGGTAGGGATCCGCGTGACTCCTACCGAGTCTCGCTGTGACTCACCCTTTCCTCTTTCAGGTGAGCCGCCTCAGCCGTCCGCCGGTACTTCTCGTGTTTTCGGCGACCGTCCCTAGTCGTGCCAGCAGTAGTCGGTTCATCCTTTTGTTGTACTTTTGACCGGGGTATGTCCCGTGTAGTTATACATTGGACATTTCTTTTGACTGTGGGACTTGTTCATCTTGTAAATATGGACTATTGTATATATTTTACCACTATGACATTTTAAATTTGCTTCCGCATAAACTATTAATTGTTGTTCTAATTAATATTACGCGTTTGTAATTCCAAATTCGTTATGCATCTCCTCGACGAACCCCTACAACCCTTACGGGGCCTCATCAGCCTCTTGGGTGGCGTCCCTAGTTATTGGTATCGGTATCCGGAGCTCTGGGTCATTATAGTTGGTATCAGAGCGTTGTTGAGGATTTGTATAAAGAATTAAAATTACATGTGCGAGTCCAGAGCAAGTCCACTTGAGTCGTCTATTGCTGGCTTAGGATGTTTTCCATACTTACGGATGTGTTAACATGTTTTACAGTTTTACTTTAATTGTGTTTTAATTATGCCATTGCCTATTTATTGTTTAAATGCATGCTCTAATTACTTGTATATTTACTTGCTCGCATGTTTAGTGTGAGGTAGGGATCCGCGTGACCCCTACTGAGTCTGGCTGTGACTCACCATTTCCTCTTTCAGGTGAGCCGCCTCAGCCGTCTGCCGGTACTTCCCGTGTTTTCGGCGACCGTCCCTAGTCGTGCCAGCAGTAGTCGGTTCGTCCTTTTGTTGTACTTTTGACCAGGGTATGCCCCGCGTAGTTATACATTGGACCTTTCTTTTGGCTGTGGGACTTGTTCATCTTGTAAATATGGACTATTGTATATATTTTACCACTCTGACATTTTAAATTTACTTCCGCATAAACTATTAATTATTGTTCTAATTAATATTACGCGTTTGTAATTCTAAATTCGTTATGCATCTCTTCGACAAATCCCTCCGACCCTTACGGGGTCTCATCAGCCTCTTGGGTGACGTCTCCAGTTCATAGTATTGATATATCGATATCCGGAGTACTGAGTCGTTACCAATTATGTCTCAAATTTAACCTAAATTATGTCCCAAATTTAACTTAAAAATGAATTTAGTACAATTCAAATTCTCAAACCTGCTTGACAAAGGTGGGGTGGCCCCCGGCAGGCGATTGCAAACCCACGTCAAGGGTTTGCTGCGTGCCGTCTTTTGTGGGGAACACTCCCCACAGAAAGCAGGGTGGGTCAGTCGTTTCCCATACTTCACAGTTCACACTTACCAGAGTTAGAAAAAAGAAAATGGGTAAATGCGTAAAATCATGTCCCCGGACCTTTTCGAGGGCGAAACCCTACGCTTGCAAAAGCGAAAATCTCGCACCCTCGCTGTCCACTCCAGCAAAGCCCTGTCACCCCACTGCATGCAGCAGCAGCAGCAGCAGCAGCAGCCATGGCGGCATCGCTGGCTCGCCCTTCTCCCGCTTTCAGATGCCCTGCTCTGGCGAGGCCGTCGTCACGTGCGTCTGCGGTGGCTGGCTACGCCCCGTGGCCTTCGAGGTCCAAGGATTTATGGAGTTTCGTCTCGAGGCCGAGGCCTCCCCGTGTTCCGGGGCCAAGGCGGGCGGAAGTCTTCGCGAGCAGCGCGGAGAAGCAGAGCAGAGAGAAGGTGGTTCCAACGACGGGTTCTGCCGCTCCGAGTGGCTCCAGAAATAAGTGAGAATTCAGACATTACAATATACATGCGAAGTTTTGCATTCATTTGTTTAATTAGTTCATGTAGTTCCGTAGAACACAGCTTGTTTTATTTCTATCATTTTAATCCCTTCCCGTTTCTGAGAAGCGAATGCCTTTTGGTCGCTGCTTTCCATCCCCAATTCACGAATATGTTCATAGATACATTTAATTGGGTTGCTTGTTTCCTTTTTATATGCTTCTGTTCCGCCGAAATGCTACTACAGCGCATAATTATCTTCACATTCTCAGGGTGAAACGACACACCATCTCGGTGTTTGTGGGTGATGAGAGCGGCATGATAAATCGGATTGCCGGGGTCTTCGCTAGGAGGGGATATAACATAGAGTCTCTGGCCGTTGGTTTGAACAAGGACAAAGCGCTCTTCACAATCGTTGTCTCTGGGACCGAGACAGTGTTGCAGCAAGTTGTCGAACAACTTAATAAGCTTGTTAATGTCTGGAAGGTTAGGATTTATTGTTATTCTGGAAGAAGTTTTTGATCTGTGTTTGATCTCACCGCTATCTCATTTATTATTGTTTGATCGTGTGATTGTGATACAATCAAAGGCTACTATAAACAACAAAACACACGAGACCAGTGAATGAGATCATTTTTTGGGGATAAATGCGAGTAATTAGGTCATTTTGTTGCTTCGTAACTCGTAAGCACTCCAGGCCCAGAACGAATGCTGACCTGTGTATATTTCTGGCCCAATTATTCAGCTCTACGTAACAATGTGTGGGCGCCCCCAAATCTTCTCTGGACTCAAGTGATATAAGTATATAACCATCTTGAGCTCAGCAAAAGCACAATGATGGATCTTCAAGATCATCATGTGACTGATTAACCTTAAGACAATGATATTCGAGAATATTCAGCAGTGTGAACTGTTGGAATAATCTACCATGAAGAATGATTAATCATAAATTGACCAGAAAAGTGGTGTAAGATGTTACATAGAAGTAAGAGATGGTGATTGATGGCTGCTATTTATTAAGTTTTTCAATGTGTACTTATTTATGTCTTATAGGTTGCATTTGTGTCCACGACCCTTGTCAATTCGTATCCTACTGAGCTGAGGTAAAACATGGCATGATAAAACCTTAGATTAGATGTTACCTGCATGTTGATAGGTGATAGCATGTCACATTCTTCTCTGAGATCTTCTTTATTTGTTGTATGATATGGACCAAATCTATTATACTATAATGTTGCACTGGCACGTGGTATTCAACGACGGTATCTGAATATATGAAGCATACGTGATAACGTAATGCTGGAGAACTTGTAACTTTGTTGAGCTATTCTTTATCCAATTCATATTTCCCAACTTTTTTGGCAAGAATCTCAATAGGTACAAACGTGGTCTGTTCTGAATTGGTGAATTGATTACAGGATGCTGGTGAAGGCTGAAGTATTTACCTCATATAGAAAAGACAAATAGAGCTTCCTTTTCTTTTTCTTGCTTCTTGCATATGTCATTCTAATCTGTGTTGCAGGTGGAAGATCTTTCGAAGGAGCCACAAGTAGAAAGGGAATTGATGCTAATGAAGCTTAATGTGGATCCTAGCACTCGGCAAGAGGTAAAATCCTTATATATGCATGATTACAAACGAATCTGAAACTCTCATGAGAAGTTAGATCTCGGACTTGACTGGAGGAAAATTAGGTTCAAGTGTTGGCTATAAGGAAATGAAGGGTCGAAGATAAAAATTTATGGATAGATGGCAAAGTATAGCTTTACTTATTTCACTTATAACTCCATAGGCCATCAATCCTGGCCATGCTTTTCTACTAAATAGGTCAAATCTTTTGCCTTTTTTCCATTCTTGGGGAAGCTGGAAAGTTGTCTGATTCCTGGCTTGTCCATATGACGGCTTAGCCTGTCGGCAGATATACTATCAGCCTATTGATTCAAATCAACTAGTTTATGTTCAGCTTTCCAGCCTTTTTTTCCTGACTCTCTCAATCTTTTTAAGTTAGCATGCTTAATTTTATTATCTTACTTTCCCCCCCACAGCCCCATCCCCCAAGTAATGTTAGCAGGGCTGTAACCTTAAGGACGATAAATTGCAGCTTGTATTTCTTGGACAGTGATATCTGTTGATAAGGAATCCAACTGAATGAAGAATTGAGAGAATCTCAGGGTTCTGTATTTCCTCTCTACCTCAAGCTAGCTGAAAATGCTCTCATGTGATGACACGGATAGAATCATTGAATGCAAATTAATCTGACTACTTGAACATTTCTTATTTGGGATTTTTACTCTTTAGTTCCTACAAATAAGGGTATTTACGTTTTAGTCCCTCAAATACAACTATTTGTCGGAGACCTTACAATGTTCGACATTATACAAAAAGGTCTCCGCCGTTCCCTCAGCACTGCACCATACACAAAAATGTTAACCCATGTAGAGTTAACTTCACCCATGTATAGTAAAAGACGAAAATAACCCTTAGTTATTGAGGGGGAGAGACAGATAGCAGAGGGAGAGAGAGTGGGGGGAAGAGAGAGAGGGAGAGGGAGAGAGAGAGAAGCTGCCCTGCCCTAGAAGGGGTTTCTTCTCCAGCTTTGGTGATCCCCCCAAGGGAGGGTGCGAGCAGAGAGAGAGAGAGCACCCTGGCGGTCCCCCTCTCCCCCACCCTGGCCGGCCTCCCTCAACCCCCACCCATGCCGATGATGAACTTGGAATCGTCGTAGGCCTCGGAGCTCCCACAGGGTTCCTCTGCAGAAAAGAAACCCCTACCGGACCCTCCTGACGAGAACCACCCACGAGGGAACCCGGTAGAATAGGAAGAAGCCTAGCATGACCTCGACATTTGTCCACCTGGTGTCCCCGTCCAGCCCCCGCATACTGGGCGCATCCCCGCCGGTGAGCGAACGCCTGGCACCGGAGTAGTCGCTCTGCTCCACCCAAGAGAAGCATTGGTCCCTAATGCTCTAGTACTTGTTCACGTGCAGGGCATCCGGCAGGTACTTGTAGATGGAGACGTATCCAGACTAGGGGATGTTGGCCTTGGGCATGAAGTAGCTGGAGAAGAGGAAGAAGACCCCTAGGAAGATGCATATCAGGGAGTTGCCTAGTATGAAGTCTGGCGAGACAGTGCTCAGGAAGAGCACTAGGGAGCTGACAATGAGCAGGATCATCCACACCATGAGGGCGAAGAAGGTGAAGGCACTGGTGGTGGGGTTGAATCCCAAGAGCATGTGGACGGGCACGAAGAAGAGGAGGGAGACGAGGAGGAGGAAGGGGAGAAACACAGTGGTGTTGGTGACCAGGTAGGAGGAGAGGCGGTACATGTCGCTGGAGGCCTCTTGCATCAGGACCTGACGCTCCTGCAAGAAGATGGGCAGGGCCTTGACGGCGGAGGAGAGGAGGAAGTTGAAGTTGAAGGCGAAGAGGCCGAGCTGCTCGGCGATCCCTCAAGTGGAGGTAGATGCTGCTGAGGCCGAGGCCACCCACCACCGCTCGCATCGTTCGTGCCATGAACAGCTGCTTGGTGTGGTACATGACTCACCTGGAACCTACAACACAGTGAGCTCATCTCCACCCACCTGGGGCATTAGCCAACAACCCCCTCTATGTCATCAGTCCTCCCTTTCACCATCTCACAGATGCCCATCTCTTTGGACCAGCTCCGTTCGAAGGTGTGCTTCTTATTGGAGTGTAAATCTTTGAGCTTGGACATGATCTCCACGGAGAACTCCAGGGCATTTAACTGCGTCGGGACCTTCTCACGTAGCCTGGCGATGCTCTTCTCTAGCGGCCTCAGGTTGCTGTGGTGAGCCATGGAGCCCCAGGACAAGAGCAAGAAGGTGGAGACGTACCGAAGGATTATGTAGCTCGGTTGTTGGATGGTGAGCAACAGGATCTGCTGCCTTGCTCTGGCCATGTTAGTGAGCAATGAGCAGGTCAATCACCTACGGCACCGAGGAGCTGTCTAGCCTTGTCGTGGGCTCGTTGAGAAGCAGGATGTGGCGGTCGAACTTGGAGCTCCGGATCTGACCAGAAATGTCACGGAGGATGGTGGACTTGTGGGCGCTGTTGGGGCCGACAATGGTAACGATCTCAGAGCTCCTAGCGCCGAACGACACGGACTTGAGGATGTTGACAGGCTTGGGCTTTTGCGTCGGTTGCTTGAAGGTCACCCACAGCGCGTCGGCGAGGCCGGTGGCCATGGCAATGGACGGTGTAGGAGAGGTTCCTCACATGTAGGGTTATTTTGGTCATTTTATAACCCAGATGGAATATTCCTTCTATTTTTAACGGCATATTCCTTTTTGCTACCGTTGTCTATTCTGGGGCTGACATTGGTAACGATCTCGGAGCTTCTGGCGACGAAGGACACGGACTTGAGGATGTTGACAGCCTTGGGCTTCTGCATCGGTTGTTGGAAGGTCACCCACAACATGCCGGCGAGGCCGGTGGCCATGGCAGTGGATGATGTAGGAGAGGTTCCCCACATGTAGAGTTATTTTGGTCATTTTATTACCCAGATGGAATATTCCTTATATTTTTAACGGCATATTCCTTTTTGCTACCGTTGTCTAACCACATGGGCTTTTTATCAAGAGTTAAAAGATTGTAGTGTTTTTTGATAAATAATTGTGTTTGAGGGACTAAAACGTAAATGTCCTCCTTTGTAGGGACTAAAAAGTAAATATCCTTTCTTATTTTGGAGTTGGCATAATGGGCTCCTCTCTTATATGTGTCAGCTTGTATCTTTAGGAATTGGACTCTCATACAAATTGATTGTATGCATGGTTGTCAAGGCGTCCAAGACGACCAAGGCGGTGGCCCACCGCCTCACTGTTTAGGCGACAAGGCGGGGCGCCTAGGCGAAGCCTAGTTTATATAACTAAGTACATTGCAAGAGAATTATTACTATACATTTTGTACATATAAGTTTTATCTTAGTTAATAAAAAATTTGATATTCACAAATCTTCAACATATATCTATATTTTAAAAAATAAAAATAGAATAAATGGTAAATAAAAATAAATTAATAAGGAGAAAACTAGTAAGAATTTACGAATACATGTCAATCAATAGACAAATTTTAATCTAAAATTTGGTATTCAAATAGTTGTTCTCCATATTAAAAGGAAGCATACATGACACATTTTTGGTAAATTATAAGCACATCAACATAATATTTTCACAATTTTCTATTGTGAATTATCAAAAAGAGACACACAAATAGTACTAGCTTCAAAAAGTGCACAAAGCAAATATGAATCACTGTCCTTAAGAGAAGGGAAGAGGAATTGACAGGGAGAAGAATCCAAGAGAAAGGGGAAGGGAAATGGAAGTTTTATATTCTCTTTCCAATCTTGACATATCATTTGTCAAAAATTTTCAAATTATCCTTGAAATTTTACACAAATACTAAAATCTATCTCAAAAGGAGGAGTGGATGTCATGTCAAGGTAGGCTAGGTAGGCCCAAGGTGGCCTATGTGCACCAGGGCAGCCAGGTGAGTTCCTTAATGGGTTGCTCGCCTAGGCGCCTGGTTGCCATGGGCTCCTTGGAGCGCCTTGTCGCCTAGGCGACGTCTTGACAACAATGATTGTATGGTAATATAATATAGGTTTTTTTGCATAAATACTCCTATAAATATCGGTTATGCCAAATATATCCCTCATTTGAGCATATTGTCAAGAGTATCCTCCATTTAGCCACAAATATTACAGTTATACCCTTCCAGTTTAATGCCGTCAATGGGAGGTGAATATTTCATGAAATATGCGAATATCGCCGTTAAGTGTAGTGAAATACCTAAAACATCCCTACTCATAGAGAGAGAGAGAGAGAGAGAGCTACTTTCTGTCGCCCTTCCTACTCCCCCTCTTCTCCCACCTCACCGCCGGTGCCCCCATCCCCTCACCTCCGGCTCCCCTTCCCCCTCTCCCCCTCTACTACCCTCCCTGTTACTTCGCCCCCACACCCTCACTACCGGCTCCCCCTCTCCCCCCAGCCCACCTCACTGCCGGCGCCCTCTCCCCCTCTCCTCCTCTGTCGCCCTCCCTACTGCTCCGACCCCACCCCCTCACCGCTGGCTCCCCCTCCCCCTATCCCCCTACCTCACCGTCGGTGCCCCCTCCCCCTCTGCCGCCCTCCCTGCTACTCTACCCTCACCCCCTCACCGCGGGCATCCTCTCCCCCTCTGCCATTCCTCCCTATTGCTCTGCCCCCACCTTCTCACCGTCGGCACCCCCCTTCCCCTACCCATTAGGGTTTCCACACACACACACACACACACACACACACACACACACACACACACACACACACACACACACACACACACACACAGAGAGAGGTTACCTGAGGGTAGATTAGTAATTTCACCGCTTAACTCATGTTTAACCCAAGTTAAATCAACGGGGGTTATGGTAGGGGTATAAGAGAGAGAGAGAGAGGTTACCTGAGGATAGGTTAGTAATTTCACCGCTTAACTCACGTTTAACCCAAGTTAAATCAACGGGGGTTATGGTAGGGGTATAAGAGAGAGAGAGAGAGAGGTTACCTGAGGGTAGGTTAGTAATTTCACCGCTTAACTCACGTTTAACCCAAGTTAAATCAACGGGGTTACGGTAGGGGTATATGTGTAACATTTAAGACTAAATGGAGGACATTCTTGATAATATACTCAAATGAGGGGTATATTTGACATAATTAATATTTAGAGGGGTATTTATGTAAAAAACCCTATAATATATACTAGCACAAAGGCCTTGTTGTGTATATTAGGAAATTTTTGGATACATAAGTGGTTTACTAGTGACAGCAGAGGGGACACGAACTTGCACTTTCACTCTTAAAGTTACTTTCTCTTATGTTGGAGGACCATGGAAGACAACATCTCTCTATCAATTGCATTTTTTTGCTGCAAACAGGGCTTTTCTTCCTCAGCATATGGTAGTGCATCATTTTTTGGGCTAATTTCTTTTTATTATATTGATGACTCATTTAAAGATTGCAAGTCATTCGGTGATCACGGGAAGTTTGCCACTTCATGCTCCGAACTCCTAAATTGTTATGATATGTAGCCAGATGGAAGGAAATGTAACTTTTCAAATAATATATTTTTAACAATGCCTCAACATGTTCTCATATTGTTTCCTTGCTTATTAAGTTGTTTTTCATAGGGCAATGTTGACTTCTCAGAAGAGAGGTAGTGGAAGCTGGATCAGATATGGATATCAAAGTAGAATAATAAATGTGAATATTTTTAGTCTTTTCTATGTTCCCTATGGGACTGTAACTTTGGTAAGGTGTTGACTATGGAGCTTCATTGAGTTTAAGAATTTGTCATTTTTCATAACTGTCTTCCTTCTCTTCCTCATGAGCAGTTGTTCTCATGGGTGAGTTGCCATGCATTATGATCTAGAATTGCCTTTTTGAATGTAAATGCCATCCCGACATATCAATGAGAAGGGATCCTGGAGAGATCAAGAGAAGTTTTCCCTTTCTTCCCCTTCCTCTTCCACCCCACTTCTCCTCCTCTACTGCCATCTCCATGTCCTCCTCATTCATTGACATCTTCATCTTCTCCTCCTCTCGTAATCATGGATTGTGGAATCGGCCGATCCAGATCAGAATCGTTGGGTGGCCATCCGATTCCCTGGGGGGCCTACCTTGACTCGACCAAATCCACCGGGGATCAGCCAAAATTAGGTTGGATCGGCCGATCCTGAGGTGTTTACACGCGGAAAATATAAAAATGTATGAATCCGATTTATCGGAGGGAAATAACATGCATAACTGTTTTGGCTTTTTAAATGCTTGCATGTTATAATTTCCGCGCGCGTGTTTAATCAGACGATTTAAGAGTTCGTGTACTGGACTCTTCCCCACCGAATGGAATCGGTGTTAATTTACATCGGACAAGTCCGAATACCCTTGATTAAAACTGCTAAATGTTCCTTTCTTGCCCTCATCATATTGATTCTTTTCACCGAAATATTAGTTCGAGAGAAAACATTTCCTTTTGCCCCAAGATAGGGCATCATTGCAATTTTCCCTCCATGCGAGGGTTTATTTGTAATATTTCCTTCATGGAAGGGTTTTAATGCAATTTTCCATTAAAGTCGGATTTTTATGTAATGTGCCTTTCAACATTTGTTCCTTCTGAAATTTCATTCATTTTTTGGTCATATCTTGGATATTTGCACAATTTTACGAGCTTTGAGGGTATATTTGCAATCTTCAATTTCTTCATGAACTAGACATGTTGTTCGCCAACTTTGGACACATTTGGAATCATAGGAACTTTTTCTATAGACTTTCTGATTTCCAAAACTCTTGCATAACTCCTTGGGGCATTTATGTGATTTCCCAAGATATAGGGGTAAATTTATAATTTTACACGTTGAAACCTTCCATAGAGTCTTGGACATGAAAATATTCTAACATGCTCCTTTTAATCAATCAACATAGCTGCATGTAGTAGCATTTGAATCCACTTGAACTTATTTGAACCCATTTGTCCATAACATGCTTGCTGGAGAGTATTTAAGTAAACTCTCCTTAAGTAAATCCTCCACCTAAAACAGGTTTTTCTCTTAACAAAAGAAACCCAAGAAGGAGGCTTGCAACCTGCTGTTTCTTCTCTTCTCGTAGCTGTGCCTTTGCTTCTTGCTGTCTGTTCTTTTACTGTTGTTGTCTTGATGTGTACTTGATGCTCTCTCCTCTGGTGCTTGGCTGAAGCTTCTTTATATAGGTGATTGAAGGTGGGGCGGAGGAGCTCTTTTGGTCCTCTCTCCGGTGGAATTTGAAGAGATGACCCTTGAACTTCCTCCTCCCTGTCTTTTCTTCTTCTTTTCCTTTCAGTTTTATTTCTTTCTTCTCCTTTTCTCTCTTTTTTGTCAATAGCCGCAGGGGCCATGGGCGGAGGGAGACTCCTCCGGCCTGCAGCAGGGCGGAGGGCTTCCCTCCGGCCTGTGCAGGGTGGAGGAGAACCTCCTCCGGCCTGCACAGGGCGGAGGCACCCTCCTCCGGCCTGTGTAGGGCGGAGGAGGCCCTCCGGCCTACAAGCAGGGCGGAGGAGAGGTCCCTCCGGCCTGCTTGCAGGGCGGAGAGGTGTCCCTCCGGCCTGTCAGGTCCGGAGAGCCCTCCTTATGCATTTTTTGCTATAAAAACTCCCTGGTCACATAGAAACTCCCACTTAAACACTTAGAGCTTTAGTTGTCTGCAAGGAGACCCTCTATTTTGTCTTCATCCTTTGTAATACATACTCTTGAGCTTGAGAATACATCGCTGAGATTAGTTTGTTCATATGCATCTATCAGCTGAGAGGAGGAACCCTCTGCTCCAAACACTGATGTCTTTAGGAGAGATGGATTCATCCAAGTCTTGGCTGAACTTCATAGTACAGAAACCGAAGGTAAATGAACATTTTTATCTGGAAGGGCAGAACTAATTTGATTTGAATCCACCAATTCCTTTACAGAATTGCCGGGCTGAACTTCCAAGGGACATCCACCAGTAGGGAGTGAATCAGGCATCTGCTTGAAACAACTAAAATCTGCGCTTCTGTCCCTTTTTCCTTTTGAAACCTTCACATTCCTCAATATTTCAGTACCTTTTTTCTCAAAAGCCTTCTCCAGTTCTTGCAACTGTTTTTTAAGTTTCTTTATCTTTTCTTCCGCCTTCTCAAGTTTCTTAAGAGAGCGAGTCTCCGCTCTACCTAGAAGGTTGCACTGGGCCATCAATTCTTTGTAGTTCCAGTTGGCTGTGCTGACCTTGCAGCAGTTGCATCGGCGATGGTGTCTTCACTCTCCCTTTCATCATCTGATTCTTGCCTGGGTTTTGCATCAGTGTCCTCTATCATGACATGGGAAAGGTGGACATCATTCAGTCCATTCTCTTGACATGTGTTGTCCTGCACATCTTGACTTTTCAATGAAGCATCCTGATCTACTGAACAGTCTGCTGTATCATTGGAACTTGACGAAGTGGATTCAGACTCAGTCTGGGAATAATCAGCAGCATTAATATCCTTTTTATACCTTGCAAGCAATTCTTCTATATCCTATTTTTACAAAATCTGAATTTTGTAAAAATATTTTATGGGATCAACAAATGCCCCCCACGGGAGGTCCGTCGGAGCCGAGGGTGACGACGGGCGTCTCGTGGATTCCCCGACTTAGCCAACTTGTGGCTTTGTTGCATAACGCCATTGCTTTTAATTTGGGACTGATCAGTCGTCTTTTCTTTTTGTTGTTGTTTTGTGGGTTCAAGAATGAGGATTACAACCATTCTCATTCTTTTCCTTTCTTTCCCCCCTTTTTTTTTGGATAGCTTTTTCCAAGGAAACTCTCCCGCAGATGGCTGGCTTCCCCTCTCATGGGATTGAGTGACCTGATGGCCCTCAGATTGCACCTTTTGTGGGGGCGGCTCTCATGGTTGATACTCTGATTTGCGTCGTCCGGAGTTTGTTCCAAAGAACCGAGCTTCCTTCAGTCGAGATTGTTCGCAACACCCTTACGGCTGCTACGCGAAGCTATCACGGATTAGGGTTGCCAAAAGAGCCCTGGATGGCGGCAGTGGACAATGCTTGGCAAGAATTTCAGCAGCTATATGAAGCCTTAAATTGGAAAGCCCAAGAATTAAGGATCAAGCAGTTGGAGGATGAAATAAAAGTAATATGTGACCAGGTCCGCGAGAGGAGATCCCAGGCTGAGAGGGTCCGAGAGCGCCGCAACTCCCTCGAGACTGCCATTGCTGAGGACAGGAGTCAGGCGGCCTCCCTTCAGGAGACCGTGCGGACCATTTTGCAGAGAATTGCAACCTTGGAAGCTTCAGCTGAAACGAGTGCCAAAGCAGCTCAGGAGGCGCAGGCTGAGGAGAGTTCTCTTGCTATGGAGTGCTCAGATATTGAGAAGACCCTTACCGCGAAAGAACAAGAGCTTGCCAATGTAATGAAGCAGAAGCCCTCCCATATCTGAGTCTGTATATTTCTTTTCTTCAGCCCACTAGTTTCATATTCTTTTCCATTCATTATTTTGCAACCACCCACAGGGGCTTGTCTGGGGCTCCAATTTTGCAGATGAATAGTGGAATTGCTTATGTATTGATGAAGCATGAATTCTTTTGTTGTGACTCTCTTTTCTTTTCTTTTTCTTTTTTCTTCCCCTTTTTTTTTACACTAGCTTTAGCGCCCTTTCGGGTTTTCACCAAAACTAGCCCCCTTTAGCTTTTTCCAGCGCGCCCTTTCGGGTTTTCATGCTGAGGGGTTACCTATTTTTGCCTGAGACGCCCTTTCGGGTTTTCACCTCAGCCGGGTTTCTTAGGCCTTTTTGCCCTCAACCACCCCTGTGATGGGAATGGCTAAGTCCACCGGGGCACCTCTATTTTAAGCCCCCTTTTTTTTCTTTTCTTTTTATTTATTTATTTTTTTTTAGGACCAGTGACATGGTGTGAAACGTATGAATCGCGAGGCTCACCCTAAACGAAGTTTGGGGAGCAGAAAGGAGTGAGATCTGAGGCTGACCAACAATGTCGGGGAGCCAAAATATTGGGATTTGGGGCTAACCAACGCTGTTGGGAAGCCGAAAACTTGGGATTTGAGGCCGACCAATGAGGTTGGGAAGCCAAAACTTGGGATTTGGGACTGACCAACGAGGTTGGGAAGTCGGAAACTTAGGATTTGGGGCTGACCAACGAGGTTGGGAAGCCGAAAACTTGGGATTTGAGGCTGACCAACTAGGTTGGGAAGCCGAAAAACTTGAGATTTGGCGCGGTGGGACATGAACGAGAACCGTTCAAAGCAACCGTGACTTTTGGATTTTCTTGGGAGGTATCTCCCTTGCTTTCCCTTACTCCTCTGCAACGGAGGGAAGGTTTTGTGTAGGTTGCTGCTTGAATTCTTGTTCAGGAGTGTAGTATAGCTTTAAATGCTTCCCTTTTAGTGGTGGGAATGGTGCCTCCCCTTTGTAATCAACGACTGCATATGCGCCTCCTTCATAGGCTTTTATGATGACGTAGGGCCCACGCCAGTTGGGCTGTAGTTTGCCACTGGATTTGCTTGCCATGACTTCTCTTTCTTTAACCATGACAAGATCACCCTTTTTAAATGCTCTTTGCTTTACTAGCTTGTCATAGACTTGTGTCATGCGCCTTTGGGCTTCTTTAACTGGTTTGGCTGTGGGGAGTATTGCTAGCTTTTGTTTCGCCATGGAGGGTTCTAGCCCGGGCATTTCGTTGTAAACCCAGGCGAAACAAGCTTTAAGCTCTGGCAAAAGCTGCTTATACCCTTCCCTTTCCTCCTTATTCAGGAGAGCGCCAATGAAGATTGGTCGGGGATTGTCAGAATCCCCGAGGTTGAGCTCAACCAACTCGTCTAATGTTACTTGTCCGTCGTCTTCTAGTTCTTGCGGAGCTGGCTGTAGGCCGACATACTCCTATTCGTTGCCAGGCATAGCGGCGTGTGCGCCGTAGCGCTCTAAGTCCTTGAGAGTGGACGAGGGTGATAACTCGTCTGATTCTGGAAGTATCCCTTCTTTTTGCGATTGCTCTGAAGGGTAGGTAGTCTCCTTATCAAAGGATGACTTGTTACATGAGGGCGAGAGCCCTAGGGTATTGACCGAACGGTGAATTTCCATATTTGCCCCTTCTTGGCTGAGGGCACGGCGCCTTGCTTCCCTTGCCCCAAACTGAGGCAATGCAGGGGCAGCCGCAGTAAGAATTTGCCTAGTTGAGGATTTCGGCCGATCCCATGGGTGAGGTTGTGGGGGAGACACTCGATGATTTTGAATTTGAATAACTCCAGACTGTATCAAGCCTTCGACCTCGTCTTTGAAGACATAGCAGTTTTCCGTAGTATGGCCGGTCATCCGGTGGTACCGACAAAAGGTGAAGTCCTTCCCCTTGTTTTCTTTAGTCGGCTTGCGAGGCTCTGGCAATGTTATAAGATTTCGTGTCATGTAGAATTCTAACAATGGCTCGGTGTGTGCTTTGATGAACGAGTATGGCGTCTCCATTCGCTTTGCCAATGTCATCACAGGGGTTTTTCCCTTAATCGCCTCACGGGCGCTGGTCGAACCAACTCTTCCCTGGGAGTGAACACCCACAGAGGGGGAGCCTAGAATACTTGCTCTCTCTTTGGCGGCAGAATGAGCCTTATTGATTTCAGGCTTACTGGCGGGCGTTTCGGCCACCATCATCGGAAGGTTGTTATTCAGCATGATGCCAAGCTGGGTAACAGAGTTCGGTGGAAGTGTACGATGCCTAAGTAGAACTTCTCGCTCCCGTAATAACTCATGTACTAGAGATTTTAATGCCTGATTTTCCTGCCTCAATCCTTCTAGCATGGTAGCTTCTTTTTCTGGCTGACTATAGACTGAGGCGTCGGCAATGGCCAGGACGGAGTCTTGCAGGTCCCCAACATCAAGTCCTGCTTGTTGGCCTAAAGTTAATTTCCCCATCTCTCCCAACTGCCGGTAGGCGGGTTGTAGTGGGGTGACATGTCCTTCACCGGGAGGGTCGGCGGGGTGAATGCCTAGGCTGCCTATGTCAGGCAACTGCAGTTGGAGACTGTGACTTCCAGGTGCAAGTTTTTCTTGAGGTTCTGTCATGCCGAGGTTACCCATCTGAAGGGAACTTGGGTCGCCAATTGAGGACGAGGACCCTATGGTATTGACGGCATAATAGACTTTGAAGTCCACATTGGGATCATAGTCTGGCCCTCTTTTATCATTTTTGGAGAAAGGGGGCATTTGAATAGGCAAGCCCGTTGATCCATTCGATAGCCATCCGCCGATTCTCGGCCGCCTTCTAGGCTCCACTGTGACTTCTGAGTGAAAGGAAAGTGGAGCGGATTCTCCAGTTGTAGGCGTCGGGGTCATGGCCGTCAAGCGGTCATCCATACGCCTCATGAGCTGTAGTAAGTTCTCCTGATCATGTCGGAGACGCCTAACTTCTTTTCTAAGCTTTCGAACGGCCTTCTGAATGGCCAGACATTCAGACATTAGGAAGTAGCCCCCTGCCAGAGAGGCGCCTTGCAGGGCGGGGGCTGAGTCCAGACTATTTGGCACATCCCTCGCTTGACTTTTCCCAGAGGTTTTATGAAGGGCATTGATTGAAAATCTTAATCCTTGATGGATGTGAGATTGAGGGGGATGTTTCTTGGTGTATTGCTTTCATTTAGAATTCGTCCAGCGGCCTCATGAAGTCTTCTTCTTACCATGCTCTCTCTTTGAGTATCGATCTCTCCCCTTTGGACGAGGATCTCGATACAATCTTGCAGCTCCTCGTACTCTCGGGTGGGGTGCGAAATCACAGCATGGTACTCACAATATTTTGGATGAGCTTTCCCAATCTTAGTGTAGGTAGTAGGGGGGTCGTGCACCATAAAGCGACCTTCCTCTAGAAGAATATCAAATATCTTCTTCGTGTTTTTCTTGGGAAAAGAGCACTGGTGGGAAGGCCTCCATCCTGGATACCACAAGGTGGGTTTTGTTCCATTGGGACCTGCTTCTTCTGCCCCCGGATCGGGGAATGTGAAGGCTGCCATTTGATAAATTTGCCGAGTTGGCCGATGGTTGATGACATTAGCCGAATGGGTCGCTCGGTCCCAGACGTGGGGTTGAGGAGGGTCAACCCGAGTCCCCCTCATTGTGATGAGCTGGTTTTGTATCATTTCCTCCAGCTCATCTTTGAAGACATAGCAGTTTTCAATAGTGTGTCCCAATAAACGATGATATGGGCAGTAATTGGGGTCATCTGTTCTGCCGACCTCTTCTGGCTTCTTGGGCTCTGGCAGAGTTATCAGCTTATTTTTTATACAAAGGTTGAACAATTTGCGAGTATGCTCCTTCTTAAAAGAGTAAGGAGTCTTCAAGCGGTCGGCCAACCTCATGTTCCGTGCCTTCCTTTCAGACCTTTTTTCGGAATCACCGGGCAATACTGCTTCGCCGGTTTCAGTGGTGAGAGAGAAGTCCACCGCATTTGCCTCTCTTCCTGTCGAAGGATGCTCCTTGGACGTCTTAAGCTTTGAGGGAACGAAAGTGGGATTATCTGCGAAGAACATTTTGATCTCCGCGATCGCAGAATTTAATTGGTCGAACCCCTTGATATTTGTCCCTAGAAGTCGCTCACTGACTTCGGGGGAAAGTCCTCTTCGGCAGATTGTTATAGCATCCTCTTGCGTCGGAGGATTGTCATACCTCATACTATAGTCCCTCCATCTTTTAATAAAATCCAATGCGGTTTCTCCTCGCCTTTGCTTGAGCGAGCACAGTTCGGCGAGAGACACCTTCCTCTCGGCTAGCTGGAAGCGGTCAATGAACTTCTTTTGCAAGTCAGCCCAATCGACCATTGAATTTGGTTTCAGCCTGGAGTACCATTGAAATGCGCTACCAGTAAGAGAGGTTGCAAAGTATCGGAGGAGATACGACTCGTCAAGCGCGAGCTCACCCATGGCCGTTACATAGTAGGCCAGGTGTTCATGAGGCGACCCCTGCCCATTGAACTTTTGGAGTTTTGGCGCCTTTGGACAATCTAGTGGGAGTTTTTTAAATTGATGGTGAATAGGGTAAGGCACACTATACAAGTCAACAGTGGCCACCCCTTCGCCATGCTGGGCAAACTTATCTTCAATAATTTTTTCTATCATACGCCTTTGAGCGATGACTTCTTCAGCTCCCGGGGCCCAAGAGGATTGAGCATTAGGCGGGACCCTTGGCTCCTCAGCTACCGCCTCGGTCTGTAGGTCATAGGGAGGTACAGCCTGTCTGCCGACCCCAACAGGGCTAGGCACCCGTTGCTCCCGCCGAGGGTCTTGATTAAGCATCGGCGTTTGAGGTCTTTGAGCATTCAGGTTCATATGCCTCTTCATTTCAAGCATGAGATTGGTCATTTCAATGTGCCATCTCTGCATGGTTTCAAATTTGGCGTCATCAGACATCGCCTGGAAGGCGGTCTTTGACGGTGGTTCAAAAGCCAGATTGGGATAGCCATCATCATGAATGCTCATAACATCGTCATCATCTGCTTCCACTCGGGGTACATTTTCACCTTGGTTTTGAGGGAGTTCCTGGGCAAGAATTTCTTGGTGCTGCTCTTGGGAGGAAGTTCCCGCTTGACCACTGAGTTGGACTTGCAGACTCCTTCTAGCAGCGTTACGAGTATTGCGGTATACCACATCTGTATCTATCGCCAAATTTGGCGCATTCACCTCGGCGGGGTCATTCGGATTGGCAGGATTGCCAATTTGTTTCATATGTTGCCTTCCGGAGGCGTAACAGGTGTAGATTTTCATACGCCCACTTGTCTCTGTCATTTGGACGACCCTCCGTCTCTTCGGAGCGTGGGCAGCAGGGCGAAGGGATGCCCCCAGTCTGTCAAAGACGGAGGTCTTTGTAGGAAGGGTCTCTGTTAGCCTTTCAAAGACGGAAACCCGCGGCAGGGGTGTCTGGGCACAGTTGCTCACTTTAGCTTGGATAGATCCTGAGCTTTGTGAGGTGAAATTGGGCTTGCGATAAGCCCCTTTTCTTTTATGTCCTTGCGCGGCACCTGACGATGCCACGTCAGTTGGGGGTTGGGCACGCGCAGACTTGCTGGCCCTAACCTGCTTGATTGCTCTGGCCTCTTGCTTGGTGACGCAGATTTGTTTGACTTTCCGAGGACGTCGCCTGGAGGCCTTATCCCCGTTATCGGACTTTGTCTTCTTTTTGAAAACTAGCTCGTCTTCTCGCATTTTGTGGAGAAGCGAGAAACGGTTAGAAGTGGATATGTTGGGGACGCATCGGTCCCGCGGAACCCTCAGCTCGGAGTCGTCGAGTCGAACGCGTAGATCCCCGACAAGTATGTACTTGCCGGATCTTGAGGTCTTCACCGCTGGCCTCCTGTTTTGTCGGCGGCAGTGCTTCCCCCATTTGGCGGGGACGGTATTGGAAGTGAGTGTGCTGACGGAGAACACACGAGTTTGGATTAGGAGGGGCCTGTTGCCCCCAGCAATGGCAGACGGAGCCGAAGAAGGCATCTCCGGCTGAGCGGCAGGGATCACCCCTGGAAAGAAGGGGGAACCCACTACCGCCGGAAAATCCTCAAAGGCAATGGGGACGGTGAGGTAGCCATAGCTGGCATGGCTTGCGACAACGAGCGGGCCGTAGGTGACTGCCGCCATTGCAAGAGTTTGTTTTGCTTTTCAAACTGCTTCTTTCTTCCTGCTTAACAGAGAAGAAGAGTTAGGGTCTTCATAAGGGCATTGAAAGGTACTTTAGCAGTTAAATGAAGGGTAGGAAGAGTCCCACCGGGCGTGCCAGTCTGTTTACACGCGGAAAATATATAAAATGTATGAATCCGATTTATCGGAGGGAAATAACATGCATAATTGTTTTGGCTTTTTAAATGCTTGCATGTTATAATTTCCGCGCGCGTGTTTAATCAGACGATTTAAGAGTTCGTGTACTGGACTCTTCCCCACCGAATAGAATCGGTGTTAATTTACATCGGACAAGTCCGAATACCCTTGATTAAAACTGCTAAATGTTCCTTTCTTGCCCACATCATATTGATTCTTTTCACCGAAATATTAGTTCGAGAGAAAACATTTCCTTTTGTCCCAAGATAGGGCATCATTGCAATTTTCCCTCCATGCGAGGGTTTATTTGTAATATTTCCTTCATGGAAGGGTTTTAATGCAATTTTCCACCAAAGCCGGATTTTTATGTAATGTGCCTTTCAACATTTGTTCCTTCTGAAATTTCATTCATTTTTTGGTCATATCTTGGATATTTGCACAATTTTACGAGCTTTGAGGGTATATTTGCAATCTTCAATTTCTTCATGAACTAGACATGTTGTTCGCCAACTTTGGACACATTTGGAATCATAGGAACTTTTTCTATAGACTTTCTGATTTCCAAAACTCTTGCATAACTCTTTGGGGCATTTATGTGATTTCCCAAGACATAGGGGTAAATTTATAATTTTACACGTTGAAACCTTTCATAGAGTCTTGGACATGAAAATATTCTAACATGCTCCTTTTAATCGATCAACATAGCTGCATGTAGTAGCATTTGAATCCACTTGAACTTATTTGAACCCATTTGTCCATAACATGCTTGCTGGAGGGTATTTAAGTAAACTCTCCTTAAGTAAATCCTCCACCTAAAATAGGTTTTTCTCTTAACAAAAGAAACCCAAGAAGGAGGCTTGCAACCTGCTGTTTCTTCTCTTCTCGTAGCTGTGCCTTTGCTTCTTGCTGTCTGTTCTTTTACTGTTGTTGTCTTGATGTGTACTTGATGCTCTCTCCTCTGGTGCTTGGCTGAAGCTTCTTTATATAGGTGATTGAAGGTGGGGCGGAGGAGCTCTTTTGGTCCTCTCTCCGGTGGAATTTGAAGAGATGACCCTTGAACTTCCTCCTTCCTGTCTTTTCTTCTTCTTTTCCTTTCAGTTTTATTTCTTTCTTCTCCTTTCTCTCTTTTTTGTCAATAGCCGCAGGGGCCATGGACGGAGGGAGACTCCTCCGGCCTGCAGCAGGGCGGAGGGAGGTCCCTCCGGCCTGCACAGGGCGGAGGGCTTCCCTCCGGCCTGTGCAGGGTGGAGGAGAACCTCCTCCGGCCTGCACAGGGCGGAGGCACCCTCCTCCGGCCTGTGTAGGGCGGAGGAGAGGTCCCTCCTGCCTGCACAGGGCGGAGGGCTTCCCTCCGGCCTGTGCAGGGTGGAGGAGAACCTCCTCCGGCCTGCACAGGGCGGAGGCACCCTCCTCCGGCCTGCACAGGGCGGAGGAGGCCCTCCGGCCTGCAAGCAGGGCGGAGGAGAGGTCCCTCCGGCCCTGCAAGCAGGCCGGAGAGGTGTCCCTCCGGCCTGTCAGGTCCGGAGAGCCCTCCTTATGCATTTTTTGCTATAAAAACTCCCTGTTCAGCATATAAACTCTCACTTAAACACTTAGAGCTTTAGTTGTCTGCAAGGAGACCCTCTATTTTGTCTTCATCCTTTGTAATACATACTCTTGAGCTTGAGAATACATCGCTGAGATTAGTTTGTTCATATGCATCTATCAGCTGAGAGGAGGAACCCTCTGCTCCAAACACTGATGTCTTTAGGAGAGATGGATTCATCCAAGTCTTGGCTGAACTTCATAGTACAGAAACCGAAGGTAAATGAACATTTTTATCTGGAAGGGCAGAACTAATTTGATTTGAATCCCACCAATTCCTTTACAGAATTGCCAGGCTGAACTTCCAAGGGACATCCACCAGTAGGGAGTGAATCAGACATCTGCTTGAAACAACTAAAATCTGCCCTTCTGTCCCTTTTTCCTTTTGAAACCTTCACATTCCTCAATATTTCAGTACCTTTTTTCTCAAAAGCCTTCTCCAGTTCTTGCAACTGTTTTTTAAGTTTCTTTATCTTTTCTTCCGCCTTCTCAAGTTTCTTAAGAGAGCGAGTCTCCGCTCTACCTAGAAGGTTGCACTGGGCCATCAATTCTTTGTAGTTCCAGTTGGCTGTGCTGACCTTGCAGCAGTTGCATCGGCGATGGTGTCTTCACTCTCCCTTTCATCATCTGATTCTTGCCTGGGTTTTGCATCAGTGTCCTCTATCATGACATGGGAAAGGTGGACATCATTCAGTCCATTCTCTTGACATGTGTTGTCCTGCACGTCTTGACTTTTCAATGAAGCATCCTGATCTACTGAACAGTCTGCTGTATCATTGGAACTTGACGAAGTGGATTCAGACTCAGTCTGGGAATAATCAGCAGCATTAATATCCTTTTTATACCTTGCAAGCAATTCTTCTATATCCTATTTTTACAAAATATGAATTTTGTAAAAATATTTTATGGGATCAACATGAGGCAATTTTGGACGATTCATTCTGGTCTAGTGAGATTTTTCCTTTAATCATCTTTATCGCTCTTTATTTTGTAAGTGCATGATATGCATTCATTTTAATCATCTTTATATCTAAGTACATGTCTAGAATTTCTTTTCTGATTTTTCTGATTTTTTGTTATATATATATTTTTGATCAGGCCAATCCAGGTTTGGCTTGAGTTCTTTTGGATCAGCCGATTCGATCTGATTTGGAATTCTTTGCTCGTAATTGTTTCTCCTCCTCCTTTCTCTCCTTCAACGTCCTCTTTCTCTGTCTTGTTCTTGATCTCGGTAGATATTCCATCTTGGGACCTTCGGAGGGACAAAGGTGTTGGAGAGGTCTTGAGAGATGGCAAAACTATAGTGTAGAGGCCAAGATCTTGCAGCTACTCCAGACCGTCAGATGATTAGGGGATTTGTGATGATGGCAATCAACTTCAGTGTTCTCTTAGCCAGCTATCCTGCCACCAGAGAGAGAAGATCAGGAGACCTTGGGAGTCTTTTCTAGGGAAAACCCTATGATGTTTAAGTTAGAGGAGGGAACATGATGGATTTTCCGGAAATAAAGGGCTTTTGTTCTGTAGAACACTTAGAATTCCCCTTGATGTTGTGGAAAACTGCTCTTATATAGCTAATGGTGGTCGGTGGTCTTGATCATCGTGTTGCCTGGAAATCTGGAAGTTTTGAGACATATTTGATACGTGTTTGTGGCTTTTCCTTACTGGCATCCGGGTGAGTGAGCCATGCCACATGTAGAGATTAGGGGGTTGTTTGCCTTTTCAATCCACATATGACCTCGGTAAGGCACGATGTCTACTACCAGCTTTGACACCATTATTGTGCTTTTCTCATCATGACTGCGGGACGATAGTGGCTGAAAATTGGGAGATGTCGGCACATGGCTTTAGGAGCTGAACTTTGCCAGCGTCATATGTAATCATAGCGTCTACAATGAGGGAGTGGATCTCGTCGTATGACGCATCCTCTTTCGTCGTTGTCTGCTCTATGATGGGCCATCGATAATTCTTGTGGGGGTATAGCTTTGGCTAGGTCGATGGTCGGGCTTTGCCTGCCTGGGGTTAAACTTTTTAGTGGAGATGTCTGCGGAGGCCAAGCTAGAGTTTGGGTGGCCCGGGATTGGGCTAAAACCTTCCTTTGTCCTGGGATCGAGCCGATGTTTTGTTTTTACCATGTTTGGTGGTCGAGTTAATACTCCGACTTTTTGCTGTCCGGGGATCGAGTTAACGCTCGATTCTTACTCGGGGATCGGGACCGAGTTAATACTCTAGGTCTCCGATGATGGCCTGAGGGCCGTAGGTTGAGTTAGTACTCGAGCTCTCTATGATGTCCGAGATCGAGCTAACACTCGATTCTCGCTTAGGGCTCAGGACCAAGTTAATATTTTAGGCCTCCAATATGGCCTGAGAGCCGTGGGTCAAGTTAGTACTCGAGTTCTCTATGATGTCCTGGAATCAAACTAATGCTCGATTCTCGCTTGGGGCTCGGGATCGAGTTAATACTCTAGGTCTTCGATGATGGCCTGAGGGCCGAGGTGGCTTGATGGAGCTTTTCTCCTGGTTTGACACCTGGCAGACGGGCGCGCCTGCTTCGTAGGGTGTGCTGGGCTTGGCAGCATCAACTGGGCCCTTTGGTGCTCTAAGTGAGCTGGGCGGCCTTAGTGGGCCTTTTAGTTGGGGAGACCTTGATGGGCCAGCGCTTTGGATTATAGACTGAGCCACACTATTGGGCTCATTTGGTAAGAGGAAATCCCCCTCTACATATAGTTATGACCAGTCTGTTGTTTCCTTCCAAAGATGACTGTTGTTTTGATCTTAATGTTTTCTTCTAAAATTGATCGCCTGAATCCTTTTGGTGAAGATCTCTCTTTCTCAAAATTCTTGCACGACTATTTTTTGTGTGGTTCAGTTGATCATAAGCCTGTCCTGGTTTGCATGTCATATTTGTAACATAAATCTTTATTCTCAGCTTTATCATTTTTAAGATTTCACAACATTATGAAATATCATTAATCTGTTAATAGATATATACTACTTGCAAGTTTGTGTTCGAGTTTAGTATTTCATTTTGTCCATTGGCAGGTTATGAACCTTGTTGATATATTCAGAGCTAAAATTGTTGATATCTCTGAATCCACAGTGACAGTTGAGGTAACTTCTTTGCAATATTCTTTACCTTTCTACATCGTACTGCAATCTTCGTCACCATTGTGCTGCACTAATATAGTGTAGCCTTTTGTATTTACGAAATTCCCTTTTGGTTCGTTTCAAGGATACAGATAACTGGGGATCCTGGAAAGATGGTTGCAGTAGAAAGGAACTTGAGCAAGTTCGGAATTATAGAAATTGCTAGAACTGGCAAGGTCGTGAATTTCATGGAAGCTTATTTCATATGGCTGGTTTGTGTTTCTAATTTTGATTTTATTGTTCCATAGATTGCCCTGAAGCGTGAAAGAATGGGTGAGACAGCCCCATTTTGGAGATTTTCTGCAGCTTCTTATCCTGACCTGGAAGGCTCGATGCCAGTAGATTATGTTACCAAGCCCTCAAACAAAATATTTGTGGATGACCCAGATCTTGCACCAGGGGTATGATTCTTTTGTTTTTTCCCCTCTCAGATCTCGCACCAGGGGTATGATACTTAGGGCGCGTTTGGGAATTATGTTGGGCTTTGGCTTTTTTTTCTTTTCAAAAGCCATTAGAGAGAGAAAGCTTCTTTAGAGGAGCTTCTTGAGCTTTTGAAAACTGAGCCTTTTTCTTCCTATCTCTTTCTACAAATAAAAGCTGGCTTTTGAAAAACTTGGTGTGACATTCATGCATTTGTTTTGGCTTTTGGGGGGTGGGGTTTTCGAGACCAAAAGCCACCCCTAATATAATTCCCAAATGCGCCCTCAAGTCTTTTTTCAGTTTGAAAAGTTTATTTTTTCTTTTTGTTTTCTATGCATTGATGTTTCCTTTAGAAGGTCTGTTGGACATGTTCATTTCACGTAGTTTTAGAATTGTGCCTTTTTTTTACTTGTCTTTTATGAGTTCAATGCCAGTAATCCGATTGCCAAGTCCTTAAACATGGAATTCAGTGGTGAGTCTGATCTATTATTATGATTCTTTGATTTTTGTTCTTCCTGTTATACATGTACTTCTTTTACTAGCAAAATTTAAATTTATCATTCTGTTTTTCTGTTTCTTTGAAAGATGTCCTGGTTTGACAAATCCATTTCCATTCATAGTTAGGATTTTGTCATTTTTAACTTTTAAGTTTTTATTCCACAGCATGTATAAATTTCTTATTGATTATTAACGTGCTAGATCGTTTTTATGCTTGAGTTCACAATCTTTATGAAACCTATGTTTGCCTACCTTTTTAGCATGTATATTTTCTAGGTTCTACATAGGGGTGTCAATGGATCGTTTCTGGGTCAGATCCTATAAGAACCAAATCCGGATCCGATATTACAGGATGTGGATCCGAACCGGATCCAAAATTCACAATCATTTCGGATTTGGATCATAACCCAGTGGTGCAGCAGCTAACATAATTAGTAGTGGTGCAGCAACCCAGTGGCAGTAGCAGCAGCAAGGGCAGCTACATCAACACAATAGCAGCAGTATTAATCCAATAGTAGCAGCAATAACAACCCTTATTCAAGGGGAAGATTAATCCAATTTGGAGCAAAAAGGGTAGTGGCAGCATGGGTCCACCCCCATATGGGGGGGGTTTGGACCGGTTCCATCCCCATATGGGGGGTTTGGACCGGGTCCACCCCCATATAGGGGTTTTGCCCCGGTTCCACCCCCAAATGGGGGATTTGGACCGGGTCCAACCCCATATGGGGGGTTTTGCCCCGGTTCCACCCCCCAAATGAGGGATTTGGACCGGGTCCACCCCCACATGGGGGTTTGCCCCGGTTCCAACTCCCTAAGGGAGTATTTTAGCCCCGGATCCACTCCCAAAATCTCATGTTTTGGTCCGAATGGAGGGTGTAACCGCTAGAGTCCTTCGAGACTCTATAAATACCCCCAGTGGGGTCCATTTGAAAAAAAAAGAGAAGTGGAGGAACGCCAAGAACAGAAGAGCGCAGACAAAGGGAGAGTGTTTGGTGCTTGTGTTTCTTTTGAAGGCCCATCTTTCTGGGTTTTGTGCTTGCGTGGTGGCTGTGGTTGTGTTGTGAGGGTATGCTCCAAACCCCATGTGCATCACAACCCTTTTGTGAATTGTGTAATCTGGAAAAAAATCTCCCTATGTGGAGAAATCTTTAAAGTCCGGCGATGTGGTTATGCAAACACTCTGGATATGATCAGGACAATTGTGTAAACCCTAATTGCTTATGAGCCAAGGGATCATGCACAATTAAAACTCTAATTGCCTGCGAGCAAAGGGTCATGTACCACTAAAGCCTAGATTGTCTATGAACATCAGGTTATGCCACTCCTTGGGGAGGGATTATAAAATTTTTGATCCCCGACGTTGCGTTGGTGGGCGTGCGAAGCAGGGCTCGAACTCATGAGAGCTTAAGAAGGGGAAGCAATCCTCCAAGAGTCTCTGGTCAACGGGTCTTCCCCAAATGAGGGCCTTGTGCCCATTGCCAAGATAATACAAAAATCCCTGTTCAGTCCAGATGTTACTAAAATATCCTCGGTTTGAACAAATTGCATAAATACCCCTAATGACGGGACAATTGTAGAAATGCCCCGAAAAGGGGGAGAATTGCAGAAATACCACCAAAAGTGAAAAATCGCATAGAGACGCATGATAGGTCTGAAATTACCTTGATTGCCTGTGAGTAAAGGGTCACGTACAACCAAAATCTTGATTGCCTTTGAACGAAGGGTCATGTGCAATCAAAAAAACTTGTCGACAAGTTTGTACTCATGAAATGTTCTTGCAATATCTTGTACACTTCATAATATTTTATGAAATATACTAGTGGCCATGTAAGCATGATTCTACGAAATCCTGTGAATGCTTGAGTCGCGAAACACCGTGCTTCGCATCTTGCAAAGATAATTACGGAGTTTCGAGTCTCAGTTAGCCTCGTAGAGGTCAAATGGCCAACACATAGAGGCCTTGAGCCTTGAGGTTATGGATTTGGGGATCTATCCTCGTAACTATGTCGGTTAAGCCCGTAGTCCTTCCTGAAACGTTCTCAATACTTGGCACCGCCTCGCACGACTTAGTGCTTAGGGCAATGCCTTCAGCATCACAGTTAACTTTATGTAAATGGTGGATTTTCTTTGGCAGTTAATCAAGGGTATTCGGACTCGTACCGATGTAAATAAACACCGACTGTGGTCGGTGGAGAATTGTCCAGTACCCGAACCCTGATCGTCTGATAAACCTAAATTCGCCGAAATAATAATACACCCACTATTTAGATAATCACGAATGTGTATTTTCTTTTTCAAAGGAGAAATATTTATTTATTTATTTATTTTTGTGAGTTAAACACCTGGGCATTTGATCCCCACCTCTCTGGGAGGACTTGGGCACCGACTTTCAGGAGAGACCTCGGGAGTGTTGAGTTGGAGTAGTTCCTAGACTTCCTCCTGACCCACCTTGACTTTGCCCCGCACCTGCTCAGGGAGGATGCGCGGACTTGGAGGTGCGATAGGGCTTGGGCACCACTCCGGATGTGGGGACGTTCTCTGTTTGGTCTGCCTTCTCCATCATCTCTGACGGAGGGGTGCATCACAACTTTGTTCCCCACATCTGGAGTTCGAGGAGCTCATTGAAGGTGAAGCTTCTGATATGGAGGATTTCACACGGGAGACTTCCTACCAGTGACAGGCTCCTTTGCTTCCTACTGGGTATCCAGCTGACCTGTTGCTTGTGTGGATTGGAGGACGAGCCCATGGACCACCTGCTTGTAGGTTGCACCTACTTGCAAGCAGTGTGGGACGGTGTGGCTATGAGAGCCCAGTGTGTACTCGGCCGGCAGACTGACGTGTAGCCCTTCATCGGTCCTGGGGTAGGAGTTGGCCCCTCAGAGGTGATCGTGCGGTTTGGTGGCTCATCCTGCATGTCACCCTTTGGTCCCTATGGTGTGAAAGGAATAATAAGATATTCAGGATGGAAGCTAGAGTGGAGGACTTTCTTATTTCTTTCATTTGTTCTAGAGTGAGGGAATGGGTGGAGTTGTTATGTAATGTGAATGCCCTCAACTTATCTTTTTTTGTTTTGTTTTGTTTTTGTTTTTTTGTTTTGGGGGGGGGGGGGTAGACCGCCCCACGCCGGTTTGTGTGGTTTTTGTAGAGGGTCTCTTTTTGGGAGCTTTTTGACTACACTTAATATATCTTCCTTTTCATTTAATACACACAATGGGACTACCCACTTTCAAAAAAAAAGAACATGAAAGAAATACTTAAAAAATCCACTGAACATTCTTTTAATACCTGCCAAGTTTTGTAGTGTCCAAAACTTGCAAATGTTTAGGGAGCAAAATGCAAATCAAAGCACGACCGAATAATGATCAAACTCATATAGTCAATAAACAGGAATCCACGTTTGAGTTCACAAATTAGAAATCAATAACTATGATATTATACAAACACATGACATCAAGAGTGACAGTTGTTAAGGGAGGGGAAAAAAAGCATTGCATGTAATTACTTGGGAGTCACCAAGATGGCTTATCAGCAGCAGTCAGCAAGAATCTTTCTTATCCCACCTATTAAAAGCAGTCTGGAATTTTGGTCCCTGACTAATGACTGCTACTAAACTTGTAAAAAGGATGGGTATATTAAAACAGTGAAATGGAAAAAAGAATAGCAATACGCTATGAAGAAACATGAACATAAAACCCTGAAGGAGAAGAGAATATTTTTACATCTGATGTACCATGTGGTATATTTCTGTTCTGATCAAAGGCCGCCCATGGCCAGAAACAACAAATAAGAATAGAAGATATACCTTAAATGCGCCGCCGTTGGAAACCCTTTACCTTCGGAAATAAGAAGAGACTATTTTCATTCTCATCAATAAATAAAAAGAGACTTGACCAAAATCTTACTTTTCAGCCACAAACAATGGAGAAACAAACGAATACGGACACCAACCCTCCACCTCCTGACGCGGCGGCGACGTAGAAGACGGATCGACGACACTCCGGGACGCGAACGGGACGGGACGGATAACCGCTATCTCACACAGCTCGGCCTCACGCCGGACGGTCTCACACCGGGCGACGCTCAATCCTCACAAAAGAGAAGAGAGAGAAGGGAAAGGCAAGAGAGAATGACTCTTACACAAAACAACACTTCATTCATTCATATATGATTCATACGTAACAAGCATTGCCTTCCTTTATATAGGAGGAAAGCTATAACAACAAGACCTTTCTAACTTCTACTAATTATGTTCATACCCTTAGCCTAACAAGACAAACCCACCAACCAATATTTGACTTGTGGGTTTAAACCAAATAAAATATAAAAATTACACGCATGTTTATTTGACTTAGACTAGCCTAATAAGACGAAAGAAAAATACATGTACTAATACATGTATGTTACACAAATACGTACGATACAAATACACACACGTACGATACAAATACACACAAATAAATATTATGCTCAGGACGCTGAGTCTTCGAACGAGTCGCCGAGCCATAAGCTCGGGGCAGTGGCGGTGTGGCGGTGCGGCGTCGGCTCCGATTAGTGGGCCCGGTAGTGGACCCGGTGTCCCCACCAACCCTCCCGGGGCGGCTGGAACTCGACTCCGTCGAGCAAGGGGGGACACGGCTGTGGTAGTGCTCCAGCAGATCTGGATCGAGGCGCTGGAGATCTTCCCGGCTGATCCAGGAATCATCTGATGGTGGACGGTCCCGCCAGCGGACAAGGTAGCGCTGGTACTCCCTGCTCCGTGTAGTGGTCACCTGTTCATCCAGTATCCTCTCAATATGCTCGCGCGGTGCTCTCAAGGATGTGGGACGCACAGGGGTGGGCTCACTCTAAAGGGGAGGAGAAGGCTCGAAAGGGTCACTAGGAATCGCTGTGAGTTCCTTGTAGGCCACTAGGTTTGTCACATTAAAGGTCGAGCTAATCCCCTCTTCGGGAGGTAAGTCCACAACATGGGCATTGGCGCCAATCTTCCGTATGATTGGGAAGAGACCATCACTACAGGCTTGTAACTTTTCAACGGCTCCCGAGGGGAGTCATTCGGGCCGGGCCCGTACCATAACTAAGTCACCTTCTTGAGATTCATGGTGACGCCTATGCGAATCAGCTGACTCATGCAGACTAATGACGTGTTGTACAAACTCTTCGGCTGACTTGGACAGTCTAGACTCGAGGGGAAGGTTAGGTAGGGCGGACCCAGGGGCAAGCTCAATAGCGTGTTGTACATCACACATGGGAGGGAGTCGAGAAGGCAAGTCTTCGGGAACGATGCCTTGGGAGTCCTGCAGTATGGCCGGGTCTTCAGTTGGGACTAAGACTCGAGACTCCTCGGGTGTGATGGTGACGTCAACAGCCAAAACAGAGGCACCCTCAGCAACCTCTATGTCTAGCTCACCGACATTCATGGAGTCAAGGCACCTAACTAGGTCATGACTAACCTTAGGAGCCTCAGAAACGGGTGTGATAGATGCAGGAGAAGAAGGAAGGGGAGGTTTCCCTTCAGTGGGAGTTTGGGGACTCTCCTGAACTTTGGGAGTTCCAGTGGGGGTGGAGGTGGAACTCTTTCCTGGGGTCACCTTTGGGGGTACTGGGTACAACAGAATCTTCTTTCCGTTGTGGGAGAAGGAGCACTGATTGGACCGACCAAAGGTAGCGAGGTCTACATCATAGATCCATGGTCGTCCTAAGATGACGCTCCCGGCCTTCATAGGCATTACGTCACATAAGATTTGTCCTTGGTAGGACTGGAATTGGATGGGAATGACGCATGTGGTGGTGACTAGGATAGATGTGTCGTCAACCCAAGCCACGTTGTACGGCCTTGGATGAGGGTGCGTAGGTAGACCTAAACGGGAGACAAAGTCTGAAGAGACTGCATTGATACAGCTCCCGTTGTCAAGGATTATCTTGCAAAGATGAGAGTTCACCATGATGTAGGTTTGAAAGATAGAGGTTCGACGCCAATCGTCCTATTGGGGTGTTGAGATACAGCGAACTACACCCAATCTTTTCTGGCTAGAACTCTCGAAAATGTCTCCTACCTGCATGTACTCGACATGCGGGCCTTCAACTATTGTATCCAGTTCCTCAAACTGGGTGATGAGATCAGGATCGGCCATATATCTTTCCTGTTCCATGCGTTCTAGATGGCCTGATGAATTCCTAGACCGACGTGGCATGCACGAGCTCGGACCTAGATGATGCAATCCTGGGACCGATAATGAGCAAGGTGTGGACGCAGCTGATATGCAAAGGGTCAATTTGAAGGGCTCGGTCAGGGAAAGTTGCTTGCCTGTAGGCGAAGTAGTTGTGGAACTACCTCCTGACAATTAGAGGCCCTAATGTGGCAGTTTTAGGGCCTAATGATAGGCGCATACAAGCTCTCTCTTGCCGTCCACAACGATGCACTCAGAAGACTGGTTACATGGATCGGGCTCTCTCATACTTCATCGCGCGGCAATCGAAAAGATACTAAATGAGCAAGTGATTGGAGCACGTACCTAGTTAGACTGAAAAGTCTAACTCTGACCGGAGACGAGGGCGAGCGGGGACGTGCGGGCCCGCACGGCGTCGACGAAGCTTGAGCAGTTACAAAGCATTCACTCCACGCAGGGAGGATTGAATTATTACAAATTGCTTAAATTTTCCGCGCAGGGGAACAAATCAGTCCAAATTCTCCGCGCAAGGAGACTCAAAGGTACACACGTTCCGTGATCTTCGGATCTTCTGTCGGCATCCGGACGACTCAGATACGGGCCGAGCCGTAATAGCGGACTCGGGTGCCACAAGAAATAAGTTAAATAGATATATAATAATCTATATATTCAACTCTTTTTTAATCAAATAATATATATAGATATATATAGATATATATAACAATATATATATTCTATATATTTAACACATTTTTTTTTTCAATCTCTCCTTTTTTTTGACTTTTCTTTCTCTTTTCAAATTTCACCCACTTCTTTTGACTTTTTATATTTTTTCTTTCGAACCTTTCGGCTGATCACCCAGCGTTGGCAGCCAACACTGGCTGCCTACCAGCTGGTGAGGGCGGCAGCACGTGGGCGCACAGGGCGCAGGCGGCGCGGGCGCGACGCGCCAGGCGGGCGACCTTCCGGTCGGCACGGGCGCGGCCGGGGGGGCGCTGGGCGTGCTCGGGCGCGGGTGGCCGCGGCAGGAGGGCTCGTGGGCGCGCGGGCGTCGAGGCGTGGACGGGCCGGGGCCAGCGGTGCAGGGCGTGCGGGGCGCAGGCGGGCTCGGGCGGGCCTCGGGTGCGCAGGGGCCCGTCTGGGCGCGGACGGGGCTGGCGGACGGCCGGGCGCGCACGGGCACGGGGCGGGCAGAGGGGCGCGGGAGGGCGCTGGCCGCTCGGGTGCGGGGCTCGGGCGCGCAGGGGCGCAGGGGCCGGGCGGGCGCGTGCTCGGGCTCGGCCGGGCTCAGGGCGGGCGCGACAGGCGGTGCGGGTGGAGCCGGGCGCCGGGCGGGGCGTGGTGCGAGCGGGGGCCGGGCGCCGGGCGCGGCGGCCGGGAGGGGGGGGAGTTGGCCGTTGCGGCCGCTCCCCTCTTTTGAACCCGGCACGGGCGACGAGGCCCCGTGCCGCGAACGAATTTTTTTTTCCTTCTGTTTTCCTTCAACCGAGAGAGAGAGAGAAGTAGAGAGAGAGAATAGGGGAGAGAGAGATAGAGCGCGGGAGAGAACAGAGAGGGAAAAAGAGAGAAAAATAAATTTTTTTTTCTTTGCTAATTTTTTTTTCTTTATATTTTTTTTTCTCTCGGTCACAGACCCTTCTGCTACTCTTCTTCCTTTTTTTTGTCTCTCTTTTTTTTTCTTTTCACTCTAGCAAACTAGAAAGAGAAAGAGAGAGAGACGTCGGGTTGACGGAGGCGCCGTTTGTTGGGCTCTGATACCAATTTGACGCGGCGGCGACGTAGAAGACGGATCGACGACACTCCGGGACGCGAACGGGACGGGACGGATAACGCTTGTGGACGCACTTTTTTCATTTGTTATTCTCTCGTTTGTTTATTCGTTTATTGGGTGCGTGGGCGTGTCAGTCACCGGAGTGACGATTTATTCGGGCTCCGAAGAGCCCATGGTGCGCTCGATCTGACTTCGTCGGACGATTGTGTGGTTCGTGTCGGGACCAAAACCCGCCGCGCCATAAAGGTCACGGCGTCATTTACATCCCCCATACGAGGGAACACCCTTGATTAATCGCCGAGATTCAGGGCCTCATGGCCAAGAAGTTAATTGCACGAAAGGTCTATTAAGAAGCATCAAAACCCCCGTATGAGGGTAAGAAGAAAACATTCGCGATCATGTCGGTCGTGTGCTGACCATTTAATGTTCGGACGAGTATCCATCTTGGGAAAAGCGCGATCGTCGCGGGAAGACCGGAGTATATGTATGCCAGGATATGGCAATTTATTGTTCGGGAGAACGGAAAACGTTCGGCTGAATCTCGGTCAGAGTGGTCGGAAACCGGTAAATCTGTTGGCCCGGTGCAAGAGCAAGTTGCGACCATACTGCGGTGGGCCCCCCGCGGTCGAAACAAGACTTACATGAGCATCGTTAATATTTCCGGTGCAAAGGAGCGACGGGGGAATATCCCTTGAATCGGCTGAAAAGCCCTGTGTCCGGAGAAGCGGGCGTTCGAAACGTGTCGGTCATCCGGGAGACCGTTTAATATTCGGACGGGAGTCCGGCTCGAGAGTATTGTAATCGTCGCCGAAAGACCGAGAATGTATGTGCGCCGGGACACAACAAGTTTTATTATTCCAGGACACTGAAAATGTTCGGTTGAATCTCGGCTATTATATCCGGGAAACCCGTGAATCTATTGGCCCGGTGCGAGATCGAGTCAGGACCATGTCGGGGGCGCCTCCCGTGATCCAAACGGGGCTCGCGTGGACAGCGTTAATATTTCTAGTGTCGGAGGGAAACAGGGAAAAGTCCCGGGACTGGGCTTCAGAGCTGAAAACGTGTTCGAAAGGAGCGGGCTGTAGACCGAGGGTATGAGCCAGACGATGACCATGATCGGGACGGGTCCGAGGTCTAAGTATGGCCCACGGAGGTCTTATTGATATTCCCATGGGAGAAGTCCAGGGGTGGCGAGAGCCGTCTCGTTCTATTCCGATTCTGTTGGTCACTTGCGGATCTTTCCATGTTCGGGCGAGGGCCCGTATTGAGAGCGTGACGGGGGTGGAAGCGACCCCGTACCAATGTATGCCGAGTTTACGGTAATTTCGATGAAAGAGCGGGAGCAAATCCCGATAGGAACGGGTCAACGTTGGTGAGCTATTGGCCCGGGGCAATGCCCGCTCACAACCATGTCGGGGTAGGAGCCACCGGCTATGAAGGTCGCTCACGGGCCCTTTCGTGTTCGGACTTGGGTCCGTAATAAGAACTCGGCGGGAATCGAAGTGAACCCGTTCAAATGTCTGCCGAACGTGCGGCAATTTCAGTAGCGGCTCGAAAGGGGTCCGGCCGTAGAAACGAGTCTGGTTTAATCGGAATGTCAGCCCGAGGCGAAGTCAGGCTATGGCCATTTTGGGATGGTTCCCTAGGCTCAGGCCCAACTCGCAAGGGCGGTATTGTTGGTCCTTCGGCACCGGGTCGCGGGAGAGACGAGGCTGCGAAGCGGATCTCATTGTTTTATTATTATTTAAGAAGCGGTATCGTTATCATTTGTAGATTTATAGATATATTTGGGTGGGTTCTTTATTACCATTTATTCATTTTCCTTGTGATTGATTCGTTTATTATGGTTAACATTAGGTTTGTAATTATTTTGTTCGTTTTGTTATCATTCATTTACTTGTCATTTTTGTTGAGTCTGTTATTATTATTTATTTATCTTGGTTATCATTTACTTTGTCTATTTATCGTTATTATTATTTCTTTTAACCTTACTATTGTTATTACTTGTTTCTTTATCATCCTTATTTATTTGTTCTTTTTGGATTTGTTATTTATTATTATTATTATTATTACTCATATTTTCTAGAGAGAGAATGGGCCATTGGAAGGCTAAGAGAAAGGTACCGCTGAAGGGCTGGGAGCTGTGCCGCTGAAGGGCTGTGCCGCTGAAGGGCCTGGGGCTGTGCCGCTGAAGGGTTGGAAGGGATGTGCCGCTGAAGGGCCTGGGGCTGTACCGCTGAAGGGCTGGAAGGGCTGTGCCGCTGAAGGACCTGGGGCTGTGCCGCTGAAGGGCTGGACGGGTGTACCGCTGGAGGGTTAAAAGGGTGTACCGCTGAAGGCCAGGGGCGTACCGCTGGAGGGCCAAGGGAGCGTGCCGCTGAGGGGCTGAGGGAGGCGTGCCGGGGAAGGGCTGGAGCGTGCCGACGAGGGGCTGAGGGGGGCGTGCCGGGGAAGGCCTGTAGGGGCGTGCCGGCGAGGGGCTGGCTGGAGCGTGCCGGCAAAGGGCCAAGCAGCCGGGCTAGGGGCGTGCCGGCGAAGGGCGTGGGGAGCGTGCCGCTGAAGGGCTGAGCAGCCGGGCTAGGGGCGTGCCGGCGAAGGGCGTGAGGAGCCCACTCCTCCTTCGTTCTTATGTCTTTTCTCTTTTCCTTTTCTCTCTTGATTTTATTAAGTTTGCATGGGTTTCTTCTCTCTTTCTCTTGATGATCTTTCATTCTTTCTCTTGCGAGGGTGGATGTTCGAGTTGTTTAGTCGTTATTTGATTCGATTTTCTTTATGTTGATTGCGATTCTATTGCCTTGGTTAAAGTGTTTTACCATTATTCTTTTTATTTGTTTGTTGCCTTCTTTTTGCCTTTTAATATGTTATTGTTTCTGACGAAAATTCGGCAGCATCTCCCCTTGACCCGAGTGTAAGGGAGAAAAAGGGAACGCGCCCACATGGAGTGGCAGAACCCGACAACTGGAGGTGGGCGCCCGAAGACAGCAACACCTTTAGTAAAACTTCGGCAAACACGAAGGAAAGCAACGGGGCCTAAGGCCTGTGGAATCGGACGAGGCAGGCTAGGTTTCGGCCAAGGCGTACCGGGCTGGGGCATGGCCAAAGTGTGTGCCGCTGAGGGCTTAAAGAGTGTACCGCTGAGGGCCTAAAAGGGTGTACCGGCCAGGGGCCAATGGGGTGCACCGCTGGGGGTCAAAAGGAGTGTACCGGCCAAGGGCTAAGGGCCAAAGAGTGTGCCGGCCAAGGACTCAACGGGGTGTACCGCTAAGGGTCAAAAGGGTGTGCCGGTGGCGGCATAATCAGGGCGTGCCGCTGAGGCACCAAAAAGGGGTGTGCCGCTGGGGCACTAACAGGGTGTGCCGCTAGGGGTGGTAAACGGCAAGCAAAGGCAGGCGAAGACAAGCGGTTAAGGCCAGAGGCCTCATGAAGAGGGCCAAGACAGAGGGGGGAAGGACTGAGACGCACAAACCAAGCACGATAGCAAGACACGCAAAAGAGGGATTTTCATTCTTGGAAAGAAAAGGCCACAGAGGGCCAATACATCGTAGGGAGAACTAAAAAAAAAAGGGAGCAACAGCAAAAGGAAAGGGAAAAAGGGAAATGAAGATACAAGGGGGAAGGGGAACGGAGCATGGGCTCCTCCTCCCCTCCCAGACCTCACTCCTCTCTTCTCTCACTCTTCTTCTTCTTCTTCTCTTCTCTCTTCTCCGGCGATGGTGGACGGGGCAGCAGGGGGAGCCTCTCCCTCTTCTTCTTCTCTTCTTCTTCTCTTTTCTTCGTCTGTGTGTCTGGCTGGCTGGCCTCTCTCTCGCTTCGCAGCGAAGGAGAGGGGTCTTATACCCCCTGTGGCGGGAGCGCTCGGAGGCAGGAGGCGTCCGAAGTGCATTTAATGGGAGTTGACTCCCTTGTCCTGGGTGGCAGGAGGAGTAGGCAACGTGGCCCAATCCCCGGCCGACACCTCAACAAGTCCACTGCGCGCCAAGAATCCATAGGGCATGGACGTAAGATTTGATCCGCCGGAGCGTGACGCTGGGAGCCAGCAGGCTGCACCGCTGGAATGCTGTGAGAGCGTGCCGCTGAAAGGGCTGGCCAGCGTACCGCTGGAAGGGCCAAAGGCCGTGCCGCTAGGGGCACCTTGGGGGTGTGCCGTTGGAGGGCACAACAGGCGTGCCGCTGGAGGCACCTGGGGAGTGTACCGTGGAAGGCAGCAAGGAGTGTGCCGCTGGGGCTTGCTTGGGGGCGTGCCGCTGGGCGTGCCGCTGAGGCCCCAGATGGGCGTGCCGTTGAACGGCGAGAAGAGTGTGTCGCTGAGCGGCCAAAAGGGTGTGCCGATGGGCGGCCTAGGGGGCGTGCCGCTGGGGCTTGCCAGGGTGTACCGCTGAACGGCCTGAGGGGAGCGTGCCGCTGAGCGGCCTGGAGGCGGCAGAGGGGCGTGCCGCTGAAGGGCTGCCCTGGGTGTGCCGCTGAGGGGCACATGGCCGTGCCGCTGAAGGGCGCTTGGCGGTGTGCCGTTGAAGCCCTGGGGCTTGGGTGTGCCGCTGAAGGGCGTGCCGCTGAACAGGGCAAAGGGGTGTGCCGCTGAAGGGCTAAATGGGCAATTTTCAGCCCGTTGTGAGCACGAGTTGCGGCTCGTTTGATTTTCTTCAAGGCCCATGGATTGTAGGGCTCCTGGGGGTTGATTTCTCTTCGCTGTCGTGACTCCGGGGACGGCTTCACGGCAGTGCGCATACTGGGGGGAGTCCGGATGACTAGTCTCTCCGGGGCTGCTTCACTCGGTTCCGTTGTTGATGTTGGGCCGAGCAGGACATCTGGGTGTGCAATTTTCGTTGTCCACACCGCTATCTCACACAGCTCGGTCTCACGCCGGACGGTCTCACACCGGGCGACGCTCAATCCTCACAAAAGAGAAGAGAGAAGGGAAAGGCAAGAGAGATTGACTCTTACACAAAACAACACTTCATTCATTCATATATGATTCATACGTAACAAGCATTGCCTTCCTTTATATAGGAGGAAAGCTATAACAACAAGACCTTTCTAACTTCTACTAATTATGTTCTTACCCTTAGTCTAACAAGACAAACCCACCAACCAATATTTGACTTGTGGGTTTAAACCAAATAAAATATAAAAATTACACACATGTTTATTTGACTTAGACTAGCCTAATAAGACAAAAGAAAAACACATGTACTAATACATGTATATTACACAAATACGTACGATACAAATACACACACGTACGATACAAATACACACAAATAAATATTATGCTCAGGACGCTGAGTCTTCGAACGAGTCGCCGAGCCATAAGCTCGGGGCAGTGGCGGTGTGGCGGTGCGGCGTCGGCTCCGATTAGTGGGCCCGGTAGTGGACCCGGTGTCCCCACCACCTCCGAAAACCCAAAACAGATCTCAAATCTGCCGCCAAACCCAGAAACAGATCCGATCCCACAAAACACCCCACTTTCTACAAAGACAATTTTGTGATTAAAACTTTGGGAGCCTTGCTTTGCTGGATCATAAGGAGCATGAGAGAGAGAGAGAGATCAGAGAGAGCGTGGGGGGTGTCGGAGGTGAGTGCGCAGCGAGATCTGCTAAGAGAGAGAGAGAGAGAGAGAGAGAGAGAGAGAGAGAGAGAGAGAGAGAGAGAGAGATCAGAGAGAGCGTGGGGGGTGTCGGAGGTGAGTGCGCAGCGAGATCTGCTAAGAGAGAGAGAGAGAACGAGAGAGAGAGAGAGAGAGATCTGAAAGATAGATTAGTGTACCCTAGAGGCCGATCGCGATCGGGGTCGCCGTCACGGGTGGCCGAGGAGATTGCGTAGCCGTCGTCGAGATCGCCGCCACTGGTCCGCTGGAGAAACCGTAGGCGTAGAGAGGGATTTCGAGAGCGAGAAGGCGAGAGCTCGACGCCACCGCTGGTCTGCTGGAGAAACCCTAGGCACAGAGAGGGATTTTGAGAGCGAGAAAGCGAGAAGGGAAGGAAGGCGAAGTCCGATGGCGATGGAGAGATGTTTGCCCCGAAATGGGGTCTTTTATGGTGCCCCAAAAACCCGATCCGAAATCAGTGATTTTGGATCAGAGAAACCTTGCCCCGGATCTGCGAAATATGTACATTTCGGATCAAAAGTCCAATCCGAATCTGAAAAAAAAAATCGGATTCGGATAGGGTTTTCGGATCCCACGGATCCGTTGACACCCCTAGTTCTACAGCTTTTTGCTGAAGGGGATAAAAGACATACTGCGTTGCTACAGATCTTGATATAATAGGGCTTTTATGCATGTCCATTTTTAATAACTTACTGTTAAACAACTTGCTGCAACGCTGTCTCGGTACCTCACATGCAGTTTCTTTGGAGTATTCTGGCGTAGTGTAGGATTTCTTTTCAAGCCTGTAAAATATTTTCAGAATCTATATTTTGGTTCAGAGTCTTGTTTTAGTTCTGATGTAGTTTTCTGAGGATGAGGAATCTCTACTCATCCATCTTGATTGTACTCCCTTTTTATTTATTTTATAAAAATAATTGGTGGTGCATTCCACAATTATTTGAAAAAAAGGCACATGTTTGCATGTGTGGGAAATGCTTATTTTAAATATGCCATTCCACAATTTGTTCTGACTTCGTTAATTATTCTTGGTTTACCAGCATCTACTGGAAAATTTATATATTTATACCGTGTATTTTTCCTTTTTGATTTGTTTTTTGAAGTTACTAATATTTTGCACTGGTTCGTTGAGTTTGTTGTCTTCACTTTTCTGCTGTGTGATTTTTTTTGACTTATTGTCACATGCTTCACTGGTGTTTACTGCTTTATGGAATGCAGGGCGATGTTTATCCGGTGGAGCCATATGAGGGGTTTTTAGTGAACCAGGTTCTTGATGCTCACTGGGGTGTTCTGGAAGATGAAGATGTGAGTATCTCACATTTTACTTGGGTTTACTAGAGGACAGAATATGATTAGCAATACAATGTCACAGCAAAACCTGACTTTTATTTTCTGAAACAAAATTCTGGTTTTGTAGCTCAGTTTTATTTCAAACCTGCGTTATCGGGTACCGGAAAGGACTTCAGTGCTGGTGTTTTACAGTTTTAGCGAATAGCAGGATGTTAAATGTGTTATTGGCTGAGTTGTTTGTTATTAAACTCGTATCATATGTCAAATTCTTTGGAATTTGTGAGTGAGTAATAAGATAGAAATTAGATTCCTTATTCGAAGATGCTGACTTGGCTATTTGAACTGCATCTCTACTACATGAATGAATGAATAGCTTGTAATTGTGCCTACTGCTGCAAAATTCAAATCAAGATTGATATCTTGCATCTGGGTTAACTCTGAGCTATGAAGTGACAGTTTTTCAGTCAGTTTCTCCAGATCCATGGTTTTTTGCCACTGACTGAAGTTTCTGCCTTGAGTGAGATCTAATGCCTGCTGTTTCCTTTTACAGTCAAGTGGCCTTATTTCACACACTTTGTCTATTCTCGTCAATGATGCCCCTGGTGTTCTAAATATAGTTACAGGTGTCTTCTCCCGCAGAGGCTACAACATTCAGGTTTTCTAATTTAAAATTATCATCTTTTATGCTTTATTTTCGCTGTTTCTTATTTATCTTTGATGCTAATTAGTAGACTGTCTTTACTGTTAGAGTCTTGCTGTGGGGTCAGCAGAAACAGAGGGGATTTCTCGTATTACGACTGTTGTTCCTGGTACCGATGACTCTATTAGCAAGTTGGTTCAGCAGTTGTACAAGCTTATTGATGTTCATGAGGTGAGATCATTAAACTGTCCGAGATAGTCCACATGACTTTTTTTTTCTTGTTAAAGAAGTAAAAATGCATGTTATCTCAGGTGAAAGATATAACACATCTGCCCTTTGCTGAACGAGAACTGATGTTAATTAAGATAGCTGTAAATGCATCTGCACGGAGGGATGTCCTAGATATTGCTAGCATTTTTCGAGCCAAGGCTGTTGATGTGTCTGATCATACAATCACACTTCAGGTGAATTCTTTCTCTCAGCATTGTCAGATCATTTCTTTGTCTATGCTTATGGGATTGCTGATCAATTTGGTCTTCCTTGGTGGGCTGTTCATCTTTTGGCTTTGGGAGAATTTTTTTAAAAGACCGAAATAAACTGAACTTCACTCAGAAACCAAACCAAGTTTCATGAAACCAACCAAACCAAAATTTCTTGGAACCAAGCCAAACCTAATTCTATTTGGGCTTTTAATGGACATACTTCTTGGTCTTTTCAGACAACTAAAATTGAAAATTTAGCCACCTATTTTTCCCAACTTGAAATTTCAACCTTAAAAAGTCAAGTCTAATCTAGCCATATCAATTTGGTTGCTCCTCCCTTGATTGTGACAACTTGACCCTGTTCAGTCCATTAACGGTCTTAAGAACAAATATTATTAACAACAAGCGCCCATCTATACAGTTGACCTTTGTGATACTCCATTGGATTGCCTTTAGCTTTCATGTGCTGAGTCTTACCGTGCACAGAGGGAGCAACACATGGACTAGTCCTCACAATGTCTGTTGCTTACGTTAGGTGATGCACAAGCTTAATTAATAAATCAATTGCTTATGCCCTTGTTTGAGATTGGTTGTTGGCTTTGGGTGGGGGGAATGTTAATAGCTCTTGTATCACTTGACTAATCTTTATAGGTAGTCTTGCCACGCTACCTTGGTGTGATTTTTGTAAAGGTGTGCTGTTTAGGAAGTGTTTTGTACATGATGGATATATCTTTGGGGAGAGAGCTTGTACATGGTGGGTGACATTTTCGGGTTGGGGATAGCTGGTTTTTTCGTTTTCTTGTACACCTTTCTTTGTAATTTAATGAACACATACCACCCTTCCTAAAAGGGTTTCAGATTTTTAAGTTCCTTAAGTCCAGACTCTCGTACCAGTGTCAGATATTGGCATATATACTGGTACTGATATGAACAGGCTACTAAAATAGCTATGAAACCCATATAAAAAATAATGTCAAATATAATTTTTAGCAATTTACCATAGAGCTGCCACAGTATGTACAACACAATACAGTATAGTCTTTGACATTGGATGGTATAAATTCTCACCCAATGCAAGAAATATATAGTGAACATGCTAAATACTCTGGTGGACTTTTTGACTTCTGTGTTGCTTTATTGATGTATTCCCAAGAATGATTCAAATGACAAGGGTTAAGCTATTGTAAAAGATCTAGGACTTGCTTTTCATGGATACCACATTGCTGGACTGTGCCTGATGATGAAACATTAAGCTTACTTTTCCTACCATCCATTGTGCTATTGTGCTTTCTTGATTACTTAGATCAAACTCCTCTCGTGTGATCCATCTAGGTCCTTGTCTGCTTTGATTCATGTTATACCATGAACAAATTCATCTTTTTGAAGGTGGATGGTGCCCCAAATTTATTAAATTACAAAAAAGGAAATTTGCAAGTACAATATCAGTAAGCTACTAAGCTCTCAGAAATCTCTTTATATAAAAAAGCACGCCAAGATGGCCAGTCTCACACTAACCACCCCCTCCTGCCCCAAACATTCAGACAAGATGAATGGAGATCATTTATGTTGCAAGGGACCATAGCCCCTTCCCTCACCCTATCACATATAAACCTACTGTCTCTGCTACATTGGTTTCCCTCCTGAGGATCCTCCCATTCCTCTGCCCCTGACTGCCCAAAGTATGGCGTGAAGAATCACCCCCCAAGTAGTGCAGTCCTCCTTTGGTTACATCCCACGAGAAGTGCCTCCACACTTTGTGGTAGGCGATACACAATCTCTAGCTTATTAAAAGTATGTTGGCAGACTTCATGCAAGAAGAACAGCTTGTTCATCTCCATCTCCGCATTGGCTGAAAACTGAATTTATGCCTCCATAAACTCTGTAGCCAGTCACAAGCAGACAATTTACCATGTGCAATGTGCAAGGCACATTAAAAAATATCAATAAATTGAACAAAAATATAAATGTGTGAGCAAACTACTAATTCATCATCATGAGTAGTGATGGTTATTAGGATGAGATGTAAGAAGAAAGAAAATGGACAATCGGTGTAAGGCTATAAGCAATATATTGAACTTAAGGTGGTACATAATCAAGTGGAACAAGGTGTTTAAATTTTGTGAAAAGGGAAAGAAGATCTACTCAACCTGATCTTTATCAAAAGGGCTATATAACTGCCTGACTGCTCAATTTTGAAATCCAGACAGCTTGTTTGCGAGGTTGTAACTGAAGTATATCTCTTGTTATTTGTTGTCCTAATGATCTCTTTGAACTAAACCATCTTCGAGCAAAGAGTAAGCCAATGGGAACTCAAACCTGAGCTCAACTTGAGATGACATTACCTATTGCTCTAGTGGCTTTAAAGTTTTGGAACTTTCTCCTTGACATTCTTGATATGCTGTCTTTCAGTGCTTCTGCTTACATATTTTGATATTTCATATTTTGTCTTGGCTAATCTAAATGTTGAGCTTTTCTGGACCTGTCTCTTCAGGTTACAGGAGATCTGGACAAGATGGTTGCACTACAAAGGCTATTGGAGCCTTACGGCATATGTGAGGTCTGTCTAGAAACATTTTCTTGGTTTTCCCAATATAGGAGGTTCTTCATATTGCCTAATTAAGATATGCATAGTTTCAGATTTTCTTTCTTGTAGACACGGAGTTGAGTTCTGGCCTTGGGATCCACTTCCACAATGTAGATCTTTTCATTCCATAAATTCCTAATATACGGGAAATGATGATGTTTAAATTAAAGCTGGCATCCTCCTGGTATTGGAGCACCCCAGTTAGTTAGAATTTGAACCATTGACAGGCTGTGTTGGGGCACGATCCTAATGCAAACAAAGTAGCCACGGGTATGGCTGTCAGTGGCATGGACGGCGGTTTCGGCCGGAACCGAAACGTTTCGGCCAAACCGTATCCGTTTCAGACCGAAACGATCCAAAAGCTACTGGCCGAAACCGGACGCCCTACAGTTGGCAAAAAAAATAATATTTTAATTGATTTGGGTCAAAACCAAAATCGAAATGGTTTCGGTTTTGGACCCGGCCGAAACTGACACCGAAACCAAAACTGCCTTCTTTGGTCAGTGGAGCCTTATCTGCGGGGGAGGGGGTCTGCATGTAGAAGGGTTGCTGCAGGGAGAGTCCATAATAGCTTACAAACACTCCCTTAATCTATTACCCCCATGACAATGAAATATTTATTTTTGCATTTAAGTGACATTAATAACTTTCTGTTTTTAGCTTCTATTGTTTTCTTTCTCTTTTCATTCTTTATCTTGTAGAAGGGTTGCTGCAGGGAGTCCATAATAGCTTACAAACACTCCCCTAATCTATTACCCCCATGACAATGAAATATTTATTTTTGCATTTAGGTGACATTAATAACTTTCTGTTTTTAGCTTATGTTTTCTTTCTCTTTGCATTCTTTATCTTGCTCTTCTTTTTCCCTCCATTTTGCATTTATGTAATATGAATAACTCTGTTTGTTTAAGTTCCTCTTTTTTTTGTTTCCTTTTGTCTTTTCATCTTTCTTCTTGCTCTTCTTTTTCTCTCCTATTGCTGTTCATATTTCTTGTTCCAATGTCTGATGTGAAATCCAAGCAATGACCTTTGATGAATTTTGCCTTCTCTGATTATAACGTGTTGCACTCCTAACAGTAACCATGTTCGCAAATGTGTTGTTAACATGAAATGTAGGAGTTTCTAATGGGCAAATCAACCTTTGTATAAACTACTTGTCTGAAGTCAATGTTTCCTATGCCTTTCTGTGTGTAGGAAAAAAAACCTTATCATTACTCTGTCCTTATATGTTAATACAGTTCTCTGCATATCCAGTATGGGCTGGTGTTGCATTTTTTGGTTTTTGTCATGTCTCATGCCTGTGTCTCATCGACCTTGATGTGCTTGTGCATGCGACACATCATGGATCAAAAGTAGGCATCTTTAAAAAAATGTAATAAGCACATTGAAACCTGATCAAAACTCATAGCAAGTGTTATAGTCTTATAGATGATATCTAGATTGTTTTTGCTTATTTCACAGTCTGAATAGTCTTCCTGATCTCCTTGTTTATGGCTCGATCAGACCGTAAAGTCAATCTTCTCAGTCAATACACAAGTTGTATTCATAGTGGCTTTTAAGTGGTTGAATTCTCCTGGACTCCAGTGTACCCTGGCAACCAGAAAAATTAAAGGTCGGTGCTCGACTATTTGTTCGCGCTGCAATGCCCAGCACATGGCTTAGGCATGCCCCTTCTCTACTGAAGTTTGATAAATTATAGATCTAGAATGGTAAAATTTTCAATTAAATAAAGTTTTTTTGGCTTATTTAAAGAGTGGGGACGACCAAATGTTTGAACATATGTCAGTTGTCAACCAGCGTTTCGCATTGTATTGCCAAGAATGAGCTGTGCTTCACCCTTGACGCATTGTGATTAGCTAAGGTGATGCGTGTACGAATGTTTACATTCTCTGATACAGGTTGCACGGACTGGACGGGTTGCATTAGCGCGTGAATCGGGGGTGGATTCTAAGTACTTAAGAGGATACTCGCTGCCGTTATAGTTGCGAGTGTGATCTTACATGGCAGTTAAAGCTGAACCAAGGGCCATCCGTTGTCCAAATCGTAGGATGCCTCCTTTTTGTACTTTCTGCTACAGACCTGCAACAAGTTTGTATGTAGTTCAATTTGCAGATTTTCCATTGCATTTGGAAACTGAGGCAGATATTTTTTTTAACTTGCTTGCTTGAAATGTACAAGGTTTTAATCAGTTATCTGAGATTTTGTTGGGTATTTAGTTCCTGATTCTTTGATGATTGGAGATCACACGGCAGAACTCTTCAAAAAAAATCTTGCTGCAGGTTCACCTCTTTTGGAAGCTGCAGTTCCATTGGCAAGCATCGTTCAGGTGTTAAGTTTAGCTAATCTTGTACTCAAAGGAGTGGCCCAGTTAAGGCTCTCCATGTACGCCCAGGTGACCAAGGTTTAGACCCCCCACAGGGACCAGGTTTAAAAATGATTTATGAATAGGCTGTAATGCAAGGTTAGTAGAGAAACCTCCAACCAAAATAAAAAAAGGTTTAGCTAATCCTCAGTGATGGGCAGTTCTTCGGGTCTTGATCGTTTGTCGTACGCTGTTAGCTGCTAATTCTTATCTCAGTGGCAGTAAATGGGATAAGTTGTCCCAGGTTGCTCGATGTTTGATTGCAGATTCTTCTTCTGTTCTAGATTTCTAAGCCGTGAAATGAAATCTCCATGGAGCACCCAATATTTTTACCTTTATCCAAATTGTCATCCTCGGAATATTCCCCATATATATATATATATATATATATAAAGATTTGTACTCCTAAATGCAACCTAGACATCCAGGTTCAGTTAATGACGCGAAAAGCAAAATAACATAGAGCAAAGTATTCATGCATAAGTAAACAGTGCATTGAAGTATTATTAGAAACGACTTAGCTTCAGGATGACAGGATCTGCAATCTTCCCAATACTTTCGCCTCTGCAACAAATACTGCAGGGCAATACCAATTAGTTTTGCTCCGGTGGATCAGAGTTCACAAACCCTCAAACATCTCAAGCTGCTCAATATTGACACGCGGAGCTACCCACGAGAAATTACTACTTGTTGTTTCCCAACATTGCTACCGGTGAAGAGCCGTATGAGAGCCGCTGGGGCGTTTTCTAGTCCTTCGGCGACATCCTCTACGTGGACCATCTTCCTTTCTCAGATGTACTGTGCCACCTTATCCTCGAATTCCTGATACTTTGTGAAAGTAATCTGGCACCAGAAACCCCTCCATTCGGATGCGCCTGGTGATGAGACCGAACAAGTTGTGCACGCCTTCAGGTCTCTCCGGGTTGTACCGAGATATCAACCCACATACTGCAATGCAGCCATGTATCCTCATGTTCAGAAGAACTGCGTCCAGCATCGCGCCACCAAACGTTTTCCAAGTAAATGTCGATGCCCTCGGGAAAGTACCTGTGCAATATGGCAGTGCGATTATACCAACTCTATGCGAGGTTACAAGGGGACGAATAGATTTTGATTTCTTGTGGAGCTAAAAAAAACATTGGGGATGGAGAAAAGATTGGTAGAAAGATGTATATATTAAATATAAGTAACCGATATAAAAGACATCATTAGGTCTCCAATACCTAGGCAACACCAAGGGGATGGAAAACTTGTGCCACTTCCTGGATAATATAAACTTTAGTTCTTCCATTACCGAGTGTGGCGTAAAGATGTCTATGATAAAAATATTCGTGAACTTGCACGAAGACATAATGTAACTCATCAGATCAAATGGGAGGGCGATCGGTGACCTTTTCAAAGCAGCATTCAAGTCAGGCTCCTCTTTGTAGTTGAATGCCCACGCCAAATCCCAACTTATTCTTCAAAAGCTCGACCTGGAACCGATTAGGAAAATGGGATCAAGAGTTGTGCACAATCTAATTACACAACTCTTTGGTTAAGCAGCTGTAAAGGAATTGACCTTTAACCAGTTATTCCCGAAACGATCATCGTAATTGAGAATTTATGCCACCCAGTGTAACCCATCACATTGGGAAGTGTATTCCCAGATGCAGAGAACTAATCTTAGTAGCACAATCAATCCAATAGATCCATTGTACGTATAGTTTCCCCTTTGGCTTCTGGGTGGGGAGCAGAAAAACAAATGATGCGAGGAAAAATGGAACCTTAATTGCCTTCTCATCAGAGCCAGCACTTCCTACTGCATAACAACCCATTAGCTTAGCAAACTGTCCAACAAGCTGGCCAACTAATCTTGCAGGTGCGATGGTTCCAAGAACGCGGTGTGGATTACAGGCGACGAACCCACCAAAGGCTAAACGCAATGACAACTTGACATTTAGATTAAAAAGAGGAGACTTAGACGAAAGACGGGGAAGGAAGAAGGGAGAGGGGGGTGTGTTACCACCGAGCTGGGAAGAGTCGGGGACGTAGCTGATTTCTTTATTCTTGAACCGTATTAGAGTAATTGGGTCATCGAACTTAAAATCTTAAGATGTTGAGTGAAGAGAGCACCATAATTATAATCACATTATATTTTTAATCCGTCTCTAATACGAGACTATTCTCTAACACATCCTCTCACGTGCAAATCGATTTTAGGCTCTCTCACGTGGATCACCCCTCAGGTGCAAGCCGATTTTAGGATCTATCACGTGGACCATGACAAATACAGGATACGCGACCTAGATCATAACAATGGACTTTGATACCATGTTAAAGTTTATTGGATTGGGTCATCTAACTCAAAATCTTATTTTAACATGATATCAAAGTCCATAGTTATGATTTGGGCCGCGCACCCCTTGTTTGTCATGGTCCACGTGACATAGTCTAAAATTGGCCTGCACGTGAGGGGGCGTGTTAGAGAATAGTCCTGTATTGAAAATGGGTTTAAAATATAATATGATTATAATTGTGGTGTCCTCTCCACTCAACACCTTAAGGTTTTGACTTGGATGACCCAATCCAATAAACTCTAATATGATATCAAAGCTCATAGTTATGATCTGGACCGCGCACCCTATGTTTGTCATAGTCCACGAGATCGTGTTAGAGAACATTTCCGTATTGAAAATAAGCTAAAAATATAATATGATTATAATTGTGGTGCCCTCTCCACTCAACACTTTAGGGTATTGACAACGGACTAAAAATATAATAGAATTATAAATTTTAACATACATGAGATTGCGCAAGTAGGGGTCGAAGGGGAGGTAGAGATTCTTCACCGGGAGGGCCTCCAAGCCATTGGGGACCTTCAACGGGACGGCCTCCGGAGTCACTACCTCCATGTCGCTCTCCTTGAGGAACCCGACCACGTAGTGCCGCAGCACCACCACCTTGTTCCTCACTGCCACCTCCGCCATCTCCTCTCTCTCTCTCTCACGCGCGCGCACACGTGCGTGCGCACCCCCACGCCCAATGTTGGATCCCTGGGGCTTCGAGCTAGTTTGGCTGTGTGGAGCACGGGTCGTCACGTTGCACCAATTAGAAGCCGTCAGTAAGGGCCTGTTTGACAACCAGTTAAATCCGGGTAAGGTAGGTTAACCGGGGTCGGGTGGATTATTCTTTGTTTGATATTTTTTTTCTTAACCGGGATCGGATAGGGTTAAAGTAGATTAACTCATTCCTAAGAAATAGGTGTAATGAGTTAATCCACCCCGATTAAGATTAGGGGTCAGGTGGGCCACCCCGGATAGGCCACCCGCCCCTAACTTAACCCGTTATCAAACTCGCCCTAAGTGTATGCGGAGATTACACAAAAAACACTCCAAAGTATACTATTAAAAATAAAAATACTAATTCCTTATCTTAAAATAACACAATGTAGAGAGCAATATCATAGTACTACATTTTTATCATTTTCGCCTTGGTAGTCTAATCATATGACATCGAATGATTAAGCTGCACAATTTGAGGCTGATACTATGTTCAATAGCATGAGACTAAAATTAAAATTCACTTTTTTATTGTATGATTTTAAAATCCAATATATACTGAAGAATGGTGGGATAATAAAAGATGTGACCTCGTAACATTACTCTAGTACGAATATATACTTCTTAAACTACATTGAGAAAGATAATTGTGATATTTTTTCTCTAAGTTTTAATGAAAGTTTGAGCTTTGGCTCTGTTTCACAAAAAAAAAAAAATGAGAGAAGAGAGAGAAAGAGGAAGGAGAGGAGGCGAGTCGTCCGTACTCCGGCTGTAGCCCGGCGTCTCCAACGTCGAGTCAAAAATAGCAGCAGCACCAGCCGGAGAGAGAGAGAGAGAGAGAGAGAGAGAGAGAGGTACGTGCCTATGTTTGAATCTTTAGCCGGCGATGTCTTCTTCCACATGCACGATGTTCCCCTCGCCCGGAGCTACTGCGCCACCGTTTCCTCGAACTCCCCCGTACTCGTGCACGTAATGGAATACGAGGAAACCCTCCTTCACAATTCGGATTTACTTGTACGTACACACCTTTGTATGCTATGACCGATACAGGTACTATTTTTCTCTTAACGGTACTGTACTACGCAGTTTCGTGTTTGTTGCATTGTGGAGTAAGGCGTGTGCGATGTCGCCGGCTACTAGGCAGCCTCATCATTGATGCATACGAAGGGTGTTGGAACTGGAGACCAACGAAGTCAGGTTTAAAGCTAGGGTTTTACACTGCGAACAGAGCTGTGGTTACTTTCGGAAGACATGCTCCTCCCAACCATATATGCTCCCTCGATTGCACCATGGCAAATATGGTGCAATCCGACAGGCCATGCTCCTCCCAACCAGTCATCCCCATACAAGATCCCCTTTAACAAAGTTCGGATTCCCCGACGCCAGTGATTACCTGCAATCAGAGAATGTTGTAGGCCAAAGATGAAGGAAAGAGGGAGTTTTGGGGAACAACAGAAAACACAAAAGGGAAAGATCTTTTGGTTAATACAATCTTCCATATTAAAGATTAATCTTTAACATCATTTGTTTGATAAACCTTCTTTTTCGGATAGTTCTTTTTTTTTTTTTTTGCAAAAAGAAGGGAGTTATCACTCTTGACTCTTCACGGCCCTCTGATTAGCCAAATTCAATAAAAGGCCTTGAACCTCAGATTTGTTAGGGATATGGAGTACCCAGACGAGGAGGACAACCAGCAGAGGAGGAAGAAGGATAGAAGAAGAATCACACAAGAACACACATGGATTTTTTACGTGGTTCGGAGGTAAGATGCCTTCCTACGTCCACGGCCGCAACAGGATTCCACTAAGATAATCACAGACTGGTTTACAATACAAGGAGAGAGCCCATCCTTTTATACTAGGAGATTAGGGCGTCATAAGTCAGGACATTAAGGACAATAATACTCCTGATCGACAGAAATCCTCTTCCGGGATATATCAGACGCGCATGCTCGCCTGTCCCCCCGGATGCTCTCCTGGGACCGAGTATGCCCTCCAGCGACTGCAGATGCTCCCCCACCATCAGTCAGATCAAAGCATTGCCAAGGCAAGGTCGACGCATTGCCAAGACAAGGTCGACGCATCCCAAGTGATATCGACTTGCCTTGAACCCGCAATACATGCTTCCCTGACGCCAGTGATGCTCTCCTGGGACAATGAATGCCCTCCAGTGACAGCATGTGCTTCCCTGCTAGACCCGGACATCATATGCTCCCCTGGAGTAACGAATGCTTCCCTGGCACTGAAAGATGCTCCCCTGGAGCAGGGAATGCTCCCCTGGAGATGCGATATGCTCGCCATGCTCCCCTGAGCTGAGGATGCTCCCCTGGAGCAGTGGATGCTCCCCTGGGGCAGCGAATGCTCCCCTGGACTTCCCTGATGTTGTGAATGCTCCCCTGGAGCAGTGGATGCGCTCCTGAGGCAGAGTGTGATCCCGTGCAAGGGCGCACGATAAAGAGTTCTGACTCCACACTCTAACAATCTCCCACTTGGAGTCTGAACTCCAAAGAAAGCAAACCTCTCAGTGTATTAGCCCTGCTCAATATAACAATGGAAATACTGCTACGGCATCCCTCCATCAATCATCCATGGAGGCCAACTGAGGCTTTGCACAGCCTCAGTTTCTCTGTGGTCACCACCTTGGTTAACATGTCTGCTGGATTCTCTGCACCAAGTATTTTCTCCAGCAGCAAAACATCATCTTCAAGCAAACAACGAATGAAGTGATACTTCAGTTGTATATGCTTAGTCCTTGCATGAAAGATTGGGTTCTTGGCAAGGTGAATTGCACTTTGACTGTCACAAAATAACACACTATTGCTTTGTTCCTTGCCCAACTCCTTCAGAAAATTTTTCAGCCATACCATCTCTTTGCTAGCTTCAGAGATAGCAACATACTCTGCTTCTGTTGTTGAGAGAGCAACAACCTTCTGAAGTTTTGAAACCCAACTCACTGCAGTGCCACCCAAGGTGTAAACATAGCCAGTGGTACTTCTTCTGGTGTCCAGATCACCACCAAGATCTGAATCAACAAAACCTTGTAGAATAACATCACTTTTCCTGAAACAAAGTGATTTGCCTGAGATGCCTTTTAGGTATCTCAGAATCCATTTCACTGCCTCCCAGTGTTGCTTGCCCGGATCTGCCATATGTCTACACACAACTCCCACTGCATGTGCTATATCCGGCCTGGTACAAATCATGGCATACATCAGACTTCCTACAGCTGATGCATAAGGAATTTTCTTCATGGACTCTCGCTCTTCAGCAGACTTTGGTGACTGCTCTTTAGACAGCTTGAAGTGACTTGCCAAAGGAGTGCTAACTGGTTTTGCATCCAGCATGTTGAATCTGCTCAACACCTTCTGGATGTAACCTTCTTGAGATAGCTTCACAGTGCCAGCTGTTCTATCCCTCACAATTCTCATCCCAAGAATTTGCTTTGTTGCTCCTAAGTCCTTCATAGCAAATTCCTTTGATAATTGTATTTTCAGATTGTTAATCTCTGTCATACTTGATCCTGCAATAAGCATATCATCCACGTACAACAAAAATATGATATAACAATTATCAAACTTCTTAAGATAACAACATAGTCCATATTGCATCTAATGAAACCATTGTTACATATGAATCCATCAAACTTTTTGTACCATTGTCTGGGGGCTTGTTTCAGACCATACAAACTTTTCTTGAGCTTGCACACAAGGTTTTCTTTGCTTGGGACTGAAAACCCTTCTGGTTGCAACATGTAGATGTCTTCCTCCAAGTCACCATGGAGAAAGACTGTCTTCACATCTAGTTGCTCTAAATGTAAGTTCTCAGCAGCAACAATGCTCAACACCAGTCTAATAGTGGTTAGTTTCACAACTGGAGAAAAGATCTCAGTGTAGTCTATACCTTCCTTCTGCTGGAAGCCCTTCACTACCAACCTTGCTTTGTACCTCTTACTGCCATCAGGTTCATCTTTGACTCTGTAAACCCACTTGTTATGCAATGCCTTCTTGTTCTTAGGGAGTTTAGTTAGCTCCCAAGTCTGATTCTTTTGCAATGAGTTCATCTCATCTTTCATGGCTAACTCCCACTTAACAGAATCTGTAACCTGCATTGCTTCATCATAACACTCGGGTTCACCTTCGTCAGTCAACAGTAGGTAATGCAAAGATGGAGAATACCTTTGTGTAGGCCTAGGTATTCTTGCAGATCTTCTCAGTTGTACCGGTGTACAAGATTGTGCTTGTATTTCAGATACATCATGTATCTTATCATTCACATCATCTTGTGAAATTTCTTCTAGCTCAACCTGTCCACCATTCTCATTTTGTTTCCCTGCACTGTCAGATTATACAACAGCCCTGTCTTTGTACAAGACATTTTCATTGAATATAACATTTTTCCTTCTGAGAATTTTTCGATTTTCATCATCTCAAAATCGATATCCAAACTCATCAGAACCATATCCAATAAAAAAGTACTTTATAGACTTAGCATCTAGCTTATCCCTGTCATTAGAATCTACATGCACATATGAAACACAACCAAAGACTCTCAAGTGTGAAAGATTTACCTCTTTCCCTGTCCAGGCCTCCTCTGAAATTTCACCATCCAAAGGGACAGATGGTCCTCGGTTTATCAAGAAAGCTGCTGTGTTAATTGCATCTGCCCAAAATATTTTTGGCAGTCCGGCATGTATCCTCATACTCCTAGCCCGTTCATTCAAGGTTCTGTTCATGCGCTCGGCAACTCCATTCTGCTGTGGCGTTCTTGGAACAGTTCTTTCCATCCTGATACCACTAGCTGCACAAAAGTCCTTGAATTCTTTGTTGTCATACTCTCCACAATTGTCTGATCTCAGACACTTCACCTTCAAACCTGTCTCATTCTCTACAAGGGTCTTCCAATTTTTGAAAGTAACAAATACATCAGATTTCCTTTTCAAAAAATAAACCCATACCTTGCGAGTAGAGTCATCAATGAAAGTGACATAGTAGAGTGAGCCTCCAAGAGATGGTACTGGTGAAGGACCCCATACATCTGTATGTACAAGCTCTAGCTTCTGTGTCTTCAAAGTTCTAACTGTCTTTGAGAATGTAACATTCTTTTGCTTCCCAAAAATGCAGTCTTCACAAAGACCAACTTCCACAGATTTCAAGGCAGATAATTTTCCTTTTGACAGCAGTACCTTCATCCATTTCTCACTCATGTGACCAAGCCTGCAGTGTCATATATTGGAGTCAACTCTTGAATTTGCCACTGCCACTATATCTTTGTTGTTGCTAGTCATGTAGAAAGTACCCATCTTGTTGCCTCGTGCTATAATCATAGCACCTTTGGTGATCTTCCAAGATCCACCCATAAAGGTTGTGACATAACCTTCATCATCAAGCTGTCCAACAGATATCAAGTTCCTCTTCAAGCCAGGTACATGCCTTACATTCTTTAACTTCCACAAAGTGCCATTTGTGGTCCTTACATTGACATCACCCTTCCCCACAATATAAAAAGGCTCATCATCAGCAAGATAAACCTTCCCAAAGTTTCCAGCAACATAATTTTGCATACTTTCTTTATGTGAGGTAGAGTGAAACGACGCACCAGAGTCAAGAATCCATGACTCTAAAGGAGTGTCAACACAAAGAACTAAAGCATCTTGAACTTGCTCTGCTGCAGTTGCATTGGCAGACTCTTCATTATGGTTTTTCTTCTTTGGAGCCTTGCAATCTTTCTTTAAGTGCCCATTTTTACCACAATTCCAGCACCCATCACCACCAAACTTTGATTGACCTTTCTTCTTGGACCTAGATCTGCTCCTATTTTGACCCCGCTGTTTTGTTCTTCCCCTGCTCTCTGTATTCAAGGCAGAACCTGAGACTTCACCTGATTCCCTTCTGCGAATATCTTCGCTTAGAATCAGGTCTCGAACCTCATTAAGCTTCAACTTGCTCGAACCGGAAGAACTACTTACAGCCGTCACAGTTGCACCCCAACTTTCAGGTAAGGAGGATAAAAGAATCAAGGCCCTAATCTCATCATCAAAGTTCATTTCTACAGAACTCAACTGAGTTGTAATCACATTGAATTCATTGATGTGGTCTGTAACAGAAGCACCTTCGGCCATCTTCAGATTAAATAAACGACACATCAAATATACCTTGTTTGAAGTCGAGGGCTTTTCATACATATTTGATAGCGCCTTCATCAATCCTGCCGTGGTCTTCTCGTTCACGATGTTGAAGGCGACGTTTCTGGTCAACGTCAAGCGAACAACTCCGAGTGCTTGTCTGTCTAGTAGATCCCAATCTTCCTTCTTCATCCCTGCCGGCATCGTTCCAAGAAGCGGCTCATGCAGCTTCTTCTGATACAAGTAGTCTTTGATCTGCATCTTCCAGAAACCGAAGTCCTTGCCATCGAACTTGTCGATCCTCACCTTTCCTTCATCCGCCGCCATTATTCCCACTACTCCCTCGAACCAGAACAAGGCTCTGATACCAGTTGTTAGAGATATGGAGTACCCAGACGAGGAGGACAACCAGCAGAGGAGGAAGAAGGAGAGAAGAAGAATCACACAAGAACACACATGGATTTTTTACGTGGTTCGGAGGCAAGATGCCTTCCTACGTCCACGGCCGCAACATGATTCCACTAAGATAATCACAGACTGGTTTACAATACAAGGAGAGAGCTCATCCTTTTATACTAGGAGATTAGGGCGTCATAAGTCAGGGCATTAAGGATAATAATACCCCTGATCAACAGAAATCCTCTTCCGGGATACATCAGACGCGCATGCTCGCCTGTCCCCCCAGATGCTCTCCTGGGACCGAGTATGTCCTCCAGCGACTGCAGATGCTCCCCCACCATCAGTCAGATCAAAGTATTGCCAAGACAAGGTCGACGCATCCCAAATGATATCGACTTGCCTTGAACCCGCAATGCATGCTTCCCTGACGCCAGTGATGCTCTCCTGGGACAATGAATGCCCTCCAGTGACAGCATGTGCTTCCCTGCTAGACCCGGACAGCATATGCTCCCCTGGAGTAACAAATGCTTCCCTGGCACTGAAAGATGCTCCCCTGGAGCAGCGAATGCTCCCCTGGAGATGCGATATGCTCGCCATGCTCCCCTGAGCTGAGGATGCTCCCCTGGAGCAGTGGATGCTCCCCTGGGGCAGCGAATGCTCCCCTGGACTTCCCTGATGCTGTGAATGCTCCCCTGGAGCAGTGGATGCGCTCCTGAGGCAGAGTGTGATCCCGTGCAAGGGCGCACGATAAAGAGTTCTGACTCCACACTCTAACAAGATTTGCTTTCATGTTTTTGTATGCTTCCGCAATCGGATCTTTCTCTCTCATATTATAATTTTTAATTTAATAATGTAAGTTCCGAGTTCTAACTTCTGATTAACTATGGGATTTTCAATTTGCTGGATTCTGTTCCTTCAATGGATTTGGACTAACCGATGCATCAAAACCAGAGTACTGTTTGAAACGCGGAAAATCATGTACTTTAATTGGTTCAATTCTGATTACCATCTTTGTTTTACTGTTTAGTATCACCCTATCTGCATGGAAGAACTTAACCGTTGCATTGGCTTTTCCTGCTAGCTCAACCCCAGCAAGGAAGATCCAGAAAGAAACCATGAAGAACCACTAAGATTTCTAGTCAAAATAAGGACATACTATTATGTTTTGAACCAGCGGTTCCAAGAACAGAACAAGCTACAGATGAAGAAGCCACCAAAGGCCAAACTCATGATTCATCAACAATAGATTAGAAACAATAAGGAACAGAGACGAGGATGGGGGAATGGAGACGGAGGGAGTAAGGCGTTAATACCCGAGTGGCCGCACCGTCTCTCTCTCTCTCTCTCTCTCATATGAGATTTTTCTAATGTTCCCCTGGAAGATCACATCAGCAATTGAAAGCACATCCAGCCAGCTCCGGAGATCTCCGGATACGAGGAGGTCACGTCATGACAGGCAACCGACCAATGAAAGGATGGGGGGGGGGGAAGTAAGGTTGGAGCGAGATCAGGACAGCCGAAGGGCGAGCCGGCGAGGGACCACACGCGAGGAGGTTTAGGGAAACAAAATTAGTGGTCGAAAATGTCTACAGACAGTAACGAACGAAAGATCCAAGGGGTGGGGAGGGAAGCTGAGGGAAAGCAGGCCGCCCCCAAAGGGGAGGAGGTGGCGTCGGAGGATAAAGGGGACAGGGTCCAGCGACGGTGCCGGGGAAGAGGAGGTCGCGAGTGTGCCCGGATGGTTGAGACGGAGGCAGTCGGGAGAGTTCCGTGCGGAGGGGTTGGATGGCGGAGAATGGAGATGGCAAGAAGGATTAGGGGGTGGAACGGCGTTGCCAGGGGAGCGATAGCAAGCAGGGGAGGGCCAGGGGAGCAATCTAGGATGGCACGGGGGGGGGGGATGAAAATAGATGGGGGAAGAAGATTTCTGTTACGGGTGGGTGGTGTGAGCAAACAGACGGAGTGTGAGTCTCTAAGTTAATTAGAGTTATCATTGACTTTAATCTCACATTGAATTCCACGGAGAGTTAAACTGACTTATAAGAAAAAGAATTCTCTATCATAATGTCTAAGTTTTGGAGAAGGATAAATGAATCCCAACAACTTGGTGTCTGAGCCCAATCTTTGTCGGTCTCACGTGACGTATCAATACACCTGTTACGGGTGGATGGTGTGAGTATCCAGAGTGTGAGTCTCTCAACCAACTAGAGTTGCCAGTGACTTTAGTCTCACATTAGATTCCACAAAAAGTTGGATCGACTTATAAGTCAGTGACTTTAGTCCCACATTAGATTCCACAGAGAGTTGGACCGCCTTATAAGAAAAAAAAAATTCCCTACCTGAATGCCTAGATTTTGGGGAAGGATAAATGATTCCCACAAATTGATGTATGAGCCCAACCTTTGTCGGTCTAATGTTGACGTATCAATACACCCTTTACCTGATGCGCATGAACGGGCATAACCTTGATCGACATTTTGAGAAAGTATAAATGATTCTCAACAAATTGATGTCTGAACCCAACCTTTGTCGATCTAATGTTGACGTATCAATACATCATTTACCTACTACGCATGAACGGACGTAACCTCGATCGACACCTAACCGACGAGAACGTTGGCCTTGTAAAAGGGGAGGATATTATTACGGGTGGGTGTGAACACCCAGTGACTTTAGTCTGACATTAGATTCCACCTAGAGTTAAACCGGCTTATAAGAATAAACGCCTAGATTTTAGAGAAGCATAAATGATTCCCAATAAAAAAAATTCCCTACCTCAATGACTAGATTTTAGGGAAGGATAAATGATTCCCAATAAGAAAGGAATTCCCTACCCCGCCGCAAAAAAGGGTGCGGCCACCCAACACATCATAGGGGTGGAGGAGGTAAAAACAGAGAGGGGTGGGAGAGGGAATGCAAGAGAGGGGGGGGGGGGACACATTGCAGAGGGGAGGGGGAAGAGGAACAGAGGAAAGCGAGGGGGGGGGGGGAGGGTGCTCCCGCCACCCAGGGATCTGCCTCAGCGAGACTGCGAGGATGCGTCCGGTGGGGTGCCGGCGAAGTTTCCCCGCCGGAACGTCGATCGGAGGTGATCCGACGATGGAGAGGCCGACGTTAACCAGCAAGGCAGCAATGAAGTAAAGCCACACGAAGGTTTCGAATATCACGGACTTAACCAATTCACATTTAAGGGGAGGGAGAAGAGGAACAGAGGAAAGCGAGGGGGGGGGGGAATGGTGCTCCCGCCACCCAGTGATCTGCCTCTGCGAGACTGCGAGGATGTCACCGGTGGGGTGCCGGTAAAGTTTCCCCGCCGGCACGTCGATCGGAGGTGATCCGACGATGGAGGCCGACGTTAACCAGCAAGGCAGCAATGAAGTAAATCCACACGAAGGTTTCGAATATCACGGACTTACCAATTCACATTTAATCTGATGGCAACTTTATTGACATGCTTGTATGAAAGATGTTCCAACACATATCATTTTTAGTTACCATACGTTAACCAGTTCCCAGACTCGCTGACATCCCAAGTTGCCCAGCAGTGACATGCAGAACTAATCACGAGAGACTACAACCACCTGCTTCCCAACGTTGCGGCCGGTGAAGAGCCCTATGAGAGCCGCTGGGGCATTTTCCAGTCCTTCGGCAATATCCTCCACATACACAATCTTCCCTTCTCTAATGTACTCCGCCGCCTTCTCCTCAAATTCTGGGTACTTGTGATAGTGGTCAGAAATTATGAATCCCTCCATTCGGATGCGCCGGGTGATGAGGGAGGACAAGTTGTGCACACCTTCAGGTTGCTCCAGGTTGTACTGAGAAATCATCCCACACACTGCAATGCGCGCATGGAGCCTCATGTTCAGAAGGACGGCATCCAGCATCGGGCCGCCCACGTTCTCGAAGTAGATGTCAATGCCTTCGGGGAAGTATCTGCGCAGAGCTCTTCTTCTTCAGCATCAAACAATATAATGCAACACTTTTTAAGTTCTTGCATAGTCCAATGCCAACATGTGCATGCGATATATGTGCACGAGATTTATGATGAACTCACTAAAACCCAATTCTTAAACTGATGGCAGAACATTCGAGGGTGCAGGACACTGGCAGAAGGATGGGCTGCCCATGAAGTACACAGACAAAAACGGAGAGGCCAGCCAAATGGATGCAAGTCGTATCTGTCTCATGGTCTCTCCTATTTATAAAGACATATGGGGCCAATGGGGCAGTGTGCGTGAAGCAGACGAAGCTAACCATTGAGCTCACTTGATCAGTATCACATGGGCTTTGATCTCCATATAACAACCGAGGCAAGTAGGCAACCCTCCAAGTGATGATCGAAAAAGATGCCATTTATCACGTATTTCATGACTTATATTTTAATTCTTCTAGTAACAGCAGTTTTTGGCGTCAAAGAAAACGGTATAAAAATATTATTGGAACTCGTAACAAGATATAAATAAATTACGATATCACATGGGATGGGAGGGTGACTAACTGACCTCTTCAAAGCAGCACTCAAGTCAGGCTCCTTTTTATAGTTAAATGCCTCGTCAAATCCCAACTTACTCTTCAAGATCGCGACCTGAAGAGACAAGGTGAAGAGGATCTCAGGGCATTGTAACTACGCAGGGTTCCACTTAGGAAATGGGGTCATCTCTGAAGAAATTAACCTAGACATGCTATTCCTAGAATCATCATTAGAATTGAAATTATAAACACCCACTGCAACCCATCAAAAAAAATGTCACAAGTCTGCCACTTGCAGAGAGATCCCAATCTGACTGCACAAAACCAATCCCAATAGATCCATAGCCCCAACTTCAACTTGCTACTGTATTTTTTTTCACTTTCTTGGTGGGGTGGGGGATGGAAGAGGCTAATCGATATAAGGAAATTGAGCATTAGTTACCTTCTCGTCAGAGCCTGCACTTCCCACCACATAACAACCCATTAGCTTAGCAAATTGCCCTACAAGCTGGCCAACTGCACCTGACGCAGCTGATACGTACACATATTCTCCTTTCTTAGGGGCGCAAACTTCATGGAATCCAATCCAAGCTGTATACCCTGGCATACCTACAGGAAGAAAAATGCACTTTTCATCAGTCGAAACATTAATGATGCGGCAGCCAGACGAATAACCAGTCCACACGTTGAATCATATATTTGATCCCTAAGGCTGATGGGTCCATTTGTTCTAAAGTGGATGGCATGCATGATTTGCAACTTCTACTTTCATTTATCATGAACAAGGAGAGGCAAGAGAAAAAATGAGCTAGGCATTCAAGAACATACGTGCTTCATAGCAAATCTTAAAACAGAAGTAGTACGACAACTGGCCTTGAGATATGCAGACATAACATCAAGAGAGCTATCAATTTCTGTCCACATTCTCTTGTTACCGCGCAAGTTTAAAGTATTAATTTTTATGTTCTTTATAGAATCCACCAAAGAATGAGTAACATACTTTAAAATGCCTGCAACATTTACAACATTCATGGCATTATTGATGGACAAGGACACATTTTTACATACTTTTGAGTATGACTCATCTGTACACCACAAGCTGCATCTAAAACATGAGCCTTTTTTTTCATGAAAGTACATATTGTAACTCACCTAGAAGTCCAGTGTAGTAAGAAAGTGGAAGATCGGTGTATCTGATCTTGAAAAAGGACCCAGTGTCTTGTATGAGGCTGTACTCCTCCCACCCAGTCATTCCCCACACAAGATCTCCTTTAGCAACATTTGGGTTTGCTGAATCTATAACTCTTGCCACGCCATAGCCAGTGATTGCCTGCAATTGACCTTGTAAAATAAAGTTGAGGAAAGAGGATATTTGGGAAAGAACAAAAAACAAAAGAAAGGCCAGTTAAAATCACCAATGAATAGGCCAGTGATATTCAAATTAAAGATCTTCTTCATGTTGGAATAAAGTGATATGACATTCATTAGGCTTGATCTTTTGGTTTCATTTTTTTTATCTGGTTCAGTAATTGATCCTCATCTCTCATATGAATTTCTCTTAATGAGATTCCCAAATTCTAATTTCCAAATGATTATAGAGAAGGTTTCACTGGAATCTGTCCCTTGTGTGGATTTGGCCACTAAAAGGTCAGATACCTATTGAAATGTGTAAAATCAAGTAATTTACTCGTTTAGGTCTCTCTTTCCTTTTGGAAGGTGATACTCGTTTAGGACTCTCATATAATGATCACCAGAATTATTAGCACCTTTTAGCATCTCCACCTGCAGAAGAGTGGCTCCATCCAGTGTAATGCCCAGGATCTCTATTGGATCTTTATTAGGTCTTTCGGATGTCTCAATTTCAACCGTTCACTATCTCTCTTCGTTCTCTCTCGTTTCAGGGTCTCTCGGCGCGGGGTGCACACCGTTGCGGAGCTAGCCGAGGCGAGGACGCGAGGAGTGATCGGGACGCGGGATGGGGCGACGGTTTGAGCGTGGCGGGCGCGATCCCTCGGTGGATTCCAAGAAAGACGCCGTTCGTGTTCTTGGCGGTTTTCGGCGTGATTTAGTCGCTTCGGCGCGCGGTTTCTTCGGTGGAGATAGGGAGATGGATCACCCACTCGTCCTCTACGTTTTCCCTGTCCCTGCACGTCGTTTGATGCTCGAACGAGCGAGATCGGGCTCGCTGGGGTTTCGTGGGTTTCGTAGGCTTCGCCGAAAAATGTTGACGGTTTTTAGATCAGTTACTGTCAATAAACTCCCTGGAACGTCAGCGTTCCATAGTCGCTAATTTCGTCTCGTTTGACGGTCCCGTTTGACCATGGGGAGTCCGGGAAGTCCGGTGACCCTATTTGGGTGATTTTGTTAGAATCGCCCGTTTCTTGCGATCCGTGCACCGTTTTGACTCCGGTTGGAGTCCTTGTGATTGTTTGCGTGTCCATGGCTGTATCTCCTTCGTTTCGGCACGAATGGGGCGTGGGAAGGCCAAGATTGGGCCAACCCCTTGGTTTGCTCGCCGTCACGGTTGGACGGTCAAACCAGGGCCCGTTCATCCTATGAACGGCCAGGCCAGGACCGTTTATCCTCGCTGGTTTCAGGGGCTTATGCGGCCTTCTTGTGACCGCCCATCCTCTCGAGTCCGTCTGTCTTAGGTATGTGCTTAGGGTGGTGTCTGTCTGTCGGTGGTTCTCTGGATTGGTCGGTTTCAGGTGGACTGTGTGCGGTCTACTCCCTGACTGCCACGGTTTCCCTAACGACTCGATCTAGGACTACCAGTGTCGTCGTCCATCGTTCCGATTTTCCATTCGTCTTGGCTTGTCCTTGTGGTCTGCTCGCTTTCCCGTGGGTGTCTTCTGACATCCTATGAGGGCTAAGACTACGCTATAAGGCAGCCATGAGTCTTCGTACTTGTCATTGTCTGGTTCCGGTCAACCCGGGGTCACCCAGTGGTTGACATGAAGCCCTGTGTGTCTCGACGGTTCTGTCCAGTTCGAGACATGGTTCTGGATGCCTCGAGGTATCATCCTACCTCGGTCTGCGTGTCCAGACCTGCTGAGGGTCCCCGGTGTTCCCTCAGACCTCCGCGTGTCGTTTCCTCCGATCGTGTCATTTTCTCTGGCTTAGGATTAGACCGATCGGCGGCTTGTTCCGCTGTTTGTGACGATCTTGTCTCCGAGTCGTGAGACTCAAGGATCGTTACGTGAGTAGGTCTAGTTGCCTTGTCCTGAGTCGGTCGACAGTGGCTGTGCTGCCATTGGTGCTCCGAAGTACGTGTCGTAGGGCGCTCTTACCTGCCTGTACTTCAGCACTCGTGTTTTGAGTCTCCGTGTCTTGTGATCCTTCACTAGTTGTAGCCTTACGTCACTGTTTCCTGGTGACGGCTCTTGTAGCGGGACGCTTTCCCGGTTTACGGTTCTTAAGCTAGTTCCGTGGGCTCCCGATCCAACCGTAGCGTCCTTCGGTGGGGGAATACTAGCTAGAGGCCTGGCTTAGGCAGTGGGCCAGTGTGTGCACACGTGGTCAGGGGCTTTGGACTTACGTCGACGGGCGTAACCCTGGCTAGTCACTCGTTACTGTAGTTCCTGTGTTGTTCAACGTGTGTCTGCGACTCTGCCGAGACTTTAGCGGTACCGTAGGCGAGACACTTGTGGTGCAGTATAAGACGTCAGTGGACGCATCTAGCCGTTCTTCTAGTGTGGGGCACGCCAGTCACATGGCACGTGACTCTCCGCGTTGTTTTGTGCGTCGTGACCTTCCGGGTTGGCCCTCTCGTGGCCGTACTCGAGGTCAGTGTCCTGTCATATGCATGACGCTCTAGTCATGTGTGGGGCAGTGTGCACGACGTTCTAGTCGTGTCGTCTATGTCTGCGTCTGTCTAGGTTTTTCCTAGATTTCTTTGTTGTCCTACAGGTCTTTTCCAGCGTCGACAGATGGGCAATTCCTGACTTCTTCAACTCAGAGTCGCCTTTCTGTTGCTGCTTGGAGTAGTTTGGGGTGCCGAGGTTAGTTCGGTAGCCGTTTGTCTGGTACGATTTTCTTCCCCCTCCTCTCTAGCTTGTTCCCTACTCTTGCTCCCCGTCTTTTCTTTTACGGCTTTCTAGCATAGCTTTACAGCTTTGTAGCGTAGTTTTCCCGCTTTACTACACCTGCTGTTTCTCCTGTAATTTTGCCGTTCCGTGTTACTGCGTATTTTTCAGTGGGGATCCGCGTGACCCCTACTGAGCCAGTGACACGAGGCTCACCCCTACTTTTCAAGTGGGTAGTGTTCGTTCTGCTTCCGCGGTCTCTGGTGTGGCGTGTCCGTAGCTGCCAGCTGGTACCTTAGTCGGGCTTCCCCCGACTTTCTTGGTACGTCTTTCCTTTCTGTTGACTGTACTGTTAGACTGTTTGTCTTTCCTTTGGACTGGACTCTGGTATAATTGCAAATCTTAAACTGTTAATTAAAAAGTAATTTTATTTCTGCTACTTTAGCAAACCGATCTAATGAAATTTAATTGCTTACTGTTATATCTCTGTGACTTCAATGTACTACACAACAATCCTTTCATCCCTTCGGAGCTTTACCACTCTTGGGAGGCTTCACGGGTTCCAAGTGGTATCAGGTGTATTCGATAGTCCTATCGGGTATATCTGGTATCCGAAATCCGGGTCATCACAGTTGGTATCAGAGCGTTGTTGTGTGAAGTACATGGGAATCCGAGATATATAGTCTCCAGAGTCCTTAAGTCCAATACGGTCTTCAGCTGGCGTTAGGTTTCGTGATTCTCGTTTATTGTTGTCGTGGGTCTTTTCTCGGTGAGCTGCTCGATGCATGACTCGTCCCCTGTCGTCGTGTGATCAGCTGCTGTTGTGCCTTGATGTGACCCAGCTTGCAGTTGTGTTTCGTGGTTCTGTGTCCTGTACGGAGCCGGAATCCTGCGAGTGCTGCCGTTGTTGTTGTTTTTGTAAGTGTTGTTTCTCTATGATTTTGTATGTCTATCATTAGCACTTTGTGGACCAACTCATGTCGGATCGCTTTGCTATACTCTCTTCCCTGGTAGAGTTAGCTTGTGACTCGATCAGATGTCTTGTGGTCCGGTGCTGTCGTCTTACCGTTGTTTCTCGTGGTTCGTGTCGTTTTGTAGTTGTGTTGTCAGGTTGTTCTTCCCTGCTTTTCCTTTGTTAGTCCTTAAATTTCGAGGACGAAATTTCTTAAAGGAGGGGAGGATGTAATGCCCTGGATCTCTATTGGATCTTTATCAGGTCTTTCGGATGCCTCAGTTTCAACCGTTCACCATCTCTCTTCGTTCTCTCGTTTCAGGGTCTCTCGGCGCGGGGTGCACACCGTTGCAGAGCTAGCCGAGGCGAGGATGCAATGGAGTGATCGGGACGCGGTATGGGGCGACGGTTTGAGCGTGGCGGGCGCGATCCCTCGGTGGATTCCAAGAAAGGCGCCGTTCGTGTTCCTGGCGGTTTTCGGCGTGGTTTAGTCGCTTCGGCTCGCGATTTCTTTGGTGGAGGTAGGGAGATGGATCACCCACTCGTCCTCTACGTTTTCCCTGTCCCTGCACGTCGTTTGATGCTTGAACGAGCGAGTTCGGGCTCGTTGGGGGTTCGTGGGTTTCGTAGGCTTCGCTGAAAAATGTTGACTGTTTCTGGATCAGTTACTGTCAATGGACTCCCTGGAACGTTAGCGTTCCATAGTCGCTAATTTTGTCTCGTTTGGCGGTCCCGTTTGACCGTGGGGAGCCCGGGAAGTCCGATTACCCTATTTGGGTGATTTCGTTAGAATCGCCCGTTTCTTGCGATCCGTGCACCGTTTTGACTCCGGTTGGAGTCCTTGTGATTGCATGCGTGTCCATGGCTGTATCCCCTTCGTTTCGGCACGAATGGGGCGTGGGAAGGCCAAGATTGGGCCAACCCCTTGGTTTGCTCGCCGTCACGGTTGGACGGTCGAACCAGGGCCCGTTCATCCTATGAACGGCCAGGCCAGGACCGTTTATCCTCGCTGGTTTCAGGGGCTTGTGCGGCCTTCTTGTGACCGCCCATCCTCTCGAGTCCGTCTGTCTTAGGTATGTGCTTAGGGTGGTGTCTGTCTATCGATGGTTCTCTGGATTGGTCGGTTTCAGGTGGACTGTGTGCGGTCTACTCCCTGACTGCCACGGTTTCCCTAACGACTCGATCTAGGACTGCCAGTGTCGTCGTCCATCGTTCTGGTTTTCCGTTCGTCTTGGCTTGTCCTTGTGGTCTGCTCGCTTTCCCGTGGGTGTCTTTTGACATCCTATGAGGGCTAAGACTACGCTATAAGGCAGCCATGAGTCTTCTTACTTGTCATTGTCTGGTTCCGGTCAACCAGGGGTCACGCAGTGGTTGACATGAAGCCCTGTGTGTCTCGATGGTTCTGTCCAGTTCGAGATATGGTTCTGGATGTCTCGAGGTATCATCCTACCTCGGTCTGCGTGTCCAGGTCTGCTGAGGGTCCCCGGTGTTCCCTCAGACCTCCGCGTGTCGTTTCCTCCGATCGTGTCGTTTTCTCTGGCTTAGGATTAGACCGATTGGCGGCTTGTTCCGCTGTTTGTGACGATCTTGCCTCCGAGTCGTGAGACTCAAGGATCGTTACGTGAGTAGGTCTAGTTGCCTTGTCCTGAGTCGGTCGGCAGTGGCTGTGCTGCCATTGATGCTCCGAAGTACGTGTCGTAGGGCGCTCTTGCCTGCATGTACTTCAGCACTCGTGTTTTGAGTCTCCGTGTCTTGTGAGCCTTCACTAGTCGTAGCCTTACGTCACTGTTTCCTGGTGACGGCTCTTGTAGCGGGGCACTTTCCCGATTTACGGTTCTTAAGGTAGTTCCGTGGGCTCCCGATCCAACCGTAGCGTCCTTCGGTGGGGGAATACTAGCTAGAGGCCTGGCTTAGGTAGTGGGCCAGTGTGTGCACATATGGTCAGGGGCTTTGGACTTACGTCGACGGGCGTAACCCCGACTAGTCACTCGTTACTGTAGTTCCTATGTTGTTCAGCGCGTGTTTGCGACTCTGCCGAGACTTTAGCGGTACCGTAGACGAGACACTTGTGGCCCAGTATAAGACGTCATTGGACGCATCTGGCCGTTCTTCTAGTGTGGGGCACGCCAGTCACGTGACACGTGACTCTCCGCGTTGTTTTGTGTGTCGTGGCCTTCCGGGTTGGCCCTCTCGTGGCCGTACTCGAGGTCAATGTCCTATCGTATGCATGACGTTCTAGTCATGTGTGGGGCAGTGTGCACGACGTTCTAGTCGTGTCGTCTATGTCTGTGTCTGTCTAGGTTTTCTCTAGGTTTCTTTGTTGTCGTACAAGTCTTTTCCAGCGTCGACAGATGGGCAATTCCTGACTTCGTCAACTCAGAGTCGCCTTTCTGTTGCTGCTTGGAGTAGTTTGGGGTGCCGAGGTTAGTTCGGTAACCGTTTGTCTGGTACGGTTTTCTTCCCCCTCCTCTCTAGCTTGTTCCCTACTCCTGCTCCCCGTCTTTTCTTTTACGGCTTTCTAGCATAGCTTTACAGCTTTGTAGCGTAGTTTTCCCGCTTTACTACACATGCTGTTTCTCCTGTTGTTTTGCCGTTCCGTGTTACTGCGTGTTTTTCAGTGGGGATCCGCGTGACCCCTACTGAGCCAGTGACACGAGACTCACCCCTGCTTTTCAGGTGGGTAGTGTTCGTTCTGCTTCCACGGTCTCTGGTGTGGTGTGTCCGTAGCTGCCAGCTGGTACCTTAGTCGGGCTTCCCCCGACTTTTTTGGTACGTCTTTCCTTTCTGTTGACTGTACTGTTAGACTGCTTGTCTTTCCTTTGGACTGGACTCTGGTATAATTACAAATCTTAAACTGTTAATTAAAAAATAATTTTATTTCTGCTACTTTAGCAAACCGATCTAATGAAATTTAATTGCTTACTGTTATATCTCTGTGACTTCAATGTACTACACGACAATCCTTTCATCCCTTCGGAGCTTACCGCTCTTGGGAGGCTTCACGGGTTCCAAGTGGTATCAGGTGTATTCGATAGTCCTATCGGGTATATCTGATATCCGGAATCCGCGTCGTCACACCCAGTCTCCAACCTTTCGCGGTGGTTCTTTGTTGCAAGTCTTTTCCAGAACCTGAGTTTCCAGTAACAAACTTTACTGACTTGATGTCAACATATTATCAACTTATGGCAATTGGAAAATCAAGTTTTCCAACCTTTTGGATCGTAAGAAATCTGCAATCCCTATCATTCTAGTTATCTCAATTCCAGTGTCCCAAATTCCTCTTTTTTTTTCTCTTCATCCAGGTTTTGAGCCATATTTGCTAAATCACGAAATTCCATACTTGCTGAATTAATATCCATAACCCTTATCCAAATCATGTATAAAGCTCCTTTGATCCCTCTTGTCCCAGTCATCTCACTTCGAATATTTCCAAACACTTGTTAGCTCCTTACCGACACGGTTTAAGAGAACACATGCGCGATGCGTCTGATTCAAAACCCATACTTTTTTACAAGGCGACCACGTACCGGAGAAGTGATCGTTCCTGTATTCTCCGATGTACAAGAAGAAAACTGTAGAAGATCTTTCGTCATACTCTCCACAACATGTAATCCATTGGCTGGTCGTCAACATCTTTAATTAAACCAATCTCCTCCAGTGCAGGAGACACCCTTCTGACAGAGTATTCATCATGGCAGCACACATTTCCAATACGAGTATATAAAATAGAGATAAAAATAAACTTTAAGGCGCAACACATGGAGAAAACATATCTAAGAAGGGGGGGAAAGGTGGGGGGATGGGTGAAGAAGACGGGAAACAGGAAAACCGAGGGTGGCCGATGCAGGGGGGAGCTGTTTACCGAGCCGGGAACGAAGCCGGCGACGTAGCTGCCGTCTTCGTACTTGGACATGCGGCTGCGCATGTAGGGGTCGCAGGAGAGGTAGAGGTTCTTCACGAGGATGGCCCCCGAGCCCTCGGGGGCGTTCAGGGGGGCGGCCTCCCCCGCCACCAACTCCATGTCGCTCTCCTTGGGAAACCCGGTGACGTAGTGCTTCAGCACCACCTTCTTGTTCGTCGGCGCCGCCGCCTCCGCCATCTATCTCTCTCCTGTAAGCCTGAAAGGCACCGTGATCAGCTTACTGCAACAGAGCCAGCAAGTGGTGCTCTACTTCTGAGACGAAAAGAAAAGTGAAACAAATTGGTTGTTGGAAATAAACAATATATATTTAGATTTACATACTAAAGAACAACAAAAACGTCCTCGATATAGAAATCAGATGTCGCTTTTGGTTACAGCTGGATGTCATGCACAATTTCTTTGACCGGCCCCTTCTGTGTTTTTTTTCCCGGTGGAGGATTCTTTGGGTTGTTTTCAGCTGACTTTTAAAAAATTTAATCTGACCTTCACCTATTTGTTTTGATCTTTGGGGGCGGAGCTTTCGAAGCCAGAAGCTACCCCCCAAACTCTTCCCAAACACGGTCGAAGACCGTCCCGTTCACAACGTCCACTAAGGTCGCCCAACCCTTTGTTTTTTGTTTTTTCCTCACAAGTCTCTGATGAGAGAAGAATCTCCTTTAGAGAAAATTTTTGGACTTTTAAAAAGTGACATATTTTGTTCATATATCTCTCTGCAATCTAAAATTTGACTTTTAAAATTTTTGATGTGAGTCATGTGACCTTCACCCATTTATTTTGATTTTTTGGGATGGAGCCTTCGAAACCAAAAGTTATCCCTCCTCCGCCGGCCACACCCGGCCGTCCTCCTCCCAGCACCGCCGGGGACCACTCGCCCTCCCCTCCGCTCCGGTGCCAGCGACCCACGGCCGGGAAGCCACCGCAGCGGCCGCTTCGGTCCAGCCCGCCGCGAAAGCCGGCCGGGCCACAACCCGGCGGCTGTGCCGCCGTCATGCCCTGCCGCCAGCCACCGCCCTGCACCGCACCGGCCGCCGTCGCCGCGGCCGTCCGTGGTGGCCCCTGCCGCGCGCAGCCCGCCGCCCCTCCATTCGGCTGGCCGCCTGAGGCCGCCGGCGCGTCCCTCTCCCTCCCGGTTTTCTCTCTCTCTCTCTCTCTCTCTCTCGTTATTTCGTTACTTGTTTATTCTCTGTAGCTGCTGTAGCAAAAGGAACAGAAACAGAAAAAAAAAAGCAAGAAAAGAGGAGCAGAAAAAGGAAAAGAGAAAGAGGAGACGGCAGAAAAACAAAAGAGAGAGGAAAATATCTTGGGAAAAGCATAGAGGAAAATTCTTAAAAAAAAAGAGAGAAGGAAGGAAGGAAGAAATTCCGAGACCCAGGTGCTGTCCTACATCACCTATCATTCTAGTTATCTCAATTCCAGTGTCCCAAATTCCTCTTTTTTTTTTCTCTTCATCCAGGTTTTGATCCATATTTGCTAAACCACGAAATTCCACACTTGCTAAATTAATATCCATAAGACCATAACCCTTATCCAAATCATGTATAAAGTTCCTTTGATCCCTCTTGTCCCTGTCATCTCACTTCGAATCTGTCCAAACACTTGTTAGCTCCCCGCCGACACGGTTTAACAGAATCCATGCGTCTGATTCAAAACCCATATTAATTTTCCTGGTGATACCGTGATACGGTGATCGAGATCAATGGCCACCATCGACTATATATTAAAAAGGGCAGTTTTCACAGCAAGAGATATGAGAAAAATAATTATAGGACACGAAAACTAAAGCTCTTTGTTTTTCCAAGGAAATCGCTCATCTGTTATACTCTGACTTAACCATCGGAAGAGTTTTCATATGAAAAACTCTTGGGATTCACTTAACTTCTTTCTCTTGTGACGAGACGCTAGGAAGGCATCCATCATCACACAACCTCTGGATCATCCGATGATCTGAAGCAGGTGTGAGATCCAGACATCCGTAGAAGTGTTAATGGAAATATCTAAATACTCTGATGTTTATCTAATGGAGGAAACCGTCAAGGATGATGAAACCGAGGTGAATGTCTGTCTATTTATTTATTTATTTCCACCATCATGGATGTGAATAGTCTCATATGTTTAATCAACCCGCCCCCAACTTACACAATAATGCCTCCACCTCTATTTCAATATTTGTCTAAATTAATCTACCCTGCGAAGCAAATCTAGAATTGTTCTCTCCGTTTTCACTTTTACTTTGCTAGTTTGAGGCCATTTTCTGCTGTCAAAATTAGAGCTGTGGGTAGCATTTATTAGTACCAGAAAAGAGTCACCGGTATTGAATTCAGCTCTACTCACCATTTGGCCTTTTATTATATCTGGTTGCATTATCTTTTTGGCCGTCTCATAGCTGTACCTTGCTTTTCTCTATCTCACTTGTCTCAGCATCCACATCTTGTGTTCGGAGTTCCTGTGATAGTTTTGAGTACTTGGAGCTTTGCTTCATGACCTTATCCTGATTTTCACATATTGGTGTAACAGAATCGGATGCGACGATGATTTCCTTCTCCATCGGAAGCAACCGAAGGAAATTAGACCTCATTTTTCAAATTTAATTGATGACGGAGATGGCACTGGATCGTTCACAGCTCCTAATCTTTCATTTTTCCCTTGAAAAATGTTTAGTACACGATAAGGGGGTTAATTATTACATTACATATCTGGGGTGTGTATTAAATGTTAGAGTGTGAAGTCTGAACTCACCTTCTTGCGTTGTTGCTGCGAGCATCCATGGCCTCAGGACAGCATCCTCGATGTCAGGGAAGCATATGCTGTTTGTATTCAAGCGGGGAAGCACATGCTGTCTCTGGAGGGCATCCATTGTCTCTGGAGAGCATCCTTGGCGTCAGGGGAGCATGCATTGCGGGTTCAAGACATTTCGATGTCATTTGGAGCATGTCGATCTCTATGAAGATGGTGTCGACCTGGTCTTGACCTGACTGATGGTAGGGGAGCATATGTAGTCTCTGGAGGGCATACTTGGTCTCAGGAGAACATCCTGGGAGACAGACGAGCATGCACGTTTAATGTACCCCGGAAGAGGATTTTTGTTTAACACGGGCATTGTTGTCCTTAATATCTTGACTAATGACGTCATAATCTCCTATTATAAAAGGGTGAATTCTCTCCTTGTATTATAATCCGTCTGTGATTATTAGTGGAATTCTGCTGCGGCTGTGGACGTAGGAAGTCATCTTGTCTCCGAATCACGTAAAAAAAATCCTGTGTTCTTGTGGTTTGTTCTTTTCTTTCTTCTTTCCTCTTCCTCCCTGCTGGTTGCCCATCTCTATTGATACTGCGTTTTTTAACAACTGGTATCAGAATCTTGTTCTGGTTCGAGGGACCAGTGGGAGCAATGGCGGCGGATGAAGGAAAGGTGAGGATTGACAAGTTCGATGCCAAAGACTTCAGTTTTTGGAAGATATAAATCGAAGACTACTTGTATCAGAAGAAGTTGCACGAGCCGCTTCTTGGAACGATGCCGACAAGGATGAAGAAAGAAGATTGTGATCTACTTGACAGACAAGCACTCGTAGTTGTTCGTTTGACGTTGGCCAGAAATGTCGTCTTCAATATCGTGAACGAGAAGATCACGGCAGGATTGATGAAGGTGCTATCAAATATGTATGAAAAATCCTCGGCTTCAAATAAGGTATATTTGATGCGTCGTTTGTTTAATTTAAAGATGGCCGAAGGTGTCTCTGTTATAGATCACATCAATGAATTCAACGTGATTACAACTCAGTTGAGCAATGTAGAAATAAACTTTGATGGTGAGATTCAGGCCTTGATTCTTTTATCCTCTTTACCTGAAAATTGGGGTGCTACTGTGACGGCTGTAAGTAGTTCTTCCGGTTCAAGCAAATTGAAGTTTAATGAGACTCGAGACTTGATTCTAAGCGAAGATATTCGCAGAAGGGAATCCGGTGAAGTTTCAGGTTCTGTTTTGAATATAGAGAGCAGGTGAAGAACAAAATAGTGTGATCAAAATAGCAGTAGATATAAGTCCAAGAAAAGGAGTCAGTCTAAGCCCCGCGGAGATGGCTGTTGGAACTATGGTAAAAAAGGACATTTGAAAAGGGACTGTAGGCTCCTGAAGAAAAAGAATCAGAGTCAGAAACAGGAAGAAGATTCTGCGAATGCTACGACAGAAGAGGTCCATGATACACTTATTTTAAGTGTTGATAATCCTATTGAATCATGGATTCTAGACTTCGGAGCATATTTTCACTCTACCTCACATAAAGAAAGTATCCAAAATTATGTTGCTGGAAATTTTGAAAAGGTTTATCTTGTTGATGATGAACCATTAGACATTGTGGGGAAGGGTGATGTTCAGTTGAAGACAGCAAACGGGACTGTGGAAGTTGAAGAATGTCAGACATATTCTAAGTTTGAGAAGAAATTTGATCTCCATTTGCCAACTTGATGATGAAGGATATATCACTACCTTTGTTAGTGGGTGCTGAAAAATAACCAAAGGTGCCATGGTTATAGCACGAGGTAACAAGACTGGAACTCTTTATATGACCGCAAATAACAAAGATACAGTGGCAGTGGCAGTGGCAAATTTAGAAGTTGAATCCAAGATCTGGCACTGCAGACTTGGACACATGAGTGAGAAAGGAATGAAGGTGCTGGCAGCAAAGGGGAAGTTGGGTGATTTGAAGTCCATAGACATTGGGCTATGTGAAGACTGTATCTTCGGAAAGCAGAAACGAGTCAATTTCTCTAAAGCTGGAAGAAGGTCTAAGCTAGAAATGTTAGAACTTGTATACACAGATGTGTGGGGACCATCCCCTGTTCGATCTCTTGGAGACTCACTCTATTATGTCACATTTATCGATGATTCTACTCGAAAGGTATGAGTTTATTCTCTTAAAAATAAATATGATGTTTTCTCTACCTTTGTGAAGTGGAAGGCAGAAGTGGAGAATCAAACTGGCACAAAGATCAAGTGTCTGAGGTCTGATAATGGCGGAGAGTACAACAGTAAGGAATTCAAAGATTTCTGTGCACTGCATGACATTCGTATGGAGAAAATAATTTCAAATAATCCACAACAGAGCGGGGTTGCTGAACGCATGAACAGAACCCAGAATGAGAGAACTAGGAGCATGAGATTACATGTTGGCCTACCGAAGACCTTCTGGGCAGATGCAATCAGCTGTGCGGCTTACCTGATTAATAGAAGATCTAGTGTTCCTCTAAATGGTGAGATACCAGAAGAGGCTTGGACCGGTAAGCATGTAATTCTTTCGCACTTAAGAGTATTTGGTTATGTTTTGTATGTGCATATTGATTCAAATGACAGAGATAAGTTAGACCCCAAGTCAAAAAGGTGTTTTTTCATTGGATATGATTCTAATGATTTTGGATACCGTTTCTGGGATGATGAGAATTAGAAAATCATTAGAGAAAGAAATGTTATATTCAATAAAAATTTATTGTACAAGTACAGATCTGTTATGAAATCTGAAGATGTAGGCCAAGAAACTTAGAAATCTGAACATGTTGAGTTGGAGGAAATTTCAGAAGGTGATGTGTTGAAGAGATTTCAAGGAAATCCTGAAAACACTATAATGCAACCAGAGTTAATCACACATGAGGTTCAACCGAGAAGATCAAGTAGATTGTCTAAACTGATTGAGCGGTTTTCTCCTTCTTTGTACTATTTGTTGTTGACTGATGTTGGTGAATCTGAGTGTTTTGATGAAACTATGCAGGTGGAAGATTCTATCAAGTGAGAGTTGACAATGAAAGATGAGATGAACTCCTAACACAAAAATAAAACTTATGTGTTGACTGAACTACCACTTGGCAAGAGAGCTTTGCACAACAAATGGGTTTATCGGATAAAAGAAGAACATGATGGCAGCAAGAGGTACAAAGTAAGGTTGGTTGTGAAAGGCTTCCAACAGAAGGAAGGTATTGATTATACTGAAATTTTTTCTCCAGTTGTTAAGTTAACTACCATTAGATTGGTGTTGAGTATTGTCACTGTTGAAAACCTGCACCTAGAACAACTTGATGTTCAGACCGCTTTCCTCCATGACAATTTGGAGGAGGATATCTATATGGTACAATCGGAAGGTTTTTATGAACATGGTAAAGAAAATCTTGTTTGTAAATTAAACAAAAGCTTATATGGTCTGAAACAAGCTCCCAGACAGTGGTACAAGAAGTTTAATAGATTATATGTAACAATGGTTTCATTAGATGCAACATAGACCATTGTTGTTATCTTCAGAAGTTTGATAATTGTTATATCATACTATTGTTGTACGTGGATGATATGTTTATTGCAGGATCAAGTATGACAGAGATTAACAATATGAAAATGTAATTATCAAAGGAATTTGCTATGAAGGACTTAGGAGCATCAAAGTAAATTCTTGGGATGAGAATTGTGAGGGATGGAACAGCTGACACTGTGAAGCTATCTCAAGAAAGTTACATCTAAAAAGTGTTGGGCAGATTCAACATGCAGGATGCAAAACCAGTCGGCACTCCTTTGGCAAGTCACTTCAAGCTGTCTAAAGAGCAGTCACCAAAGTCTGCTGAAGAGCGTGAGTCCATGAAGAAAATTCCTTATGCATCAGCTGTAGGAAGTCTGATGTATGCCATGATTTGTACCAGGCCGGATATAGCACATGCAGTGGGAGTTGTGTGCAGACACATGGCAGATCCGGATAAGTAACACTGGGAGGCAGTGAAATGGATTCTGAGATACCTAAAAGGCACCTCAGGCAAGTCACTTTGTTTCAGGAAAAGTGATATTATTCTACAAGGCTTTGTTGATTCAGACCTTGGTGGTGATCTAGACACCAGAAGAAGCACCACTGGCTATGTTGACATCTTGGGTGGCACTGCAGTGAGTTAGGTTTCAAAACTTCAGAATGTTGTTGCTCTCTCAACCATAGAAGCAGAGTATGTTGTTATCTCTGAAGCTAGTAAAGAGATGGTATGGCTGAAAAATTTTCTGAAGGAGTTGGACAAGAAACAAAGCAATATTGTGCTATTTTGTGACAGTTAAAGTGCAATTTATCTTGTCAAGAACCTTGTCTTTCATGTAAGGATAAAGCACATACAACTGAAGTATCACTTCATTCGTGATTTGCTTGAAGATGGTGTTTTATTACTAGAGAAGATACTTAGGGCAGAGAATCCAGCAGATATGTTGACTAAGGTGGTGACTATAGAGAAATTGAGGCTGTGCAAAGCCTCAGTTGGCCTCCATGGATGATTGATGGAGGGATGCCGCAACAAGTATTTCGTTGTTACATTAAGGAGGATCAACACATCGAGAGGTTTACCTTTTTTTTGGAGTTCAGACTCCAAGTGAGAGATTGTTAGAGTGTGGAGCCTGAACTCACCTTCTTGCGTTGTCGCTGGGGAGCATCCATGGTCTCATGACAGCATCCTCGGTGTCAGGAGAGTATATGATGTCTGGATTCAAGTGGGGAAGCACATGTTGTCTCTGGAGGGCATCCATTGCCTCTGGAGGGCATCCATTGATTATTAGTGAAGTTCTGTTGCTGCCGTGGACGTAGGAAGACATCTTGCATCCGAACGACGTAAACAAATCCTTGTGTTCTTGTGACTTGTTCTTTTCTTTCTCCTTTCTTTTTCTGTCCATCTCTACAGGTACTGTGTTTCCTAATATTAAATTTATTTTTTTAAAGAAATTGTGACTTAGTACCTTAGTCGTTCTAACTTCTTGATACACTTCTGTTAAAAAAATATATATATCAAATGAAAATTATTGGACTATTTTTTGAATCGATTCTTTTTATTTTTAATTTTTTTGAGTTCGAATGTTGATATGACTCATATATCATAAATTAAGATTACTTAAATCTCATGTCACATTTTTTTAAAAAAATTAAATCCAGTACACACCATATATGTGCAGTAACTCTAAGTGTGCACTGAACGTTGTAGACACGCCAAAATTGACGTTACTCTGAGTACACCTCATATTGCCTTGTAATGCCCCAATTTGACCCTCAAATTAGTTCTATTTGAGTGATTTTTCTCACTTTTTTTAGATTTCTCCCTTTTTTTCACCCTTTTCTCTCTTTTCCTATTTTCCCCTATTTTTCTAGATTTTTCTAGATTTTTCTGAATTTTTTGAGTATTTTTTTCCTATTTTTCAGAAATAACGACTGGACGTGTGGCGTCTTTTAAATAACGACTTATACATGGGCGTTTATTAAAAAATTAACGACTATAGTGGAGGGCGTCCATTCTTTCAATTTCCATTTTTCTGGATTTTTCTGAGAATTTTTCGAATTTTTTGAGAATTAACGACTTAACCATGGGCGTTATTTTAAATTCGAAAAGAATAAAAAAAATAGAAAATCAAATTCACGCCGTATGTGAGGGCGTGTCTTTCAAATTAATTTATTATTATTATTTTTCAACCCCTTCCAGAGGCGATTTGGTGGTCTTCCGGGTGTCAGAAAAATTCACAAAAATAGTCGTTGGAATCAGGGCGACGAGATGCACCTTCACCTAAAAAATGAGAAAATAATATTGAGAAATGAAAAATAGCCCTATTTTGAACTTTTGAATTAACGTCCTAAGCTAAGTCGTGTTTTAAATAACGCCCTCTTTGAAGGTCGTCAATTCTTGAAATGACGTCCCTACCCAGGTCGTGTTTCACTTTCGTTTCTTGCCCGATCGCAGCTTTCCCTCTCAAGAGTCCTGCTTTATTTGTTCATTGCCCGTTCTCATTTTTCCCCAGTTGGGACTCTTGCCTTGCTTATCCTTTGATCAATCCTATAAGGGGTTGATCCCCTTATCTTTTTCTTCTTCAGTTCCACTCCTCCCTGTTCCCGGTTCTCGGTCTTCCGTATTCTTCTTCTGTCTCCTTCTATTTTCTTCTTCTTTTTGTGTGTTTCTTTCTTCTTCTGTTTTCTCTCCTTCTGCCGTCTTCTTCTTGTTCTGCTTATGCTTCTTCTTCTTCTATCTTTTCCTTCTTCTTCTTCTGTCTGTCCCTCTTCTTTTTTTTCTTTTTTACAGGAACCGAAGGAAGGCTGTGGCAAAGGAGGATTTTCTTCCGACGATCAACATCTTTCAAGCTTCCTCCCCATTGAGCATTCAAGCCAAGGAACCAATAAAAGATTTTTTTATCTTATCTCCCCTTTTTCCATTATAGTTCATAGTTCATGCATCATATTTCATTGTTATCGATTTTTCTCAACTATCATATTGAGATCTCCCCTTTAGTGCATCTCTTGCACTCTTTCCCCATTATATGTTACATGCATTCATATCTCCCACACCCTCATTGCATAGGGGTTTAAGGGCAATCCCCTTAAGGTGTGTATTGTTCATATTTTTCATGCTCACCTATATTTTTATTGAATTTGATGCTACACCATTGTTTCTAATCCATATCTCTTTGGTGTTGTTGTCTTTGTTTTGCAAGGGTAATTAATTGAAAAGACTCTCTTCGTCGGCCGGCCGATCTTGAAGAGAAAAGGAGTACTCACATCCCCCGTATCTTTTGAGGTATTTTGCGATCATCTCCCCATATCAATCTCCTCTTTGAGACCCTCGCGTCTCTGGCGATCACATCTTTTCCCCATTAGCACCTCGTGCTATCTTATTGTTATTTCATTTCTCATTTGCTTATCATTTTTTATTTAAGTGGATTTTAAATAGATCTACAAATTGGCGATCACGGTGGGACACTTTTCGTTTTTCATTTGATTACCCCTTTCCCCTTGGCACCCTCGCGTGCCCTTTCCTATTGGTACCCACGGTACCCCTCCTTTGTGCCCCTCGGGCACCCTCCATTGTTTTCTTGTCCCACTTGTGATCTGTCAGTTGATAGATTTCTTTTTGAAATCCCACTTTATCCAAAAAAATAAAATTTGATGGGCATGATTATGTTTTGATATTCATATTTGTTGATTGACTGTGATTGACTCTGTGAGTGTTTCTCTGCTATTGCTGGCCGTGAAGAGTTTCTGGAATAAGGCAATTAACGCCTCTGACAGAGGCGCGTTTTTTGTTAGCGCCCTAGCATAGGGCGCCTTTTCCCTGTTTAACGCCTTCTGTCAGGACGCGTTTTTATTATATTTGGTGATCTGTTGAATTCACGCCCTTCCCCAGGGCGTTTCTTTCTTGATTAGCGCCTCACACCAAGGCGATGTTTCATGATTTGACGCCCTTGGTCAAGGGCGTCCTTTTATTTGTAACGCCTCACCACGGGGCGTTTCTTGACTTGGTTGGCATCTCCCCACAGTGTTTCACGCCCTGCCCCAGGGCGTCTTTTCCATTGGTAGCGCCCTGCCCCAGGGCGTCTTTTGATTTATAGCGCCCTGACCCAGGGCGTCTTTTGCCTGTGTTTTTACCGCACTCCTTCTTCATCACTGTATTATATTTTTTTGATTATATCTGTTGCATTCATTCATATTGCATTGGTTTGGGAGACCTCCTCTCTCCACATATCTAGGAGCCACACACCCCCTTGGTGAAGGAACGACCCTCCATTGAGCATTCCGTCTCTTTGGATTGGAAATTCCTAAACCAAGCCTCCGTAAGTCCCCGCACCCGTGGATTCCCTCACGGACGCCGGGCAGGTTGTACCCTTTTGAAGTCCCGGATTAGTTGGCCATATACGTGGTGAGAAGGGTTCCTAGTTGGCATTGGAATTCAAACCATATTGAAACTAGGTTTCCCCCCCCCTTGTGTGAATCATTTCAAACTTTGCTAAAAATCATTAATTCACCAAGGTTTAAACAAATAAAAATCAAGGTAACCATTCCAACTTGTGTGTTTCTTTGCAAATTGTTTGCACATTACTTGGATTGCATAATGGCTTACTTTGATAGACAAAACAACATGTTCAATTCAAATAATGCTCATGAGGATGATCGTCCATGCACATCTTATGATCCTCAATTTCAACATGTCCAATATCATTCTCACCATTCTTTCAAAGGACCACATTCTCATTCTTATGGTCATACCCGACCCATGGGTAATGTCCATTCTCATGGTCCCCCTACTCAATTTCAGGCCGCTATTCCTATTAGACCCTCTCGTCCCAATGATGAGAAGGTCTCCCAGATTTTGCATGCATTAGATCATCTTACCCCTCAACAGATCCAAGCCCTTCAGGCTGCCGTTGAGGGTGCATCTCCTTCATCTCCTCCTCCTTCCAATTCTATACGGGTGGCCCATCACCCACCTTCTCCTTCCAATTCTATACGGGTGGCCCATCACCCACCTCCTCCTCCTAATTCTATTCGGGTGGCCCATCACCCACCTCCTCCTCCTAATCCTGATCGGGTGGCCCATCACCCATTTACTTCTTCTATTCATCCTTCTACTCGGGTGGCCCATCACCCGCCTCCTTCTATTCCTCCTCCAACACGGCCCCAAGGCCCATTTATTCATTGCAATCCGGCCCATCCGGGTTCTTCTACGGGTCGGCCCATTAATTCCCCTCCACGGCCTTTTTATACGGCCCCTCCTCCTTCAAGGCCCTGCCAACCCTCTGTGGCACAGGTCACACCCCTCCAGCAAACTCTCCTTGATAAAATCACTCTTATGGAGGAACAATTAAAGAGGGTTACGAGCCCGCGGCCCGCTCCCCCTGCTCCAGTCAATCCTCTTCACGCTTTCCTGGATGATATTACCAAGATGGAGAATGAATGGAAAGATAGGAGAGATGATTATGACTTCGGCATTTCAAGCGATCAAGAGCCAGCATTTGAAGAATCCGAGGCAGTATACGATGATGATGAAGCTCCGCAGGCACCCCTTCCGAGTTTCCTTAACTTCCCGCTTTCCCCATTTTCATTTGATGAACCCCCTGCTCAGGATGAAACCATCATCCTCGATCCAACCCCTATTTATGAGACTAATTGGTGTTACGATGATGGGTCGATACTTCAATCGCCCACACCGGCACATTGTGAGTCTCCTCCTATCCCTGACGCTGCTTACATTACACCTCCACCAGTTATACCATCAACCTTCACACCATCAACCTCCCCTGAGTCTTCCATTAAACCTCCACCCATTAAACCCTTAACCTCCATACCATCGGCCTCCATTGAGCCCACCATTGAACCTTCCCCAATTAACCTCCCATTACCGCCACCTCGGCCTTCCATTACCCCTTTAACCTCAAAACCCACTTTGCCTATTCTACCATTTAACCCTTCACCCTTACCTATGGTTGATCCTGAGCAGGATCCACCCGTTTTTGCACTCGAGCTAACCCCGACCGCTTGCAAGCAAAGGGAGAAACTTGATGTGTTTGAACCTCCGCTTACGCTCATCCATTTGCCTACACTTTCCATTATACCTCCACCACTCACAAAGCCTTCCGCCTCCACTTCACCTCCCTCTACTACTCGGAATGGGGGGCCTTCTGCAAGCACAGGTGCCGAAAATAATCAAGAGCCGGGCAGCAAGGATTTGGCCGTGCCTTTCAAGATGCAAGAATTCATTTGCCGGATGCCAATCCGAGTTATTGTGCCAATCACGGCCGAAGAAGTCAAGTCGCCGCCATGCCGGGCGTTGATGCCATCTAAGGGCCGGGCAGGGCACCCTTTGTTCCGATGTCCAAATTCCGAATTCATTATTCCTTACAAGGGGCGAATGCCCATTTTGCTCAACTTTCCCTATATACCACATTCAATGGGCAACACGATGCTTCCCGTTCCAACTCTCCAACTCCCTCATATTGTTGATCTTTGCCTTCAAAGGGGATTGCCACTTATTGAAGCTCCTTTTATTGGGCCAATTGGCTGTATTCTTTCACTGCCGTGGAGGGGCAATTATCTTGATGCTAAGGGGCCTTCCAATCCTTTACCCACCTCCCATTCAACTTCATCCCTATTCTCATCTTTCGCTTCATGGGCCATTCCAAGGGTAAAGAGGAGGATCTCATTCTCTCGCCCTTCATGTTCTTCACGTTCTTTGCATTCCATGCATTCTGTCGCATTTGTGCATTCATCACATCCGTTCTACTGCATTCGCATGCATTTGCACCTTCTTCTTCCCGGGTTTCCAAACCCGTATCTTCCTCACCTTCCGGCGCCTCCGGATATTCCGCACTTCTCATCCTATTCATCTTCATCTTTCTTTAATTCACTCCCCTTGGGGCATCGCGTCCCTTTTCCTGCTATCTCCCTGGAACCTCCAGGAATTTTATCCCTCCTCTTTGGGCATCTCGCCCTTTCTGATTCTATTCCTCCGGAACCTCCGGACTTACCCCTCGGGCATCGCGCCCCTTTCCATTCTCCTCCTCCGGAACCTCCGGACTTTCCCCTCGGGCATCGCGCCCCTTTCCATTCTCCTCCTCCGGAACCTACGGACCTTTCTCTCGGGCATCGCGCCCCTTTCCACCTTCCTCCTCCGGAACCTCCAGATTTTCCCCTTGGGCATCGCGCCCCTTCTCATTTGCTACCTTCGGAACTTCCGGGTTTTCCTCCCGATCCTCCTTCATTCCTCTCTCTTGGGTATTGCGCCCCTTTCTATATTCTTCCTCCGGAACCTCCGGATCCTCCACCTGATTGTCTCCATCTTTTCCCCGGGCATCGTGCCCCTTTCCATTTGCTTCCTCCGGAACCTCCGAATTCTCCGTCTTATTCTCTCTATCATCTTCCAGGGCATCGTGACCCTCCTGATTTCATTCCCCCGGAACCTCCGGACCCTCCATCTTTCTTCCGATTCATCTTTCTACTCCTCCGGGACATCACATCCTTCATTTTCTTCTTCCTTTTCCATCATCTTTTTCCCTATTTCTCCCCAGGGCATCGCATCCCTTCTTTCAATATTCCTCCGGAGCCTCCGGATGATTTCTCCTCTCACGATTCTCCTCCGCCTCCGGACCCTCCAGATCCGCCTCTTTCCATCTATCAATTTCTTCTTCTGATTCCTCCTAATTCTGGGTCCGACCCAACTTCTTCCACATCCACTGCCTTGGACATCTGCCCATTCTCCCATTGCTTTCGAGGCTTTAGTCCTCACTCATCCTTCTAATTCTTCACTTCTTCTGTAGACTGTTCCATGTGATCAAGGTCTCCGCGCCTTAGTGAGGGAGTTCTAGCCCTCGCCTCTTTTCCTTTTTTCCTTATTCGTCTGAGTCTGGTCTTGGCACCACTACTTCTTGTTAAGCCACTTTCAAACCCTTTGCTTCCAATCCTTTTATCTGCCTAAGAGGACTACCCCACGATGATCAACCTCGCCTCTCGCGGCAGCTGCTTCTACAAAGGTTGCAAGGTAACATATTGGCGTAAGTACTCATTTTTATGATATCATTACCTCATTACTTCACGCTTGATTTTTAAAATGAAGTGCTTCTTAACAAGATTAAAAGTGGTGTTTTAGATCTTTATCTTAGGCTTTTGTTGAATCATTGTTTAAAAAAGAGTCTTTAGGCTTGCTGTGCAGCACCTTTGGTTAATAAAACCCGCGCTGGGAATTCAATATTCTCTCCCCACTTGTTAAGATCAACCCTCAGCTGGGCACCGCACACATTTCACGGCGTCCTTAGCCGGCTCCTTTGGTTAAACACCGTTGCTACTTTGGCCACGCCATGAGCATATCTGAAAGTCTTTTCTCTTCTTTACTCGGCCACGTGCAGGGGCAAGAGGTTGACGGACAAGATGACCAACCTTGGTAATCCCCAATACGAGAGGAGTCTCAAATAGGGGCAGTCTTGATCCAAACTAAATATGAATTTCATGATATACATCTAGCCAAAAGGGTTATTATGAAAATCAAGTCGGAATTCTGATAAAAGTATGAATTATGACATGACAAGAGTGGCAAAGTCCCCGCAGGGAAAACCCTGGTCGTATGCATGTCGAGGGTCTAAAAATCAAAGGCACAAAGCCCCGGCACAACAGACTACCTCTTTGAAGGGAACACCTTGGAAGGAATTCAAGTCCCGATATCTCCCATCCTGCACAAAGCTTGTCACAATTGTTCTTCTCTTTTCCCTCTGAGACCGAATGTTTCTCGAGTATGGCCTTGGTAGGGGCACCGTTGATCAAAGACGGTCGGTTATAGGATGCCACTTTCAATGCACGTCCAGCTTTGGGTAATTTTAGCGAAAAGGGAAGGAACTAGGACCCCTAGCCAGTGGTTCAAAAACAACCCTTTGATGCTGCATTAACAATGTCTAAACCAAAATCCAAAAAAAATTGAATATTTCCTGAGCAAAATCAAACAAAAAATTGAATACTTTCAAAATTCATAATAAAAATTCAAATATTTTTCAAAATTCATAAAAATTCAAATATTTTCAAAACTCATAAAATTTGCATATTTCCAAAATCTAAAAAATTGCATTGTATTTTCTGATGGTGTTTTGCAGGAACAGCTTTGCAAGGACCAAAAGCACGGGATGAGTCCTATCTCCACTCATTGCTATCAATCTATTGATTCTCCCGATATTCTCATGACATGCCACCCTGGGCATTTTTTGGTTATCACCTCCGTATATCATTTTGGTTATATCTCCTGATTATCATCCTGATTATCGTTCATCTCCAGATCTTTTTAATCAACTCCTGTTGATCACTTTGCCAATGTGCATTATCAAATCTTGCTGATCTTTTTGCCACTGGGCATTATATCATTCTGATCATTCAACTCTAAATCTTGATTAGCCAAGATTGGCATCCTCATGATAAAACAACAAACAATGATGCTTTTGCAATGCCGTGATTTAACTCGTGCTATACATGCCATATACATGCTATTGATGCTATGATGCCTCATTCATTGCTTGTTATCTTCATTATATCTTGGCTAATGAATTTTTGAGCGCAGGAAGAGGCTCTTGGTCCCGCCAACTGGGCATCATCATCAAAGTCCCACGGTGCTTGCAGCTCATTTCTCAGTTCCCATGCTTATTGATATCACCATCTCCCTGTATGCATTCCTACTATATGTTACATATGTTACTAGATTATATCAAGGACCTTGTGGCTTTGGTAAATCTGGGATTTGAGTTCCCCTTCATCAAAAATAATGATGATTCCAGAGGAGTCTTAATCACACGGATAGGCCGTTGAGCCATCCAAGACTGGGGACGATGGTTCCCTTTTGCGAATTGGTGCGTGGATAAACGGGCTTCGGCTTAGTATCAGCTCGCAGAATCGATTTCTTGACCCAGTCTTGGCAGCTTAACAATATTATCCTTGATTATCTTATATTTTCGTTTGATTTATATTTTTCCTTTAAACCCAGCATGCATTCATGTAGGAATTTGAAACAATTGTGAAAAATCATTCTGATAAGCTGATGTTGAGAGTTGAATTGATCTTGATCTTTCTCGATATGAGATATTCATTGCCGAATTGAATCCTCAGTGCGTTTTGTCGCTGTTTTGGGTTGTTTTCCGGAAGCTCCTTGTTTGGATTTCTATCATCTTATTTTAATCCTTTTCCCTTTGATCCACCTTGGCTGCAGCACGTCCACATTAGCTGGTAACCGCTCTCCAATGGTGAAACCTACAGGTTTGTGACCTGAGGTACTTCCACCGCGCTGGAAGTTGATCATTCTCCTTCGTGCACCGCGTGCACATCTCCCCATTTTATCCAAACATTGTTGATTTCGTTGGATTTCCCGAGATTTACTTCATCTCGTGCTTTTGATTTCATTCTCATCAAGTGATGTTGATTGCGTGTCTCATCACACCTTGGCATCTACTTTTCAGTTTGCTCTGCTCCCTTGCAAAGCAGACGCCAAGGCGGGGCAGCTGTAGACACGCCAAAATTGACGTTACTCTGAGTACACCTCATATTACCTTGTAATGCCCCAATTTGACCCTCAAATTAGTTCTATTTGAGTGGTTTTTCTCACTTTTTTTAGATTTCTCCCTTTTTTTTCACCCTTTTCTCTCTTTTCCTATTTTCCCCTATTTTTCTAGATTTTTCTGGATTTTTTTGGGTATTTTTTTCCTATTTTTCAGAAATAACGACTGGACGTGGGGCGTCTTTTAAATAACGACTTATACATGGGCGTTTATTAAAAAATTAACGACTATAGTGGAGGGCGTCCATTCTTTGAAATTTCCATTTTTCTGGATTTTTCTGAGAATTTTTCGGAATTTTTTGAGAATTAACGACTTAACCATGGGCGTTATTTTAAATTCAAAAAAATAAAAAAATAGAAAATCAAATTCACGCCGTATGTGAGGCCGTGTCTTTCAAATTAATTTTATTATTATTATTTTTCAACCCCTTCCAGAGGCGATTTGGTGGTCTTCCGGGTGTCAGAAAAATTCACAAAAATAGTCGTTGGAATCAGGGCGACGAGATGCACCTTCACCTAAAAAATGAGAAAATAATATTGAGAAATGAAAAATAGCCCTATTTTGAACTTTTGAATTAACGTCCTAAGCTAAGTCGTGTTTTAAATAACGCCCTCTTTGAAGGTCGTCAATTCTTGAAATGACGCCCCTACCCAGGTCGTGTTTCACTTTCGTTTCTTGCCCGATCGCAGCTTTCCCTCTCAAGAGTCCTGCTTTATTTGTTCATTGCCCGTTCTCATTTTTCCCCAGTTGGGACTCTTGCCTTGCTTATCCTTTGATCAATCCTATAAGGGGTTGATCCCCTTATCTTTTTCTTCTTCGGTTCCACTCCTCCCTGTTCCCGGTTCTCGGTCTTCCGTATTCTTCTTCTGTCTCCTTCTATTTTCTTCTTCTTTTTGTGTGTTTCTTTCTTCTTCTGTTTTCTCTCCTTCTGCCGTCTTCTTCTTGTTCTGCTTATGCTTCTTCTTCTTCTATCTTTTCCTTCTTCTTCTTCTGTCTGTCCCTCTTCTTTTTTTTCTTTTTTACAGGAACCGAAGGAAGGCTGTGGCAAAGGAGGATTTTCTTCCGACGATCAACATCTTTCAAGCTTCCTCCCCATTGAGCATTCAAGCCAAGGAACCAATAAAAGATTTTTTTATCTTATCTCCCCTTTTTCCATTATAGTTCATAGTTCATGCATCATATTTCATTGTTATCGATTTTTCTCAACTATCATATTGAGATCTCCCCTTTAGTGCATCTCTTGCACTCTTTCCCCATTATATGTTACATGCATTCATATCTCCCACACCCTCATTGCATAGGGGTTTAAGGGCAATCCCCTTAAGGTGTGTATTGTTCATATTTTTCATGCTCACCTATATTTTTATTGAATTTGATGCTACACCATTGTTTCTAATCCATATCTCTTTGGTGTTGTTGTCTTTGTTTTGCAAGGGTAATTAATTGAAAAGACTCTATTCGTCGGCCGGCCGATCTTGAAGAGAAAAGGAGTACTCACATCCCCCGTATCTTTTGAGGTATTTTGCGATCATCTCCCCATATCAATCTCCTCTTTGAGACCCTCGCGTCTCTGGCGATCACATCTTTTCCCCATTAGCACCTCGTGCTATCTTATTGTTATTTCATTTCTCATTTGCTTATCATTTTTTATTTAAGTGGATTTTAAATAGATCTACAAACGTTACCCTTTTCCCTTTCTTATATCCAACTTTAGAGTTGCACTTACTTTTCATGCCTTTTTCTTACAAGGAGGGATTGTCGGATTATAATTTGGATGATGTCAAGGGATCACTCCAACAACTTCGACCATTGTATATGGACCAATGTCGTTTTGTGTATCGAATTTGGCGCACAAAATTATGTCTCCTCTCGTTGGTTTAAAAATCAAGTGAAACGATCATTTCTACATAGAAAATGATGTCCACGTTAGATTCATACAATTTAATTTTTTATGCATCAAATATGAAAAGTATTTAGCGAAAAAATATAAGATCGAAATATTTTGTAAGATTGAAATATTTGACATAAGAATAAAATATTTGATATTGGATTAAAATATTTTGTTAAATTTTTTATAATAAAATTTTTTATTCATATAATAAAATTTTTTATAAATTTTTTATTTATTTATTTTATAGTCAAATAAAATATTTTATTCATTTAACAAATATTTCATTCTTAGAACAAATTATAAATTATTATTTTATAAAATATTATTATTTTATTAATATAGTCAAACAAAATATTCTGTTCATGTAATAAATATTTTATTATTTAAATATAATTTTTTATTAAATGTTTTATTCATATAATAAAATATTAATTTATAAAATATTTTTATTTTATTATTATAGTCAAATAAAATATTTCATGCATATAACAAATATTTTATTTTTTAAATATAATATTTTGTTGATATATAAAATATTTTAATCTTACAAAATATTTCAGTCATATATTTTTTTTGAATCCACTCCGCAGTTAATGCGTAAAAACATAGATCATACAGGTGCAAATATCATTTTTTGTACGAAAGTAATTATTTGACATAATTTTTAAGTCCATTCAAAGAAATATTATATAATGACGTGATTTTATGTACCAAATTTGGTGCACAAAATATTATTATTGTACATATCAAGTTCTGAATTATCCAACAGTTTGTAAGGTAACGAGGCAATTAATCCGGACATCAGTTATACTCACGTCAATGAACCATTGCACTTCAACATTTTCACTTTCATTTTTCATGGTTTTTTGTTTATTTTTTATGTTTATACAGATTTTGTATGTAATATCCGGACAGATAAACCGTGGGAGAAAAAGAAATTGTAAACATTTGATGACATTTAGTTATTGAAATTCATTAGTCCTTCCCACTAATTGTATGCAATCTGATCCATGGAGTATCCGAATCTGACGTTGCAATTCTGTGTAGTCCTTCCCACTATTGAAAATAACAATAGATAAAAAGTGAGAAATTAATTAGGTTAAATATTTACGTAGCTACACGTCAATGTGAAAAAATATATCAATACGTCTAAACGCTAACATAATTTCATGTCAAATGTTAGAAATAATATATTAATGTTTTTAAAAGTTTTCGTCGTTACAGCATGGATGCCAAATAAATAGATTATTACGATCTGAACGTTTGCATAAGTACAGATCAAATTTGAACAAAGAAGATTAATACGTCTAATATTTAATGTTTACGTGACGACAAGTCAATGCTTAAATATAATGACTAATGTGTCCGAAGATGTAAGATCTTGTGTCAAGTCCTGAGTCATCTAATCTAGGACGATCACAGAGTGCGAACACTCCAGACGAGAACTCTGCAACGAGGGAAGAAGACTATCAGGGGGCTTAGGGTTGTAACCTCAGGGAAAATCCTCTCATGCTTAAGTCAACAAACAGTAGACACAATGGACGAAAGGGAGGGCAGGAGAGAATTAGGGCACGAGATTACGTTTCACCAGTTGAAGTGGCTCAGAGTGACTTACCTTTCCGGAGGGATTTCCTGAGTTTATATAGTGGTGGGCTTTCTCGCCAAAGGAGAAGAGGGAGGGGGAGCGACGTCTTGGCGAGAGACTCTCCTCGATCAAGGACTCTCCCTTGCTCCTTATCTCCATTCCCCGATAATAGCGTGATCCCTGCTTAGATTGGCGCTAGCCTGCGGGGATTTAGTCCTAGCTTGTTAAGGAGTCCTAACACTGAGGTAATCCATAGAAGATAAGCCAAGGAACACATTTCTTTCACCGGGGTGCCCGTCTGGCCTTGGGGATTGCTCGGCATGATCTGTAGGCTTTCCCCAAGCAGGAGGGGGGGCGACCGATCGGGCATCGTGTCAAGGACCACCAGACGAAATAGGCCTTGGACAAAAATAAGTGGGCCCAGTGGGGGCTATCACTTAATAGGCCAGGCAAGTTTTGATGGGCCATTTGGGCCGCGTATGCAGTGGGCCGCGAATTCCCCCTCCCTCCACTTGCCTCTCTACTCCCGAGCCAAAGATGGGCTCGAAGAGTAGAGATGATTTTCGGCAAGGGCTAGAAGTTTGGCCAATTTAAGCTGTCTCAGCCTCGTTTCTCGGGTCCATAAATGCGGTTGCCTTAAGGCATGGGAGCTCGGGCACCATAATGATAACTTTTGGCACCAATTCGACTGCGCCGCCTCGAGTATGTTAGGCAGCGAAAAATCACGATGATTTCCTTGGGGTTGTTTGGGGCTACCAAAAACTTTTCAGGCCTTTGCCCTCTCCACCTTTCCATTAGGGTTTTTCCATTTCCCCTCCTTTCGTGTGCTCTCGCAGAGATGCATGCTCCCGGAGAGTAACCAGAGAGAGAGTGAGAAATTGCTAGAGCCTTCGAGAAATTTGCAGAGACCACCACGGAGGCGATTCAGCAAGCTCGGCCTCAAACCTAGCTCGGCCCGCGTGGACGTATCCCCACTAAAGACCTAAAAAGTCTGAACAAGCCAATCCCGATCATTGGCCCGGCCAAACAGAGCTATCCCCCTGTAACGAATAACTCAGGGGCCCATCATGTAACCGACGACAGTAACGGAGGGCACGTCAAATGACAAAGTCCACATCTTCATAGTGGGCTGGGCGCCATGATTACCTGTGACATAGGCGAAACCATCTCCCAATGCAATGTCAAGCATCAGCATTCCCCAATTTTGACCACTATATGTCCCACGAATATGATAGAAAAAACGCCCCTTGCATTACCGAGGTCATACACCAATTACCGAAGTCCTCCTAATTTCTACACGTCATACAGCCTCTTCCACCCGGATGCTAGCAAGGCAAGGTTACGGGCACATATCAAACGCGTGTCGCCACCTCCAGATTTTCCAGACAATATGGTGATCGAGATCAATAACCACCATCGACTATATATAACAAGGACAATTTTCACAGTCAGAGATACGAGAAAAATAATAATAGGGCACGAAGATTAAGCTCCTGACTTTTCCAAAGAAATCACTCATCTGTTTTACTCTGACTTTAAGTATCGGGAGAATTTTCATATGAAAAACTCTTGGGATTCATTGATCTTCTTTCTCTGGTGACAAGAAGCTAGGAAAGAATATGGTCATCAAAATAATATGTTTTTTGTTAAATAGGATCATTAACACTACTAATTAAACAAGTGCCAAAACGGTTACGTTATTAATTATGGGCACTATTCACTTTAAAGTTTATATTTTTTTTATTTTTAAAATATTTTCGGTATATTTTTTAAAATTAATATGCCGTGAAAATAATACTTTGTTTTGTTAAATAAAATCGTTAACGCTACTAATGAAAATTTGAAAGTGTCAAGAAAGTTGCGTTATTAATCGTGGATACTATTCACTTTAAATCTTATAATTTTTTGATTTTAACAATATTTTTAGTTGATTCTATAAAATTAATATGTCGTCGAAATTATAACCTTTTTGTTAAATTGCATCACTAACAACACTAATTAAAATTTGAAAGTGTCAAAAGTGTAATGTTATTAATTACGAGTACAATTCATTTTCAATTTTATACTTTTTATAAGTTTTTAAAAATATTTTTATTAAAATTTGTAAAAGTAATGTCATTAAAATAATAAATTTTTTATTAAATAGCATCATTAACACTACAAATTAAATTTTGAAAGTGTCAAAAAAGATTACATTATTGATTACAGATACTATTCACTTTAAACTTTTTTATTTTTTTTATTTTTAAAAGAGATTTGTAGATTGTGTAAAATTAATATCTCATCAAAATAATAAAAAATTGACAAATAACATCATTAACATCAATGATTAAATTTTATAAGCGTCAATAGACTTTAGGTTAATCACAATAGCGTTCACTGTAAAATTGACGTTAACAATGATCAGAATTACGCTAATCATGGGGTTTTTAAACTCCCCCCTCACATTGTCAAATCGACGTTAACCATCAATACAATTTTGGATTCAGATTCCATAAATTCCCGACAACTCTGACAACAACTATGGCATCAGGGTAGAGAAAAGATTTTTGATAATCCACCCTTCCCTTACCAAACGCATCACAAATATGACATAGTTTGAGTTCGATATTAATTTTTCACATGAATTTCGATCGCTAGAGAGTTTTAAACGAGTAATATAGAGGATACAAGTGTATTAAATATATTTTTTAAAAACATAATGCTCAAAATCTCTTCCTGATATTGTAGAGATAAATAGTCACAAAAATTCATCTTTTCTCTTCTCACTAAAATTTTTTATTTTAAGTTAATTTTAAAAACAATTAAATTCTTAATTATTAAAAGAGATCCACATATTTCTACATTTCTCACTGATCTTATCAAACTCAACCATAAATAAGATACAGCCATGATAACAACAAACGTAACAGAAGAACACTAATCCGCATCGTAGAGAGCGAGCTTCAACTTGCTGCATACGATGAACAGGGAGTGAGATCGGAAGAGAGAATATCTCGAACTGCATGCGACCGAGTGAAGGCGTGGAATAACCGCAGGAGCACGAGATAGCCACCAACCCCTGGAAGATCACATCAGCAATTGAAAGCACATCCAGCCAGCTCCGGAGATCTCCGGATACGAGAAGGTCACGTCATGATAGGCAACCGGAGGTGGTAGGCGGGAGGGGCTGGGGAGTTGGGGTTGCAACAGGAGATCCGTGCGGAGCGGTCGGATGGCGGAGAATGGAGATGGCAAAAAGGATTAGGGAGTGGAACGGCATTGCCAGGGGAGCGATAGCAAGCAGGTGAGGGCCAGGGTCGCAATCTAGGATGGATGGCACAAGGGGATGAGAATAGATGGGGGAAGGTTTCTGCAGAGTGGCGGAGGAGGACACCGCAAAAAAGGGTGCGGCCGCTCAACACAGCAGAGGGGTGGAGGAGGTGAAAACAGGGAGGGGTGGGAGAGGGAATGCAAGAGGGGGAACACATTGGAGAGGGGAGAGGGAAGAGGAACAGAGGAAAGGAGGGGGGGGGGGGAATCTCGGAGGGTGCTCCCGCCACCCATGGATCTGCCTCTGCGAGACTGCGAGGATGCCGCCGGTGGGATGCCGGCGAAGTTTCCCCGCCGGAACGTCGATCGGAGGTGATCCGACGTTAACCAGCAAGGCAGCAATGAAGTAAAGCCACACGAAGGTTTCGAATATCACGGACTTACCAATTCACATTTAATCTGATGGCAACTTTATTGACATACTTGTATGAAAGATGTTCCAACACACATCATTTTTAGTTACCATACGTTAACCAGTTCCCAGACTCGCAGACATCCCAAGTTGCCCAGCAGTGACATGCAGAACTAATCACGAGAGACTACAACCACCTGCTTCCCAACGTTGCGGCCGGTGAAGAGCCCTATGAGAGCCGCTGGGGCATTTTCCAGTCCTTCGGCAATATCCTCCACATACACAATCTTCCCTTCTCTAATGTACTCCGCCGCCTTCTCCTCAAATTCTGGGTACTTGTGATAGTGGTCAAAAACTATGAATCCCTCCATTCGGATGCGCCTGGTGATGAGGGAGAACAAGTTGCGCACACCTTCGGGTTGCTCCAGGTTGTACTGAGAAATCATCCCACACACTGCAATGCGCGCATGGAGCCTCATGTTCAGAAGGACGGCATCCAGCATCGGGCCGCCCACGTTCTCGAAGTAGATGTCAATGCCTTCGGGGAAGTATCTGCGCAGAGCTCTTCTTCTTCAGCATCTAACACTTTTTAAGTTCTTGCATAGTCCAATGCCAACATGTGCATGCGATATATGTGCACGAGATTTATGATGAACTCACTAAAACCCAATTCTTAAACTGATGGAAGAACATTCGAGGGTGCAGGACACTGGCAGAAGGACGGGCTGCCCATGAAGTACACAGACCAAAACGGCGAGGCCAGCCAAATGGATGCAAGTCGTGTCTGTCTCATGGTCTCTCCTACTTATAAAGACATATGGGGCCAATGGGGCAGTGTACGTGAAGCAGACGAACAAAGCTCACTTGATCAGTATCACATGGGCTTTGATCTCCATATAACAACCGAGGCAAGTAGGCAACCCTCCAAGTGATGATCCAAAAAGATGCCATTTATCACTTACTTCACGATTTATATTTTAATTCTTCGACTAACAGCAGTTTTTGGCGTCAAAGAAAACGGTATAAAAATATTCTTGGAACTCGTAACAAGATATAGATAAATCACGATATCGCATGGGATGGGAGAGGGTGACTAACTGACCTCTTCAAAGCAGCACTCAAGTCAGGCTCCTTTTTATAGTTAAATGCCTCGTCAAATCCCAACTTACTCTTCAAGATCGCGACCTGAAGAGACAAGGTGAAGAGGATCTCAGGGCATTGTAACTACGCAGGGTTCCACTTAGGAAATGGGCTCATCTCTGAAGAAATTAACCTAGACATGCTATTCCTAGATTCATCATTAGAATTGAAATTATAAACACCCACTGCAACCCATCAAAAAAAATGTCACAAGTCTGCCACTTGCAGAGAGATCCCAATCTGACTGCACAAAACCAATCCCAATAGATCCATAGCCCCAACTTCAACTGGCTACTGTATTTTTTTTTCACTTTCTTGGTGGGGTGGGGGATGGAAGAGGCTAATCGATATAAGGAAATTGAGCATTAGTTACCTTCTCGTCAGAGCCTGCACTTCCCACCACATAACAACCCATTAGCTTAGCAAATTGCCCTACAAGCTGGCCAACTGCACCTGACGCAGCTGATACGTACACATATTCTCCTTTCTTAGGGGCGCAAACTTCATGGAATCCAATCCAAGCTGTATACCCTGGCATACCTACAGGAAGAAAAATGCACCTTTCATCAGTCGAAACATTAATGATGCGGCAGCCAGACAAATAACCAGTCCACACGTTGAATCATATATTTGATCCCCAAGGCTGATGGGTCCGTTTGTTCTAAAGTGGATGGCATGCATGATTTGCAACTTCTACTTTCATTTATCATGAACAAGGAGAGGCAAGAGAAAAAATGAGCTAGGCATCCAAGAACATACGTGCTTCATAGTAAATCTTAAAACAGAAGTTGTACGACAACTGGCCTTAAGATATGCAGATACAACATCAAGAGGGCTATCAATTTCTGTCCACATTCTCTTGTTACCGCGCAAGTTTAAAGTATTAACTTTTGTGTTCTTTATAGAATCCACCAAAGAATGAGTAACATACTTCAAAATGCCTGCAACATTTACAACATTCATGGCATTATTGATGGACAAGGACACATTTTTACATACTTTGAGTATGACTCATCTGTACACCACAAGCTGCATCTAAAACATGAGCCTTTTTTTTCATAAAAGTACATATTGTAACTCACCTAGAAGTCCAGTGTAGTAAGAAAGTGGAAGATCGGTGTATCTGATCTTGAAAAAGGACCCAGTGTCTTGTATGAGGCTGTACTCCTCCCACCCAGTCATTCCCCACACAAGATCTCCTTTAGCAACATTTGGGTTTGCTGAATCTATAACTCTTGCCACGCCATAGCCAGTGATTGCCTGCAATTGACCTTGTAAAACAAAGTTGAGGAAAGAGGAGATTTGGGAAAGAACAAAAAACAAAAGAAAGGCCAGTTAAAATCACCAATGAATAGGCCAGTGATATTCAAATTAAAGATCTTCTTCATGTTGGAATAAAGTGATATGACAAATTCATTAGGCTTGATCTTTTGGTTTCATTTTTTTATCTGGTTCAGTAATTGATCCTCATCTCTCATATGAATTTCTCTTAATGAGATTCCCAAATTCTAATTTCCAAATGATTATAGAGAAGGTTTCACTGGATTCTGTCCCTTGTGTGGATTTGGCCACTAAAAAGGCCAGATACCTGTTGAAATGTGTAAAATCAAGTAATTTTACTCGTTTAGGTGTCTCTTTCTTTTTGGAAGGTGATACTCGTTTAGGACTCTCATATAATTATCACCAGAATTATTAGCACCTTTTAGCATCTCCACCTGCAGAAGAGTGGCTCCACCCAGTCTCCAACCTTTCCCGGTGGTTCTTTGCTGCAAGTCTTTTCCAGAACCTGAGTTTCCAGTAACAAACTTTACTGACTTGATGTCAACATATTATCAACTTATGGCAATTGGAAAATCAAGTTTTCCAACCTTTTGGATCGTAAGAAATCTGCAATCCCTATCATTCTAGTTATCTCAATTCCAGTGTCCCAAATTCCTCTTTTTTTTTTCTCTTCATCCAGGTTTTGAGCCATATTTGCTGAACCACGAAATTCCATACTTGCTGAATCAATATCCATAACCCTTATCCAAATCATGTATAAAGCTCCTTTGATCCCTCTTGTCCCAGTCATCTCACTTCGAATCTTTCCAAACACTTGTTAGCTCCTTACCGACACGGTTTAAGAGAACACATGCGCGATGCGTCTGATTCAAAACCCATACTTTTTTACAAGGCGACCACGTACCGGAGAAGTGATCGTCCTGTATTCTCCGATGTACAAGAAGAAAACTGTAGAAGATCTTTCGTCATACTCTCCACAACATGTAATCCATTGACTGGTCGTCAACATCTTTAATTAAACCAATCTCCTCCAGTGCAGGAGACACCCTTCTGACAGAGTATTCATCAAGGCAGCAGAAATTTCCAATACGAGTACAAAATGGAGACAAGAATCCACTTTAAGGCGCAGCACATGGAGAAAACATATCTAAGAAGGGGGGGAAAGGTGGGGGGATGGGTGAAGAAGACGGGAAACAGGAAAACCGAGGGAGGCCGAGGCAGGAGGAAGCTGTTTACCGAGCCGGGAACGAAGTCGGCGACGTAGCTGCCGTCTTCGTTATTGGACATGCGGCCGCGCATGTAGGGGTCGCAGGAGAGGTAGAGGTTCTTCACGAGGATGGCCCCCGAGCCCTCTGGGGCCTTCAGGGGGGCGGCCTCCCCCGCCACCAACTCCATGTCGCTCTCCTTGGGAAACCCGGTGACGTAGTGCTTCAGCACCACCTTCTTGTTCGTCGTCGGCGCCGCCGCCTCCGCCATCTCTCTCTCTCTCTCTCTCTCTCTCCAGTAAGCCTGAAAGCCACCGTGATCAGCTCACTGCAACAGAGGCAGCAGGGCTGATAAGTAGTGCTTTACTTGCGAGTATGGTTCGCCGACTCGGCCCGACTCAGCTCGACTCGGGCGTATCGTACCGTATCAGGGCAAACCCGGTACACTGCAGATCACCCCTAGGATCGGCCGAGTCGGGCTGAGTCACAGTGAGAGAGAGATAGAGGAGGAGGAGAGGGGGAGAGAGAGGGCCGAGTCAGATCGAGTCGGATGCGAGTCGGATGAGACTCGGGCGTACCGTATCGGATCAAGAGGATTCCGATCCGATACGGATCAACGAGTTGACGAACGTTGCTTGCGAGACGAAAAGAAAAGTGAAACAAATTGGTTGTTGGAAATAAAAAAAAATTAGATTTACATACTAAAGAATAACAAAAATGTCCTCAATATATATAAAAGTTAGATGTCCTTTTTTTCATTTTTTAAGGTTTTTTAAATAATTAGATAAGAGAACAATAGGCTAGATTATTCGATCTTATTTCTTTGAATTGGATTTATTAGTTGTGTCCAAGATGAAGAAATGGAGTTATCCTGTGGGACAGGTGAAAATAAACTCTGTCTGTTCTAGAGATTGACGAATGCCTTTCTAAAATACAAGCATTAACTATTCGGGCATAACATATTCAAACATAACTTATCAATTGGTTCGTTTGGGTTTGTCGCTCTTGGTCACAGCTGGATCGTATGCATAATATCTTTGACCGGCCCCTTCTGTGTTTTTTTCCTGGTGGAGGATTCTTTGGGTTGTTTTCAGCTGATATTTGTGGACTTTCTGCACTGCAACGTCCCAGTCTTGGTAGGGCGGGGACGGTCTGACACGGATGTGGCATGTTTTGGACACACGCGGCCGGAATGTGATTGCACACCGTGCTAGGTTTTTTTTTTAAATTTTTATTTTCAAATACCTGTTCTGTTAGGTCATATTTGCTTCTGATTTGTTGTTGTTAATTCTCTCTATTTATCCCGTCTTCTTTCTTACTGTTTGGGTTAGATGTCACTGAGTGATAATTATCACTCTCACGCAGATGCATACAACTGTGAGAGGCTTTGTAGTGAGAGTTGTAGGGGGGGTTTTTTTTTCCCGTCCAGAATGAGCCCAATAATTCGGCACGATCAATGATCTTAAGAAAATGAGACTCCTAAAGGTGACATTAAGGGTGCGTTTGGAAACGCTGCTAGTCTTGGGAGTTTTTTTAAAATCGGTCATTCCGTACAGTCGTACAAATGAGAGGGATTTTCTGCCAAAGTTGAAATGACACTTGTGATGGCTGAGCGCATTAAAGAGGTGTGAAAGCTGTGAAAGGTGAAATTACTCCATCACATGATAGTATACAGCAGCTCACATGGTCGGCAGAGGGAAGATGAGGGTATATATGACATTTGGCTTCAAAATACACTGACAGGGTCGCCCAAAAGCTGGTCATGCGGAGATTTTGGAGATTCAAATGGCAGAGGACGCATGAGTCTATATTTCTCTCCCCTCTCAAAATCTCCTGTGCACACAAGCCTAGATGGGTTGGTGACGTTTGGTGAGACATTAGATTGGGCAGGGGATTCCAATCATTGGAATCCCCACCGAAGCCCAACCAAAGGCGCCCTAAGAAAAGCATTGTTTCTTCCATTTATTATGCTTTGGAAAAGATGTGCTTCCATCTTCCCCTGTCTCCGGCTCATGCCATCAGGCTAGCTTATTATCATTTCTTTCCCCGGGTGGAGTTTAAACGGCCAATCCTGGTGCTTCGTTGCTTGGCAATGGACCGGCTGACTCTACATGTTGACGGGGCTTCGAAAGGAAACCCAGGGCTGTGTGGAGGAGGGGGCTGCATACGTGATGCCAATGGCAATATGCTAATCAGCTTTGCTTTGGTGGAAGCAGTTCACAAAGGAGTGACTCTTAATTGGACTGTTTTGTCTTGGTGGAAGAAAATTTTGGAACTCCTCCGCGATTGTAGAAGTATGGTGCAGCATGTGTATAGGGAAGGCAACCTAGTTGCCGATGCCTTGGCTTCATATGCCTGTGGTATTCAGGATAATATTATTTTCACACATATGAGAGACCTCCCGCTAATGGCAAGGGGGGCGCTCAAGATGGATAAAGTAAGATTACCCACATTGCGACATTGTAACTAGACTAGTGGGCAACTCTACATGTTTTTTAATTTTTTCCTTTTGATTGTTCGTACAAGGGTATATCCCGAAGTCATTGTATTCATTCATTTCTATTAATAATAATAGGACCACAGGATTAGTCTGGGAGAGTGAGAATATTCTCCCCTTCTGGGGGAGGGTGCGCTCGATCAGATATTGATCTTGTCGATCGGTTCTTTGCCAAAAAAAAAATTGATCTTAAGTGCTGGCCCATTATGGGTGCATTTGGGAACGAGGGGTGACTTTTGTTTTTTGTTTTTACTTTTTTCCTCGAAAGTCCCTAAAGAGAAGAATCTCTTTTTGAGAAAATTTTTGAGATTTTAAAAAGTGGCATATTTTGTTCTTATATCTCTCTGCAATCTAAAAATTGACTTTTAAAAAATTTGACGTGACCTTCACCTATTTGTTTTGATTTTTTGGGGTGGAGCTTTAGAAGCCAAAAGTTGCCCCCCAAACTCTTCCCAAACGCGGCCTAAGACCGTCCCATTCAAAATGTCCACTAAGGTCACCCAACCCTTTTAAGAGAGTGTCTTAGGGCCTAGCAAAAATTGTCAAGTCCCGCACAAACCCATGTCAAGCAGGCCCCTCTGTCAGGTGTCAGGAACGGGAGAAAAGCCAGGTCCCTCTGTCAGGTGTCGAGCCATGAGGAAAGCTCTCGACAAACGGCGTGAAACCCCTAAGTAATCAGCTCACGAGATTTGAATGGCGACTCTGCTCCACGTCTCGAGAATCAACTAAATCTCGAGCATCGAGAGATCTGGAGTAGTAACTCTACCCTGAATCCCAAGAGAGATTGAGCATAAGCAAAATCCTAGGCACGCGAGTACTAACACCACCACAGACGGGCATTAGCCTAATCCCAAGATGACCGGAAATCTTAACTCGATCTCAAGTCTAGGTCGGCCCACGCGGACGTATCCCCACTAAAGACTCAAGTCTGAGCAAACCAAGCCCGATCATTGGCTCGGCCAAACAGAGCTATCCCCCAATAATCATAACTCAAGGTCCATCATGTAACCGACGACGGTAATGGCAGGCACGTCAAACGACAAAATCCACATCTTCATGGTGGGCGCCGCGATTACCTGTGACATTAGCGAAACCATCTCCCAATGCTACGCATTAACATTCTCCCATTTTGGACCACTACCTGTCCCACGAATATGGTAGAAAAAACACCCCTTGCATTACCGAGGTCATACACCAATTACCGAAGTCGTCCTAATTTCTACACGTCATACAGCCTCTTCCACCCGGATGCTAGCAAGGCTATGGACACGTATCAAACGCGTGTCGCCGCCTCCGAATTTTCCAGGCGATATGGTCATCGAGATCAACGACCACCGTCGACTCTATGTAAAAAGGGCAGTTTTCACGGGAAATTCTATGAAGCATGACTAATGGCACGGGACTACCATATTGCCACTTCTTAGTAAGCCAGAACGGACCCATAACGCAAGAGCGGGTAAAACCATGCTCTTCCACTCATAATAATCGCCAGGAGCATAAGCTCCTTCGTGGGTCTTCAAGGAAAAAAGAAAATTTATCAAAACTAGAAAAGAGAACATTTTCCCCTGTCAGATGAGAATTCTCTTGCACATCCATTGGAAAATCATGGCATCTTGTAACACACAGGCTTTGAAGAAATAAGTTGGCTAAACATCCTTGTCTGTACCTGTTATACATTCCCACAATGAATCTCCGCCGGCATGAGAAAACTGACATATCAGTGGAAGGCCAGACCCGGGAAAAATGTTACAAGAAAATGTGGAAGCCAAACTTTCCTTCAATGGTTGTGAAGGAATCTTCCTTTTCCAAGTTACAAAGAGCCTTGTGTTCCTTTATACTGATCTCGCAATAAACAGATAAAAAAGCATGGATATATGTAATGCATCTACCGCTCCCTTTTCTTCAAAAGTGATCCGGCTTGTAGAAACATCCTATCAATCTCATCCAACTCCGATAATTCTATGCCTTTCCCTGATGAATCGCAATTCTCTGAGGCAACAGATATTTGACGCAGATGCTCTTCAAAATCCACAGGTTTCTCATCGACCTCTGATGGAAAACGCTCAAATTTATCCAAATATAGAGGTTGCTCCACTTTCTCATTCAACTCCCCATCTGAATCTGTGTCAAAAATATCTGATAAGGCTTCAGATTCAGAAATAAACTCCGAGTCTGTTGAAGTATTATCGTCTGAATAATCCGCATTCCCAGATTCCTTCTCCGCAGAATGGAGCAGGTTTTCCAACTGCGAGCCAAAAATTTCTCGGTTGGTGCCTGATTCAGGTGTGGCTTCTTCGGTTGAAATGGGGGTTTTACATTCTCTTCTATCTTTTGCTTGCACCTGCAGAAGCTCAAGGTCCTGCTCCAGCCTTGGTATGTATTTTCGAACAGCTCGCATTGCATCTCTGTACTTGGATTTGTCCAGTGCCTGAAAGAAGAGAAATGGAAAAATGAGTCTGAGTCGTCTGACAATGAACAATCAGCATTGGAACCTTAACTCTTTATTTGGGTCAGCAGCAGGAATCCTGCCCCGCCACTAAGATTCAGTTCAAGAGTCACGAGGGAGATGATTAATTTGATTAGGTGCAGGCTGCCAACTTAATGTACACCCTCTTCCTTACTCATCTGGGGACTGGGCTTGGGACCAGCCAGGGTGGAGTCTAGAGTCTGAAGTTAAATTTTCTATTTCAATTTAGAAAGATCTCTGATATGGGGACTGGCATTGGGACCAGCCACGGTGAGTCTGACACTAAATTTTCTACGTCAATTTAGAAAGAGATCTTTCGGAGACATGTGGTTGACATGGCCTCCAACTTCTACCATGACAGGCATGATCAAAGAATGGAACCAACCATGGGAACCCAGATTGGACAGAGGAATCTGGTGGATGGTGCTTCAGGCTAAGTTTGGACTATTTGGGGCAGAAGACTTTTAGTATATCCCATGGTGAGAGCATATAATGGCACTATTGGAGGACCTTATATTCTTTGCTTGTGATTATACTCAAGAATGGGTAATGGCGGTGGGAGGGAATCATTATACCACTTCCTCCCTCTGATATGCATTGTGGATAGCATTAGCACACTACCTTGGTATGTCTTTTCGTACAGATTCTTCTTTAGGGACTTCTTTTTTTAATTTTCTTTACTATGGGGCTTGATGTACTGTGCATGGTGGCTGATTTCTTTGGGCTGGTATTTTTTCCCCTTTCTCACTTGTACATTTACCTTTTTTTCTCAATGAATATGTAGTATAATCTACATAGAGAATACACTACTGTTGGAAGGGAAGTACACTTCTTAGTTGAACAAGCAATTCACACTGTAGACACCTTACGACAGCATAAAATATATATTCATGCTTTGCTAGAGGGGGAGGGGGTGTATGTTCTTAGGTCCCCTACATGCTGATTCAACATAAACACAAAGGGATGATCACAAAAGGTACCACAACTGTCATTGGTTCATATTACTGTAACTTCTAAAGAATTACAGAAAATTCAGTGAGTCAGGTTGGATGAAGAGATATGCAATGGGCAAAAATGCAAGACCATCAAAGCAAACCACTTCACCAACAGTTTGATAAACATAAGTAAAAGACATTGACAAAAACTATAAGCTATCTGGTAGTTCCTTGGCAGGTAAGTACCTTCTTCCTGGACAGAGTAATTTTTGGAGACATAATCTCTGTTGGTGGCTGCATATAGTTCTTTCCTCTGTACATGATAATAGTATCCTCCTCATAAATATCAAGCACAATTCCCCCACTTAGCCTTGCTAACTCTGCTGCAATTTCTCGGACCTCCTCTGGTGTGAATGTTTTCACTACTACCTTCAATGTCTGATGTTTTTTCCAGTGCAAATGCATGTTCAGAATCACCCCTTGAAAAATTCCACGTCTTCCAATGGGCACATAGTTCTTGCAGTTGTGGCCCATTTTGAGAAAATAAAAATGCTCCTCAGGAGTAAGTATTTCAGGGTCATGTGTGGTCTCGGATGAATCAGAAGGTTCAATTTTCTTCAACGCTTCAACTAGTCGAGTCTCTTTCTTCCTAGCCTATCATAATAAAAGATTTTAGAGGCAATTATGGTACTAATTTCATCTTAACACAAAGATACACATTAAAGGGCAGTTTGTAGTCTGCACAAATGGCTACCTCTAACAATACACAATCATAAAATATCAAAACAACAAATCAAACCCAAAAAATTCTGACATTAGTAAAAAATAACTCCACTATTCTGCAATTCAGAGTCATTTTAATATTTATAGTCTCCAGACTTTTTTCTCATTGAACCATTTAACATTACTCCATCAATGAGATGTAAGGTTTAGTCATCTAACCAAAGCAAAAAATCCACAGAGGGTAAGGAAGAAGTGTCAAGTAACAGAAAATCCTGAAGACAATCAGATAATAATCTATACATGCTATATAACAATGGATAAGAAGAGAAAATGTTCAAAAAGTTTACTTCACTTGACTATTCCTCGAACTAATAAATTTGTTCACTTAAGTGCATCAAATACCAGTTAACTTAGACCAATTCCAAACAGTTCCCAAATTTCTACACTAAGAAATGTTAATGCCTATGGGCATGTGACAAAATGATTGAGGACTTACCTTCCTCAATTTGTACAATATTTTCTCTTCTGTAGTCATTCTCTCATACTCTTTTTTCTTTTTCCACCTGAAGAATTTGAGCCATCTTACAACAGCCCTTTTGCCTTTCAGCTTTTTTCTCTTTCCATTACTAGATGACGGTATATCTCCAGAACATTGTGGAGGTGCTGTAGCTTCGTGGTCCATAACATTGAGCTGTTGACCTGTATGAATCGACATGCACCTCATATGGAGAGCATTTTGCGTTTCATTGAGTGACACATTTATGTATCTCTGATCAAGTGTGTTCCACAAGACATCAAAATATCTACTGCAAGAATAAGGCTTTATTTCACATAAATTATATAAAAACACTCATAAACATGGAAGGACATGGCGGATCTTTTGCCTTCCTAGAAAAAACAAGTTTCAATAGTGAAAATAGACAAAGGCCATGTACATTGACATAGTGAGACATAGATAAATGTTGTGCCAGTCAATAATCCACAGAGGATTGTTACTTCTTAAAAATTTAACATATTATTCAATAATTCATGTAATCTTATTCTCATTTATAAAATTTATATGCAATAAATGGGTGAAACGCTACCAAGAAATGTTTTGAGCACTGTGAAAACATTGTAAATAAAATTCCCTGAAATGTCTTCTAATCTTTCCCAAAATATGGTGGTGGCAACATTCTTGATAGCCTATGAAGAAGCAGGAACTTGAACGACAACAAACCCAACCACTGCAGATTTTTCTATAGGAAAAAAAATGGGATATCCACTTACTTCCCTCGGCGGCGAATGAATCTCATCTGGTTGCCGTTGTTCAGCCCTGCAAAACAAGCACCTCCGACGGTGAGCCTTCGGAAGCCGCTTCCCATATTTCACAACAAAAACAAAAAAACAAAAACATACATAAGGAAATCAAAATGCTGAAAGGTCTCAAAAGCAGGATTTGCCCATCTTAGGTTGCGATTCCGAACCTGATCCGGGAGTCTGCCGATTCAGGGCTAACTTGTAGGGGCATCTCCGCCTCATTTCGCTCGGTAGCGCTCTGACGGGGTCGTCCAACGTCGCCGGCACCAGGGAACCCGGTGTCGGGCGACAACAACAACGGGCTCGGGCGGTGGCGGAAACGGATGAGACGGACTCCAAGGGCGGCAGAGGAGAAAGCGGGTGATGCCTGGGGAGCGACGGCGAAGGTGGGAACAGGTCGCGCAAGCTCGAGAGGCGGCGAAGCACGGGACGGCCGGAGGCCATCCCCAGTCACCCGTATTTCTCCTCGCGGGGGAACAGGAAGAACTGGACGAGCGCTTAGGTTGGGTTTTACTGGTTAAAAAAGAAAGTGCGCTCACAAAACATTTTCCAAATTCTTCCTTCCAATGGACATGTTTTAATTATTTTATATGTTTAAAGTCATTCTTGTCATATTTATTTTATTTATGTAATTCTTTTGCATATTTTTTAAAAGCAATTTTCTTACTAATTTATTACCTATCGAAAGAGATTAATCTTTATAGTTTGAGAATTAAATTCTTCCTCTCACACAATTGTACCTCATGAGAAAAGTTTTATATTATTTAGACAATAAAATGTGGTCAACTTGATAGATGAAATACAAAGTTTCAAAACCCTCCTGTCGCTCAAGGCGGGTTCATTTCACTCTACTTTCACTAGATAAGTTGTATATAAATTCAAACTTGTACACTGATTTTAAAAAAGTTAAATTAACTATCTATAAAAATGTTCAGAAGAAACTATCAAATAATTCAACATTTTTCACCTTGTTTCGCCATTATTATCATTATTATTCAAAGTTATGAAGTAGATACTAGATAGTAGTATTTTTTTCCTTAAAAGTCTCTGAAAAAAAAAGGTTGTGCCCATGTGGCCGGTGGACCGTAGTCCCCATGTTTGTCTCTTCCCGCTGCAAGTTGGATTAGCTCGGCGTCCCCTTTTGTTTGGCTCCCGCGCCCCCCCCGCCCCACCTCCTCCCTCCCCATCCCGTCTTCGAACACCCTCGCGGCATGCCGTCAGGCGCCATCGCGTGTGCCCGACCACTTGCCGGCCCTCCCCCTCCCTCCCGTCCGTCTTCCTCCGCGAGGCCGCGAGGGGGGTTCCGGAGCTGCGCAGCGTCTCTGCCGGCCGTTGCGCCCTCGCATGGCGGCAGGGACGTGTGGAGGCGGAGGAGGGCCGCCATTGGTGGCCTGCCGGCCCCCCTCGTTGGAGAAGTCGGCGTCCCGAGGGAGCAGCGCCGGCAGGGTCATCACCGGTACCTCGACCGGTCGGTGGACATGGGCGAGCTGCTCGCCTCCCTGGCGCAGACCACCACGGCGGACGAGCTCCACGCGGTCATGTCCCCCTACCTCGACAGCTCCGGCGTGGGCGGGACCGGGCGGCGGCTCCCGCTGTCCCTGCGCTTCATGGTCGCGCTGCTGTCCCGGGAGCCTGACTGGCGGCGCTCGGTGGCCCTGCTCGACTGGATGCTCGACGCCGCCGGGTATCCGCCCTCCGTCTTCGCCTACAATGTCGTCCTCCGCAACGCACTTCGCGCGGGGCAGTGGGCGCTGGCCGGGGGCCTCGCCCGCGAGATGCGGGAGCGCCACGCACTCGCCCCCGATCGCTGCACCTACGCCACTCTCATCTCCGCCCTCGGCAAGGCCGGCCGCCTGGACGACGCCCTCTCCTGGCTCCACCGCATGGAGCGCGATGGCGTCCGGGGGGACCTCGTGCTCTACAGCACCCTCATTGAGCTCGCCCGCAAGCTCGGCGACCACTCCAAGGCCATCTCCGTCTTCTCCCGCCTCCGGAGCTACGGCATCGTCCCCGATCTGGTCGCGTACAACTCGATGATCAACGTCTTCGGCAAGGCTGGCCTCATGCGCGAGGCGCACCAGCTACTCCGGGAGATGGAGGAGTCGGAGGAACCCGCTGCCTTGCGGCCGGACACCATCAGCTACTCCACGCTGCTCACGGCGTACGTGGAGAACCGCCGGTACCTAGAGGCGCTCTCCCTCTTCTCCGAGATGCGGGAGCGGCGCGTCCCGCTCGACCTCACGACGTTCAACATCATGATCGACGTCTACGGGCAGCTGGGCATGCCGAGGGAGGCCGACCGGCTCTTCTGGAGCATGCGGAAGCTTGGCGTGGAGCCCAGCGTCGTCAGCTACAACACGCTGCTGCGTGTCTACGGCGAGGCGGAGTTGTTCGGGGAGGCGATCCACCTCTTCCGCCTGATGCAGAAGAAAGGCGCCGAGCAGAACGTCGTCACATACAACACCATGATCGGGGTCTATGGCAAGTCCCTGGAGCACGAGAAGGCAGGTAACCTGGTCCAAGAGATGCAGAAAAGGGGAATCCAGCCCAATGCCGTCACCTACTCCACCATTATCTCCATATGGGGCAAGGCAGGGAAGCTTGAACGGGCAGTGAAGCTGTTCCAGAAGCTGAGGACCTCAGGGGCCACGATTGATCATGTGCTGTATCAGACGATGATCGCTTTGTATGAAAGAGCAGGTCTTGTTGCGCACGCCAAACGCTTGCTTAGTGACCTCAAAGAGAATGATGACAACAATGTTCCTAAGGAGACGGTTATCACTATCCTTGCTAACGCAGGAAGGGTTGAGGAGGCAACGCAACTCTTTCGACGGGCATTTGAGGCTGGAGATGTGAAGGATATTGCTGTATTCCAGCGTATGATGGACCTTTTTGCAAGAAACAAGAAGCATCGGAATGTCGTCGAGGTGTTCGAGAAGATGAGAGGAGCTGGGTACTTTCCTGATTCCAACATGATTGGCGTGGCACTCAATGCTTATGGTAAGTTGCAGGAATTTGGTAAGGCAGAGTCTCTGTATAGAGAAATGCAAGAACAAGGGTGTGTTTTTTCAGATCAGGTGCATTTCCAAATGCTGACCCTTTTGGGTGCAAGAAGGGATTTCAACCATGTAGAATCATTCGTCAAGGAGCTTGATTCTAATCCCAACATCAACAAGAGAGAATTGCGTATTGTGGCTGCTGGTGTCTATGAAAGAGCAAACAGGCTTGATGATGCATCACGAATCATCAAGAGTCAGGCTTCGCTGGACTTTACCTATAATCTCACAGATTATGCATTATAGAGGTCAATGATGTTGCAGATGAGTTTGAAAATGAGAGAGCCTTGTCTTTTCATGCTCCCATTGCTATCAGCATGATCTTGAATGCTTATCCTAAGGTGCAAGAGTTTTTGAGGTAAATGTTATTTAGAGAGAACTGCATAAAAGAACACACATCCTCCCAGATAAGGTGCTCTTCAGACTGCGGAGTCTCTTGACCACAAGAAGGGATTTCACGAACATAGAGATGTTCCTTGAGTAGCTGGACTCTAGTCCTCAGTGCCACCGCGAGGATATCATTCTTTTTTGCCACCAGATGAAGATATAGGATAGACTTCTATTACGAAAAGATAAAAGGTACACACCATGCAGGGGGCTTGGTGCCAGCTTATATATAAGGAGGTACAGGAAGAAGGGTGCATCTTCTTGGATCATTTGATTTTCAAATGCTGCATGTCTTGGATGCATGAATATGTCAGTCTGAGGAACTGAGAGAGAAGGCAAGTGCTTTCTGTGGCACATCACAATAATATGAGGAAGCAATCTGAGGCTTTCTAAACTTAGAAGCAAAACCTAGTGTGGAGGATCTGATTGATCAGTGTGATAAAAGGAATTTGATAAGGCTAGAGTGCTAGACAGTAAGAAGTGGCTATTCTTCCAATTTTCCTTTCTGTTTGGTTGAATGATGTGAAATCAGGTGGTAAGCTTGTAAACCTATTTCTCATTGGCTTACTGGAACTTATGTCGGGGTATAATAGGAAATCCCTTGCTGCATGGATGGATTGTGTTTCGTCATAATCTTCAGCACTTTGTTGTACAGAAGAATACATACTATGGTTTTAGATGAGTCAAATCCATATTCTTTTAGGAGTGATGAATCTTGGTGTCCAGTGGGCTTTTGCATTCATCATGATGTTGTGTTTTATATAACAAGGCATTAGTAACTTAGACTAAGCACAAGGTAACCCATGTTTGATGTGAAATATGCAAAGTTTAGAGTAAAATAAAGTTTCTAAAGATTATTCAAGTTTATCCTACGTTAAATTTTATTAATTATATTCTAAAGAATGCTCTGGCTTCACATGTGAAAGTAGAAAATTGTATCCACCCAACTTATTTTGGTATTTGGTAGAACATCAGTGTACCTTGCATTCGATGGTGCTTACTTTTGATCTTCCTTCTGGGTTTGATGCTTTCTTATATTAAGCTTGACGTTCTCCTAACGGTGGACAGAGACTATTTTGTGTGTGATTTGCTAGGAAATGGATGCAGCTCCTTGTATGCTGGGGATGGCAGATGTAATGCCCTGGATCCCTATTGGATCTTTATTAGGTCTTTCGGATGCCTCATTTTCAACCGTTCATCATCTCTCTTCGTTCTCTCTCGTTTCAGGGTCTCTCGGCGCGGGGTGCACACCGTTGCGGAGTTGGCCGAGGCGAGGACGCGATGGAGTGATCGGGACGTGGGATGGGGCGGCGGTTTGAGCGTGGCGGGCGCGATCCCTCGGTGGATTCCGAGAAGGCGCCGTTCGTGTTCCTGGCGGTTTTTGGCGTGGTTTAGTCCCCTTGGGGCGCGGTTTCTTCGGTGGAGGTAGGGAGATGGATCACCACTTCGTCCTCTACGTTTTCCCTGCTTCTGTGCGTGGTTTGGCGCTAGAACGGGCTAGATCGAGCTTGTTTGGGGAAAATCATAGTTTTGGCGTTTTCAGGGTTCGATGGAGAACGGCAATCATTCTCGGTCTAGTTAGTGTTAAAATGATCGCTTGGATGTTTGGATCTCATTCACGTAGGTTTTGTGTCGATTGGTCGTCATTCGGGGCCGGTAGGAGTCCGGGAACCTCGGTGACTCGTTTTGGGTCGATTTGAGGAAATCGCCCTGATCTCGCGATCCGGCGCGTGCATGTGGTGTTTTTAGCCTCTAGGGATTGTGTTTCGTTGTGTGGTTCCTGTGCGACCGCCCATCCTGTTGAGTCGTTTGGTGTGTCGTTGGCCGGTTCGGGTCAACCCGGTGTGACCCAGTGGTTGACATGTGACCCGGTGTGTGTGTCTTGACGGTTCTGTCCAGCTCGAGACGGTTGTTCTGGATGACTCGAGGTATCATCTCACCTCGGTCCGCGTGTCCAGGTGTGCTGAGGGTCTTGGTGTTCCCTCAGGTTTTCGTGAGTTGTTTTCTCCGTGTGAGTCGTTTCCCGGCTTAGGATTAGCTCGATTGGCGGTGTGTTACCGCTTTGCACGACGATCTTGACCCTGAGTTGCGTAACTCAAGGATCGTGGTGTTTGCAGGTCTAGTTGTCTTGTCTTGAGTCTGTTGGCAGTTGGTGTCCTGCCTTTGTGCTTTGTAGTATGGGCGACAGCGCGGCCTGGCCTATCAGTACTCCAGCACTCGTGTTTCAGAGTCTCCGTGTCTTGTGAGCCTCCACTGGTTGTAGCCCTACGACGCTGTCGACCCACCAGGGAGAGGTGGTAGGGTATCCCGATTAACGGTTCCTAAGCTGTTCCGTGGGCCCCCGGCTTGGCCGTAGCGTCCTACGGAGGGGGAAAAACTAGCTAGAGGGCCTGGCTCAGGCAAGAGCCAGTGTGTGCACACGTGGTCAGGGGCTGAGGACATGCACCGACGGGCGTGACCCTGACTAGTCACTTGTTACTGTAGCTCCTGTTCTGGTGCTGTGGTTGTGTCGTAGTCTCTGTCGGGTCGTTGTGACGACAGCGTAGACGAGACACTTGTCGGCGCAGCATAAGGCGTCAGTGGACGCAGCTGGCTGTTCTTCTAATGAGGAGGTGCTTCCGTCACATGACGCGTGACTCTCGTGTTTTCTCGGAGTCTGTGTTTCCTTTCTGAGTTGGTCTGTTCTGGGCTGGGCCTGGACCAGCTTAGTGTGGTACACGACGCTCCGGTCGTGTACGTGGCTGTGCTTTGGTGAGCGTACACGGCAATTGGGGCGTGCGTGCGCCCGAGTCTCTCTGTGTCGTGGTTCGAGTGGCTTTGAGCGTCGTGGTTTGTCGGCGGCTGTATTCTGGTGAATGCGGCTTTTCTCTTCTTTTAGCAGTAGCTGCTCTTTCCGTTGACGGCTTTCTTTTACAGCTTTTCTAGTAGTAGTTTTCCTGCTTTGCTACTACTGTTGTTTTCGTTTTGCGTGTTACTGCGTTATTTTCAGTGGGGATCCGCGTGACCCCTACTGAGCCAGTGACACGAGACTCACCCCTGCTTTTCAGGTGGGGTGACTTTGTTCGTGCTGCTTCCGCGGGTCCTAGAGTTCGAGTCGTAGCTGCCAGCTGGTACCTCCGTCGGGGTTCTCCCGACTTCTTGGTACGCCTTTCTTTTCTGTCGACTGTACTGCTGTTAGACTTGTTGTCTTTCCTTTGGATTTGACTCTGGCATGTAATTGTTAAAATCTGTTAAATAAAATATAATTTTATTTCTGCTACTTTAGCAACCCGATCTAATGAAATTTAATTACTTACTGCTATATCTGTCAGTTCAATATACTACACGACAATCCTTTTTCCCTTCGGAGCTTTACCGCTCTTGGGAGGCCTCGCGGGTTCCAAGTGATATCAGGTGTATTCGGTAGTCCTACCGGGTATATCTGGTATCCGGAATCCGGGTCGTCACAGCAGACGATCCCCAGAAGTAACCCGCTTCTGTAACCCTATTCTAGATGGCAAAGTTCTGTTTTCTTGCAAAGGAAATGCGCAAGTACCACCACCATTTTTTCTCTTAGATGAATAAACATATAAAATTTTTCTTTATAGGTACTTTACCTGTACATGCTTAAGAATGTTTGAAACCACTCTTTCTTTATTATTTATATAGGTACTTTCATAGTTAGGGCATTGTTTCATGCAAAAATTAACGAAAAAGATTTATGTTCATTTATTGAACAAAGATGCACATTTGTTTGCTAGACGATTGGTGCATGTTTATTTTCGCGCTTTATGTTTATCAGACGATTTAGGATTCGTGTGTTGGATCTTTCCCCACCAACCGTAGTTGATGTTTATTTACATCGACGTAAAGTCCGATTACCTTTGATTAACTGTCAAAGAACACCTTTTTCCTCTATTCGTTGTGATGTTAACAATCTTGATGATCACCCATTACGGGTCCATACTCTTGTAAGAAATCTTTGAAGACTTGTCATTCTTCGTACACATGTAATTTGGATTACATTCGGTCTTTTAAGACTTTTACATTTGGTTCTGATTATGTAATTTGGTCTTCGGGTTTACATCCGGTCGTAGTCTGACCATTGGATATGTTTCAGCTTGTAGTTGGACCTTTGAATTTACTTTTGTCCACAATCAGACGGTTGAATTTGAATCCCATTATGACCAAACCATTGAATTTGCTTTTGTCCCCGATCAAACAGTTGTATTTGTATTTCATCATGATCAGACCGTTAGATCGTCAAAATGATCACTATCGATCTGTCGGATCTGCTTCCGGTCATGATTTGTTCCTGATTGAGATTTGATAGTTGAATTTGCTTTAGATCAAGATCTGACCCTTGGATTAGTTTTTGTTCTCGATCCGACCGTTGAATTTGAATAAGGTCAAGATTCTACTATTGGATTTGCTCCAAATCGACATTTGACCATTTATTTCAAATCTCATCACGATCAGTCTGTTAGATCGTCAACATGATCACTATCGGACAATCGAAGTTGCTTCTTGGTCCTGACCACTCTTTTGATTGTGATTGGACCCTTAAATTGACTTGATGTCCATAAAGGACATTTCCGCACAAGGCAGGGGTATATGTAATTTTCCCTCCGTCATGATATTTTTGCATTTTTTTCAAACATCTGGGTATTCTTACAGTTCCAGAAGAATTATGGACATTTATGTCATTCCTTTCCCTTTTTGGATATTTCTACAATTTTGGACTCTTTCTGAGTATTTTTGTTATTTCTTGACAGCTTGGAGCACTCTTGCCATTTCTTGACTTTTCAGGGTTTTTTCTCCAATTTTATGAAACTTTTGGGTTTTTCCCCATTTTTTTGAAACTTATGGGTTTCCCCCAATTTTATGAGAAATCAAAGGTTTCTATAATTCCTTGACAAATCGGGGCTACAATTTCTTGAGAAATTAATATTTTTCTGCAATCTTCAGACATGACAGGGTTTTTTCCATAATCTTCAGTCATGGTAGGGTTGTTCTCATGATTTTCAAACTTTGCTGGATTTTTCCTTAACTTTATGAACATTCCTATAATTTTCTGAAGGTGCAAGGTATTTCTGCAATTTTCAACCCATTTCGCCACTTACAAGGACTTTTGTATAATTTTCCTCATGATATTGAACTTTGATCATTTCTGAAATTTATATGAGTTTTCTGTATTTTTACAGAACTTTCATGATTTTACAAACACATTTTCCCTGCATAGGGGTATATATGCAAGAACACGATCATATCTTAAAATAGGGACTTTATAAGATCAGACCAAGTCTTAGCCTATTTTTTTCTTTAACAAACAAATCAAGCAATTTTTGAATGAAGATTGAAGCCTTATTTCAAGTCTTCAAATCTTGAGCTCCTCTTGAGGGGTTTTGGGCGATCTCCCTTGGGTGTTGGGTTGACATAAGTTCCCTCCTCCAATGGCCAAGGTCTCCTATTTATAGGAGTTAGAGGAGGGAGATGAAAAGTTTTATTTGGATATTTTAGCCCCCCCGGTTAAGAAAGGTAGGGAATAAGTGGAAAAAGGGAGAAGAGAAGAGAGGGAGATGGGAGAACGAGGGGGGGTTCCCTAGTTTGGATTTGATAGGGAGTTTGGGGGGGGGGTCCCCCCGGTTTGTGTTTGAAAGAGGGGGTGAGATTGGGGGAGGCCCCCCCGGTTTGGAAATGGTGCCCCCGGTTGAGGTTGAAGGTGAAACCCAGAGGGGGTGTCCCCCGGTTTATCTTTAAGGAGGAAGTGAACCAGGGGAGGTTCCCTTGATTTGGAGTTAGAAGAGGAATTAGGGGGGTCCCCTCGGTTAACACGAAAAGGTGTTGTTGTTGTCGTTATCGTCGCCATTGCTGTTGTCGCTACTGGCGGGACAGAGTGTTTGAACTCTTATCGATATTACAACATCAAGAAAGTGTGGGGACCAACAGTTTGTAAGCATATGACTTTTGGCGTAAAAAAGGTTTGAAAATGAGGTTTGAGTTTTGGAGTTGTTGCTGACCCAGAAGGGGTTTTGGACTGGGGTTTGATTTTGGGTGGTGGTTGTTCTAGAAAGAGTCTGGGTTCAGAAAGAGTCTAGCAACATAGAATTTGGTTTGGTTTTGCGATTATTGACCCGAAAGGGGTTTGAGCAATAAAGAGTTTGGTTTTTGTTTTATGCTGATTGACCCGAAAGAGGTTTGGGCAATAAGGAGTTTGGTTTTTTTTTATTTGCGATGATTGACCCGAAAGGGGTTTGAGCAACAAAGAGTTTGATTTTTTTTGTTTTGTAGTTGATAACCTGAAAGCAATTTGGGCAACAAGGAGTTTGGTTTGGTTTTGTTGTGTGGTTGCTGACCCGAAAGGGGTTTGAGGAACAAGGATTTATGTTTTGTTTTGTGGTTGCTGATTTGAAAAGGGTTTTGAGCAACAAAGATTTGGGTTTTGCATTGTGGTTACTAAGACTTTCTTTGATAACGGAATAGAGAAAACCGGGTTAGCTTAAACCCAGGTAAGTTATTCTTACTTTTTCACTTTTTTGCTTTGAAACTTATCCGGGTTAAGGTGGAATTACTTATTCTATCTTTTGCTTAGAATGAGTTATTCCAGGAAAATTCAGATTAGGGGTGGGAAAATCTACTCGTTTTCTCAAACTGCATTTTTGCTTATTCTCCAGGTTAAGGCCCATTTTTCCACCCTTATTCCATTATCAAAGAGGCTCTAAGAGATTCGAACCACATTTGGTTTTAATGGATACTGGCCCGAAAGGGGTTCGGAACCAAGAATATGTTTGGTTTTCTTTCGTTGTTATTGACTCAAGAGAGGTTTGGGCCACGAAAGTTTGGTTGGTTTTCTTTCTCTTTTTTCTTTGTGAGTGAGTGGTCGTGTAATGCCCTGGATCTCTATTGGATCTTTATTAGGTCTTTCGGATGTCTCATTTTCAACCGTTCACCATCTCTCTTCGTTCTCTCTCGTTTCAGGGTCTCTCGGCGCGGGGTGCACACCGTTGCGGAGCTGGCCGAGGCGAGGACGTGATGGAGTGATCGGGACGCGGGATGGGGCGTCGGATTGAGCGTGGCGTGGCACGATCCCTCGGTGGATTCGAAGGAGGCGCCGTTCGCGTTCCAGGTGGTTTTCGGCGCGGTTTAGTCGCTTCGGCGCGCGATTTCTTCGGTGGAAGTAGGGAGATGGATCACCACTTCGTCCTCTACGTTTTTCCTGCTTTTGTGCGTGGTTTGGCGCTAGAACGGGTTAGATCGGGCTGGTTTGGGGAAAATCGTTGTTTTTGGGGTTTTCAGGGTTCGCCGGAAAACGGCAACCATTCTTGGTCTAGTTAGTGTCAAAACGACCGCTGGGATGTCTGGATCCCATTCACGTAAGTTTCATGTCGATTGGTCGTCATTCGGGGCCGGTAGGGGTCCGGGAATCCCGGTGACTCGTTTTGGGTCGATTTGATGAAATCGCCTCGATCTCGCGATTTAACGCGTGCATGTGGTGTTTTTGGGCTCCAGGTGTGTTGTATGATCGCGTGCGTCTGTTTCCCCTGCGCTACGACGTGAATGGGGCATGGAACGGGCCGATTCGGCCGTTTCACAGTTTTGCTCGTCGGTTTTGTGTAACGGTCGTTCCAGAGACCATCACATGCCGTGACGGTCCCCCGATAGACCGTTACATCCGTTAGTCGTTTTCGGGCCCTTCGAAGATCTGCTGGTGTGACGGACTAGGGTAGGTCCGTCACATGTGAGGTAACGCACCAGGGGAGGTGCGTTACGCTCTGGGGTCTCCGAGGACTGCGGTTGTCAGCCCCTCGTTGACCGTGCCTTCCTCGAAGACCGTGTCGATCGGTTCGTTGTAACGGACTCCACCCTGTGCGTTACAGTCATGTAACGCGCCTATGTTGGTCCATTACGTGTTGTTTGGTCCATGTCCGGGTTTGTGGCTCTGTTGGCCCTGACGCGCCTGCCTTGGTGCGTTAGGTGGTGTAACGCAGTTGTCTTGGTGCGTTGCATGGTCAGTGTTGTGGCCTTTGTCCTGTTGGCCCAGGCGCACCTGTTCTGGTGCGTTAGGCTAGTGTAGCGCGCCTGTAGAGGTGCGTTACAGTCCTTGTGGCCGTGCTGGCTGTCGTCCTGTCTGTGTGTGCGTCTGTATGTGCCTGTGGTGGCGTCTGTCGTCTTTTTCCCGTGGTCTGGCCACTTCCTTGTGGGTGTCGGTTGACATTCCTATGAAGGCTAAGACTATATTTCCGAGTCTGTCGGCAGTCTCCTGTACTGCCATTGGTGTTTGAGGTACGGGGGACAGTGCATGATTATCTTTCTTTATTTCAGCGCCGTGTTTCGAGTCTCCTCGTCTTGCAAGCTTCCTTTTGTCGTCGCCATAGGCTTCCTGGTGCCGTCCCACCTCGACAGGGGTGGAGGGGTGTTTTCCGTTAAACGGTTCTTAAGCTAGTTACCGCGGGCCCCTACGGTTACCGTAGCGTCCAACGGGGGGGGGGGGGGACTAGCTAGAGGCCTGGCTTAGGCAAAAGCCAGTGTGTGCACACGGGGTCAGGGACAGAGGACTGACGTCGACGGGCGTGACCCTGACTAGTACTCGTAACTGTGGTTCCGCGTGGGTCTGCGACTCGGCCGCACTCGCGGTCGACGTGATTGGTTGGTAGTCGAGACACTTGTGGTGTGTGTTGTGGTGCAGTGTAAGACGTCAGTGGACGCATCTGGCCTTTCTCCTGGTGCGGGGGTGTGGACGCACTTTTCGATCGAAAATCGCTGGCCGGTTTGGTTATTGGTCTATTGGGTGCGTGGGCGTGCCAGTCACCGGAGTGACAATTTGTTCGGGCTCCGAAGAGCCCATGGTGCGCTCGATCTGACTTCGTCAGACGATTGTGTGGTTCGTGTCGGGACCAGATCCCGTCGCGCCATAAAGGTCACGACGTCATTTACATCCCCCATACGAGGGAACACCCTTGATTAATTGCCGAAATTAGGGGCCCTGCGGCCGAAAGAAATAATACTAACTACGCGAGAAAGGGACAGGAATAAATCACACTAAAGTCTGCATCAGGATACGAGCCATTAGCCATGTCGGTCACTCGTGGACCCTTTTCATATTCGGACACGGGTCCGTGATAGAAACGCGACGGAAACCGGGGTGGACCCGTTCAAATGTCTGCCGAATGCACGGCAATTTTTAGTAACGGCTCGGAAGGGATCCGGGGCGAGAAATGAATCCGGCCTGATTGGAATGTCGGCCCAAGAATAGGTCGGGGCCTGGCCACGTCAGGATAATTCCCAAGACCCGGGCCCTACCTGAGAGGGCCGCATTATTATTCCTTCAGCATTGGGTCACGGGGGAGACGGGGCTGCAACATGGAATTATTAGTACCTTATATTGTTTTATCATTGTTGTTCTTGTTACTCCATTGCTTATTCTTCTTTCCGTATCTGTTCCGGGTGATTTCCCTCATCTTGCTCATTGTCATTATTACCCTTTTTATTATCATTGTTATTATTGTCACCTATTTCATTCATCATCTTTTCTTTTTATGAATCTGTTCAGGTTTATTTATTCACCATGATTTTTATTAGCTTGTCAGTGCTACCATTATATACCGGTATGTACATATATACATGTATTTTTTTGTTTGGGGGGAGAGTTGGCCCTTGGCGGGTTAAAAAGGGGGCTAAAGGGGGATGTACCGCTGAAGAAAGGTTGGCAGAAAGTGTGCCGGCGAAGGGCTGGAGATGTGTGTCGTTGAAGGGCTTAAGGAGGGTGCCGCTGAAGGGTTGAAGGAGGTGTACCGCTAGGGCGATGGTTGGAGAGTGTACCGGTGAAGGGAGAAGAGGATGCGTCGGGGAAGGCACCAAGGAGAGTGTGCCGGTGAAGGTAGAAGAGGGTGTGCCGGGGGAGACTCAAAGTCTATACATTGACGGGTTACTGCGACACGAAGTCTATACATCGGTTGTTTGCTGCACACAAAGTCTATACATCCTCCAGCTCAAAGTCTGTACGTTATCCATTAAAGTCTATACATTGGTTGGCTCAAAGTCTGTACATTGTTCAGCTCAAAGTCTGTACGTTGTCCATTAAAGTCTATACATTGGCCGGCTCAAAGTATGTACATTGTCTATGAAAGTCTATACATTGTTCCTTGGCTGCAGTGCGAAGTCTATACATTGGTCAGTCCAAAGTCTGTACATTGGCCAACTCAAAGTCTATACATTGTTCAGCTCAAAGTCTGTACGTTGTCTATTGGCTGTGGCTCGAAGTCTATACATTGGCCACCAGCACACAAAGTCTATACATCCTTCAGCTCAAAGTCTGTACGTTGTTCATTGGCTGCAGCTCAGAGTCTATACATTGGCCAGCCCGAAGTCTATACATCCTGCTCAAAGTCTGTACATTGTTCAGCTCAAAGTCTGTACGTTGGCCAGCTCCAAGTCTATACATTGTTCAGCTCAAAGTCTATACATTGTCCCTTGGCTGCAGTTCAAAGTCCGTATATTGGCCAGCCCAAAGTCTGTACGTTGGCCAACTCAAAGTCTATACATTGTTCATTGGCTGCAGCTCAAAGTCTATACATTGCAGCTCAAAGTCTATACATTGGCCAGCCCAAAGTCTGTACACTGCAGCTCAGAGTCCATGCATTGGCCAGCCCAAAGTCTATACGTTGGCCAGCTCAAAGTCTATACATTGCAGTTCAAAGTCTGTACATTGGCTAGCCCAAAGTCTGTACGTTGGCCAGTCTAAAGTCTGTACACTGCAGCTCAAAGTCCGTACATTGCAGCTCAAAGTCCATACATTGGTCAGCCCAAAGTCTGTACGTTGGCCAACTCAAAGTCTGTACACTGCAGCTCAAAGTCTATACATTGCTTGTTGCTACGTTCGTGCATCAATCTAAAGTCTATACATTGTGTTCCACTTCGGAGGATGAGAAGAGTGTGCCGCTGAAGGGCCGAGAAGGTGTGCCGCTGGAGGGCTGATAGGGTGTGCCGCTGGAGGGCTGATAGGGTGTACCGGCGAGGGGAAGAACGAGACGATGGAGGAGTGTGCTGGTGAGGAGCCAAGGAGGTGTGTCGTTGAAGGGCTGATAGGGTGTGCCGCTGGAGGGCTGATAGGGTGTACTGGGAACGGACGTGCCAATGAAGGTCCACTCTCTGTTACTTGTTTTTAAGGCTTTTCTTTTCTTCTTCTCTTTGATTTCGCGTAGTTTTATACAAATCTTTCCTCCTTCTTACAATCTGTTGTTGTTCTATTCGTTTGATGGTTTTGTTGTCTTTTGATATATATTTCTTATCCAATTCGTTTGTTGCGTCCTTTTGCCCTTTTTTTTATGTGTTGTTATTTTCTAACAAAAATTCAGCAGCATCTCCCCTTGACCCGAGCGTAAGGGAGATAAGGGAACGCGCCCACATGGAGTGGCGGAACCCGACAACTGGAGGTGGGTGCCCGAGGGCGGCAACACCTTGATAAAACCTCGGAAAACACCGGGAAAACAACGAGCCAGAGACCTCTAAGACTGGACAGGGTGGGCTGGGAGTTAGTCAAGGCGTACCGGCCAAGGACAAGCACAAGGTGCTTGAGGGGTGTACCGGGCTAGGGAGAGGCCAGGCGTGCCGCTGAGGCACTAAGGGGGAGGTGTACCGCTGGGGGGGGCTACTATGGGTGTGCCGGCCAAGGTGCCGGAAGGGTGTGCTGCTGGGGGCATATGGAGGGGTTATGTGTATGCCGGCTAGGAGGGTCAAAGGGTGTGCTGGTCAGGGAGCCATGGGTGCACCGGGCTGGGGTATTGGGATTGGCAGGCTTCAAAGGAAACTTGGCAGGACGGGGAGAGTTCAAAAAGGGCCTTTAAGGCAGAGGCATGGGTACACAGAGGAGAGAGGAAGGGCATCTCCCTTTGGGCATATGAGCAAATGTGAGGGCTAGAGGCTCTACGGGGGACCACGACAGGGGGAGAAGATCGGTGTAAGAAACTGTAGCCGCCGAAGGGGAAGAAGGAGATGACCAAACGCATATAGTGATTCAAACCAACGGAGACAAAAAAAGGAGACCCAAAGAGGGGTAGTTTTTATTCATGACGAGGAAAGTGCCATAACCGGCCGTATATATTACAGAACATGCCCGAGCTAAGGCTATAGGCAAGGAAGAAAACCAGAGAACGCGACTACGGAGTGGGGAAAAACAAAGAACAAGAGAGGAGGAGGTGTTGGAGATCGAAGCAGGGACGATTGTCCACTGCTCTTTCCCCCACCTTCCCCTACTACATCGAGCCCTCTCTCTCTCTTACTCTCTCTTCTCGTTGCTTGGGTGGCTGTCGGAAGACTCCATGCCGGAGCCCTCTCCCTTCTCTTCTCTCTTCTTCTTCTTCTCGTCTGCAACTCTCCCTATTCGTCTCTGCCTCTGGGTCTCTTCTCCGTCTGTCCGTATGTCCGTCTTCTCCGGAATGGGAGGGGATTTATACTCTCAGCAGCGAGAGCCCTCGAGCACGGCAGTCGGAGGCGGGAAGCGGCCGGTCATGATGGGGTTTGACTTCTCCCGTCCTGGCTGTGATGGGAATCGACGCCGAGCATGTACCTTTTCTTTTGCATTTATGTCCTTTTAGTTTGTGTTCATATCCTTGGGAAAGTATATGCGCAATTGTACGGCTTTGTAAGCCAATGCGTCATTCCCTTGGATTGTGTGGGTTTTTGTGCAATTGTGTAGTAGGTCCAGCTAGGGGGCCCTCAGCCCTGTCCCATTGGTCCACCTAGACCATGTGGGGCTGGTCAACCATCCTAGGTGGCCTTCTAGAAGAGTTGAATGTCAATTGCCACATGGGTAGACAAATGGGTAAGAAATTCCATGGTAGGCTACCTACCATTTCAAACTTGCCCCCTTGTCTCCCCTTGGTCAATAGGCCCCCCCCCTTGTATTTTTTATTTAATTTTTGTGTGTGTTGGTCACACTTGATCCCAACCATCCAATCCCCTCCCGTAGATCTAATGGTGTAGATTAGGTTTGATGCAAGGCATATAAAAGCTTGTATTTTCCATTTGTTGGCATTAATGAAGAGAAAATTGTTGGAAATTCAAGAGTGATTCTTGAGCCCCTCTCCCTTCCCCTGGTGTTCATCTCCTCCAACCTCAAATTCTAGAGTGTTTCAATCTTCTATCTCCCCCTCTCAACCTCTGATCTTCATTGGTGCCGCCGCCGCCGCCGTTCGTGCCGCCTTCGAGCCGCCGCGGAGCCATCTTCAAGGTTCTGTCCTACTGGACAGAGGTGTAGTCCACGAATTCCTGATCTCCACCACGTGAAGATCTCAAGCTGAAATTTTGAGGGTGTGTTCTTACCTTGAATCTCCACCTCCACCTAAATTTTCACGTCCAAATTCCTTCATTTAGTATTTTTCCATTTTCGTTCATCTTTCTCTCCCAGATCTGTCTTGTTTCAGTCTACAGTGACAGCAGCCCTGTGTTTCCCAGCTCCGACTATCTTTTTGATTTTTCCAAACCCTCCCAATTTTACTGCAAGCTCTGTCCACCGTCCCCTCACTCCATGAATTTTCTTAATTTTTGATCAGCCTTTCAACCATTTTTCAAAAATCGTGTTCTTCAGCTATAGTACTGTCAGCCAATTTCCAGATCCGACCACCTTCCAGTAAAAAAATCATATCAACTCGTAGCCTCCACCAAATCCAGATCCAAAAATATGCCCATTTTCCTGGTTCAATTTCCTACAACTTTGCTGAAGACCACCACTACAGATTCGAACGTTCACATATCGGTCAAAGGCAGTTCTCAGACAAGTTCTCTGCAGATCTGAGAGCCCGGTCACTGTACAACAGCAACTCAAAAATTCATTAAGGCCAAGATCCGTGCAGATCCAGACCAGATCTCCAGGCCTAGATTGAAGGATTTGAAGTTAGCTTTCCAAAGGCGCCAGTTTCGTGTCGATCCGATATCGAGGCTGATCGCCGCGTCCGTTCCCGCCGGGACGCGCGCTGAAACCCAGAAGCTGCAGATCCGTGGCCGGTTGTTCCGACCGGTGCCGATCGGAGCCGCCCGGCCTCCGGCCGGTGAACCAGCGCGTCTCCACTCCAGGGAGCGCCCTTCCAGGCATCCTCCACTACAGCGGTGCCATCGGGTCCCACACGGCCCCTCCGGACAGCACGTGGGCCCCACCGTCACTAGTTCGGGTGTTGCCGAATCAACGCGAGAAGCCGCCCGTCAACCCGAATTCGGTCCTCCCGGACCCCATTGTGTAGCCCTTTACCTCCCTGCGTGGAGTGGGCAGCGACTTGTATTGCTGTAATATTGTGTAGTATTGTTCCGGGAGTACGAGTTTCGGCCGGGACCGTCTTCCCCACGCCGAGCGCGTGGAGGTATCGTATTCGCTCCTTGCTTGGCATTTCGCTTATTTTCATATATGCTTTATATGCCGCTGCTAGAGAGCATGTTTTAGGACCTAGCTTGCTATATATTTTCATATCACTGCTGCTGCGAGAGAGAGCGTGACCGTCCCGTGACCCGATCCGGGCACACGAGAGAGCCGACCACCCTAGCTCACTGCCGATTTCTCAACCGTGCACGTCCGACGCTTCCCTCGATAAGGGACAATCGCGAGCTTGTCGTGTCCGTGGTCTCGTCCTGCATCAATTTGGTATCAGAGCGAGTTTGAGTCTAGGGTGTCAAAAAAAAGAAAGTGTTATTTACGTCTAGCCATTAGTCATTGTCTAAGTCGTGTTTAGGGTCATCATTGTTTTAAAATAAAAAAAAAGTGTCTTTTTGCATTTACATCCCAATAACCCGGTATATCAAAAGGTGTTGTCCGAACGTTAGGCTACGCCTATCGGGAAGGCCGCACACTTGCGCGAGTGATCTTTGGATCGATTAACTCCGCCCCGTACCGAGTCTTGGTTTCTTGTCCTTAGTGTGCATGTATTCCAACCTCCAAATGGCCTTCCATATCCATTCCTAGGGATCCAATCCCATCTTTTTGGCAACTATGGCCAACCCATGTCGACCCGTCCAAGGCGATAGGTCCGTGTCCGAGTACATTCGGGCATATCATACGTATTGGTTGGAATATGGCTTGGGAGAAGAGAGCAACACGGCCGCATTTCAGTTCCGGAGAGGTTTACGCCTTCACTTTCAGTTGGAGTGTCTTATCCGCGATGCATTCTCTCTAGGGCAATCCTATACGGTCGCTCTATTGGTCGAACCATTTGAGTCTCACTTTTCTCGGTATGGTAGCTTTCGGCAAGCATCTACCTCCCAGCCGCCTATACCATGGCCTTCACCACTCGAGAGAGCTCCAATGTCATTCCCCTCTATTTCCGAATTTGATTCGGAATCCTCTCATTTGGAATCACCAAGGCCCGAGCCACCCGTGTTTCTAACGGGTACGCTTTTCATAGCCGAGCCGCTTCTTAGTTGGCTCAAGGATGGCTTGGTCCCACCCCCTTCCCATCCATGGACCCCATCCTACCTCTAGTGCCGGTCAACTCCTTCCATACCACATTTCGATCTAGTCACCATGTTGACACGTTGGACGATCTTGTCATGGGATTAGACTTGCAATGGAAGTTGACACATATGTTGGCCCGAGGCTTCGACCAACCCACGAGTCGTAGCTTCACCCATCCGGCCGTCGGGTCCATTACTTCCGAGTGCACCGTGGGTTGTGTCACCGCGGAGGCTCTTCTACTTCTCCCGCTACCGGATGAGCCCGACTTCATGACTTTGCTTCCGAGGGAGGAGTCATATTTTTTATACACGGTCCCATCTACCATGACGGAGGAAGGTGATCACCCGCACCTTCAAGAATTTCACGATTGGGATCATGTCATGTTGGAATCCATCTCACGGGGTCATACCTTCTTCGACCCTTTTGACCCCTTCACTAGTGAATCTCCCGAGTCTCCATCTTCACTTCACTTCCTCCGCGGAGTTCACTATCATGCCCTTTCCACTCGGGCCAAGCAACCTCTACATAGCCATAGGTCCGAACCATCATTTGGGGGTAACGTAGATTTTGGTTTCTCCGACCCACCTAAACCCATCTTCGATACACCCACATCCGGCCCTTCCACACCCGGCTTCCCTAGCCCTCTCAAGTCTCCCAAATCCAAAGGGATGCCCATGCATGACTGGGTCATACTTGGCCATTTAGGTGTTCCCCATGCCACCCATCTCCGGTTACATAACATGCATGCATGGCACACGTTCGGGTGTCCTGGTCCACCGTCACCCATGCACGGGTCGGACTAACATTAGATATGTCTAGGGTCATAGATGAGTCGGTGTGCTTTTTCTTTGTGTGGTATGTCTGTCTGCATGTGTCTTGTGCAAGCTCGTTGTCATTCTCTTATGAGTAAGAGGCGATTGGACTCACTCGATGAGTACGGGATCGGTTCTATATCTATACCCGGATCAGTCACCTACAGGGACTCAGCGGTGATTCCTACTGAGTCTTCGAGCTGCTACCTTCCTTTTGAGCGTGCCCCACCCGGAGTGTCAACCTTTAGCCCATAGCAGTTCGCGCATATCGAGTATATATGGGATGAGCAGGTGACGATCACTTGGAGTGGAGCGTACCCGCGTTACTTGGCAAAGTGACGGATCCGCCGGAGTACTCGAGCATCCATACCCCTACTCGACGGGGTCGAGTTCCTCCCACCCGGGGAGAGTTGATGGGAATCGACGCCGAGCATGTACCTTTTCTTTTGCATTTATGTCCTTTTAGTTTGTGTTCATATCCTTGGGAAAGTATATGCGTAATTGTACGGCTTTGTAAGCCAATGCGTCATTCCCTTGGATTGTGTGGGTTTTTGTGCAATTGTGTAGTAGGTCCAGCTAGGGGGCCCTCAGTCCTGTCCCATTGGTCCACCTAGACCATGTGGGGCTGGTCAACTATCCTAGGTGGTCTTCTAGAAGAGTTGAATGTCAATTGCCACATGGGTAGACAAATGGGTAAGAAATTCCATGGTAGGCTACCTACCATTTCAAACTTGCCCCCTTGTCTCCCCTTGGTCAATAGGCCCCCCCCCCCCTTGTATTTTTTATTTAATTTTTGTGTGTGTTGGTCACACTTGATCCCAACCATCCAATCCCCTCCCCTAGATCTAATGGTGTAGATTAGATTTGATGCAAGGCATATAAAAGGTTGTATTTTCCATTTGTTGGCATTAATGAAGAGAAAATTGTTGGAAATTCAAGAATGATTCTTGAGCCCCTCTCCCTTCCCCTGGTGTTCATCTCCTCCAACCTCAAATTCTAGAGTGTTTCAATCTTCTATCTCCCCCTCTCAACCTCTGATCTTCATTGGTGCCGCCGCCGCCGCCGTTCGTGCCGCCTTCGAGCCGCCGCGGAGCCATCTTCAAGGTTCTGTCCTGCTGGACAGAGGTGTAGTCCACGAATTCCTGATCTCCACCACGTGAAGATCTCAAGCTGAAATTTTGAGGGTGTGTTCTTACCTTGAATCTCCACCTCCACGTCCAAATTCCTTCATTTAGTATTTTTCCATTTTCTTTCATCTTTCTCTCCCAGATCTGTCTTGTTTCAGTCTACAGTGACAGCAGCCCTGTGTTTCCCAGCTCCGACCATCTTTTTGATTTTTCCAAACCCTCCCAATTTTATTGCAAGCTCTGTCCACCGTCCCCTCACTCCATGAATTTTCTTAATTTTTGATCAGCCTTTCAACCATTTTTCAAAAATCGTGTTCTTCTTCAGGTACAGTACTGTCAGCCAATTTCCAGATCCGACCACCTTCCAGTAAAAAAATCATATCAACTTGTAGCCTCCACCAAATCCAGATCCAAAAATATGCCCATTTTCCTGTTTCAATTTCCTACAACTTTGCTGAAGACCACCACTACAGATTCAGACGTTCACATATCGGTCAAAGGCAGTTCTCAGACAAGTTCTCTGCAGATCTGAGAGTCCGGTCACTGTACAACAGCAACTCAAAAATTCATTAAGGCCAAGATCCGTGCAGATCCAGACCAGATCTCCAGGCCTAGATTGAAGGATTTGAAGTTAGCTTTCCAAAGGAGCCAGTTTCGTGTCGATCCGACATCGAGGCTGATCGCCGCGTCCGTTCTCGTCGGGACGCGCGCTGAAACCCAGAAGCTGCAGATCCGTGGCCGGTTGTTCCGACCGGTGCCGATCGGAGCCGCCCGGCCTCCGGCCGGTGAACCAGCGCGCCTCCACTCCAGGGAGCGCCCTTCCAGGCATCCTCCACTACAGCGGTGCCATCGGGTCCCACACGGCCCCTCCGGACAGCACGTGGGCCCCACCGTCACTAGTTCGGGTGTTGCCGAATCAACGCGAGAAGCCGCCCGTCAACCTGAATTCGGTCCTCCCGGACCCCATTGTGTAGCCCTTTACCTCCCTGCGTGGAGTGGGCAGCGACTTGCATTGCTGTAATATTGTGTAGTATTGTTCCGGGAGTACGAGTTTCGGCCGGGACCGTCTTCCCCACGCCGAGCGCGTGGAGGTATCGTATTCGCTCCTTGCTTGGCATTTCGCTTATTTTCATATATGCTTTATATGCCGTTGCTAGAGAGCATGTTTTAGGACCTAGCTTGCTATATATTTTCATATCACCGCTGCTGCGAGAGAGAGCGTGACCGTCCCGTGACCCGATCCGGGCACACGAGAGAGCCGACCACCTTAGCTCACTGCCGGTTTCTCAATCGTGCACGTCCGACGCTTCCCTCGTTAAGGGACAATCGCGAGCTTGTCGTGTCCGTGGTCTCGTCCCGCATCAGGCTGTCAGGGGAGTAGCCTGCGTGGCCCAACCGTTGGTTGACACCTCGGACAGCTCACTGCGCGCCAAGGATATGTAGGGCATGGGCTTCACGTCGTTCGGCCGTTGAAATGCCTTCACGCTGTACCACTGGCGGGCTCAAGAAGCGTGCCGCGGGAGCACCCAATGGGCGTGCCGCTGGAGCCCAGGGCGGGTGTGCCGCTGGGCGGCCTGGGGGGCGTGCCGCTGGGCGCCTGGGGGGCGTGTCGCTGGAGGAACCCTGGGGGTGTGCCGCTGGGGCTCCCCAGGGGGCGTGTCGCTAGAGGCACCCTGGGGGTGTGCCGCTGGGGCTCCCCAGGGGGTGTGCCGCTGGAGACACCCTGGGGTTGTGCCGCTGGGGCTGACTTGAGCCCGTTTTGAGCACGAGTTATGGTTCGTTTGATTTCCTTCGGGGGCCACGAATTGTGAGCTTCCCGGGGGTTGGTTTCTATTGGCTGTCGTGACTTCGGGGACGGTTCGCGGCAGCGTGTGCATATTTGGGGAGTCCGGATGACCAGTCTCTCCGGGGCTTCTTCACTTGGTGCCGTTTGCTGGTGCTGGGCCGAGTAGGATATCTGGATGTGCAATTTTTGGTGTCCACAAGGGGTTCTTTGTCGCGTGGCGCGCGACTCCCGTGCTTTTCCTGTGTCGTGACCTCCTCCGGGTCAGCTTTCTTGCGACTGTACTCGAGGTCTGTGTCTTGTCTTGCGCACGACGTTCTGGTCGTGTCGTCTGCGTCGGTCTTGGTCTTTTCTAGACTTTCTTTTGTCTGTTCGGGTTTTTCCCCTTATCCTTGCTGCTCCCTACTCCTGCTTTCCCTTCTTTTATAGCTTTCTAGTGTAGTTTCTTACTTTGCTACACTTGCTGTTTCTCCTGTTGTTTTCCTTGTTTCGTGTTACTGCGTATTTTTCAGTGGGGATTCTCGTGACCCTTACTGAGCCAATGACACGAGGCTCACCCCTGCTTTTCAGGTGTGCCATCATTCGTTCTGCTTCCGCGGGTCCTGGAGTTCGAGTCGTAGCTGCCAGCTGGTACCTCCGTCGGGTTTCTCCCGACTTCTTGGTACGTCTTTTTTTTCTGTCGACTGTACTGCTGTTAGACTTGTTGTCTTTCCTTTGGACTTGACTCTTGCATGTAATTGTTAAAATCTGTTAAATAAAAAGTAATTTTATTTCTGCTACTTTAGTAAACCGATCTAATGAAATTTAATTGCTTACTGTTATATCTATGTGGCTTCAATGTACTACACGACAATCCTTTCATCCCTTCGGAGCTTTACCGCTCTTGGGAGGCTTCACGGGTTCCAAGTGGTATCAGGTGTATTCGATAGTCCTATCGGGTATATCTGGTATCTGGAATCCGGGTCGTCACAGGTCGTCTCCCCCCTTTTTAAGTCACGGTGGGAGAGGGCTTGTGAGTGGAGGACGACCACGCCCGTTGATGACGACATTTCTTTTTTTTCTCCTTTTTTTCACATTATTAACTCCAGTGTCCTTTCAGGTTTTCACCGAAGTTAGTGCCCTTTAACTTTTTTCGGTGTGCCTTTGCAAGTTTTCACACCGAGGGGTTACCCATTTATTTGAGACGCCCTTTCGGATTTTCACCTCAGTTTGATTTTAGGTTTTTTTACCCTTAGACATCCATATAATGAGAATGGCTAAGTCCGCCAGGACACCTCTATTTTAAGGCCTTTTTTTTTGCACTTTGGCCCTACACATTGATAATGTGGTGGTCCGGTTGGGGTCGATCATGTATCATATGCAACTTAGCTTCGCATGTTTTTCATTGAGTGGGGAGAAAGATTGTTCCCTTTTTTTATAATTCTTCACAAATGACTTTCCCTTTCTGTGGGGCTTTAATGGTTGCCGCCTATTTAACTTGTTTCTTCCATTTCTCTCTTGTTTTTTGACAGAGTGGTTGGATTCGGGGTTGAATGGAATATTTATTCAATAGTTGAAATTTTTGCCTTGAAATCTCGCCTTTGAGGGCTTGGACCGGTGGTGTTTCTTTGAGGCAACCTTGACCCGATTGGATTCTCGTTGCTGAAGTTGGAAGGTGACATTGATTGCCTGCTCGATTATTTTGGGCAGCAGTTCTTGATATTCAGCCGTATAGAGGTTGAGATCACGAGATGTTTGCACTATCTTGGGCTTCTTGTCAACTTGTTGCTAGGCTTGCTTGGGATTTTATTTCAAATTTTGCTTACCGCCTTCCTCTTTGGTCCAGCTTTTCTAGCCTGGCCTAGGGCTTGTTTTGTAATTTTCTTCCTTGGATTTGCCTTTCCAACTTTGCTCCGATTTTGTTGGGAATTTCTCTCCTCAGCCTTACCTTTTTGACTTTGCCTGGGATGTCGCTTGGAGCTTTCTTCCTTAGTCTGGCCTTTTTGACTTTGCTGGGAATTTGATTTGGGGTTTCCTCCCTTAGACTTGTCTTTTAGGTTTTGCTTGGGGTTTTGTTTAGGATTTCCCTCCTCGGACTTGCTTTTTTTGGCTTTCCCTGAAGTGTTGCTTGGGACTTGTATCCTCAGACTTACCTTTTTGGCTTTGTCTAGAGCTTTTCTCGGAGAGCTTCTTGAGGCTTCCCTTGCCCATTTTGTCTTTGTGATTTTGTGAGTTGGCGGCTTATTTGGCTTGAAGCTTTCGATGACACACTCTTCTGTGATGTTCAGAGAGGTGGGAGTGCTCCTTGTCTGCTTCCATAGATGGTTTCCACGGGTCGTACACCGTTACTCTGCTCACTTTCTTGGTGAGATTAACTTGGTTCGACGCTACTTCTTTAACATTTTTTGCTTCTACTTTTTCTCTTTTTTTCTCTGCTTTTTTTTTGGTTTGCGCCGTGTCTTGAAGGGAAGGAGTGTCTAATTTTGGGGCTGATTGGAACATGCCCCCAGAGTTAAAATTTTGGCCTTGATTTTGTCTTAAAAGGCTTTGACCGATGGTGCCTTTTAGGGGTCACTTGGGCCCACTTGATCTGTTGTTGAATATTGAAGGTGGCATTGGTTGCCTGCTCAACTATTTTCGGAAACAGATCTTGCTACTTGGCTGCAAGCCCGTGTTGGGGCTATGAAGTACTTATATGATTTGTGTTGCTTCATTAATTTGTTGCTGACTTTTCTTGGCATTTTCTTTGCCGGAAGGCCCGGAACTGACCTATATCTTTGGGTCAATAGCCTCTTTTGCTTGACGCCTTTGCTACTATGTGAGGTGACATACCCCGGCATGATGTTTATAGAAGTAAGGATGTCTCTGTAAGTGATTTTGGGACGTGCTTTGTGCTTATGCATTTGTATTTTTTTTTCTGAGGCTGCAAATTTGACGTGCAGACGTCTCTAATTAGGTGCAGACTAGCCTTCCTGACTTGTTCCTTTGGCTTAGATTATTTCCAAGGATTGGGAGACATTAATGGGCTCCTTGTACACATCCTTTTTCTTTTGCCTTTGGGGGCAAAGAATTTGGGCATTTTGAGCAACTGACATTTCGGCTTGTTGTTGGACTGGCGTTTGGATAGGTTGATCTGTCCCAACTTTTCTGATAGCATGGGCCTCCTCCTTAGTGGCCCATACTTGTTTAATTCGGAGCTAACACTCCTTCACGGAATTGCCCCCTTGTTTTGGCTTAAGGGCTTTGACTTTTCATTGGCATACTTGCTTCTGACTCGAAGCTTGGGCGCTAACTTGTTTCTATTCCGTCTTAACTTGATGTATACGGTAATAGGATTGCCCTCTCGCTTGAGCTTAGGGACTTTAGCATTCCGCTGGTGCGTTTGCTTCTGATTTGAGGCTTTGGTGTTGGCTACCTTCGATTCCATCTCAACTTAATGTTTTCGGCAAAAAAATGGGGAAACTTCTGGGTTTTTCCCAATTTTTCAGAAACTTCTAGGTTTCTCCCCAATTTTCTTACAAATCAGAAATTTTCTATAATTCCTTGACAAATTAGGGTTTTTCTGTAATTTTTTGAGAAATCAGGATTTTTCTGCAATCTTCATACATGGCAGAGTTTTTCTCATAATTTCAGGGCTTTTCCCATAATCTTTAGTCATGACAGGGTTTTTCCCATGATTTTCTAACTTTGCTAGATTTTTTGATTACTTTCTGAACATTCCTGCAATTTTCTGAAGATCCGAGGTATTTTTTGCAATTTTCAGTCCATTTCGCCACTTACAAGGATTTTTGTGTAATTTTTCTCATGATATTGAACTTTGATCATTTCTGACATTTATATGAATTTTCTGTATTTTTACAGAACTTTCATGATTTTACACACATTTTCCCCGCATAGGTGTATATATGCAAGAACACGATCATACTATAAAATAGGGACTTTATAAGATCAGACCAGGTCTTAGCCCCTTTTTTGCTTGAACAAACAAATCAAGCAATTTCTTAGGGGCCAGGCGAACCAAGTCTTATCCCAAGTCTTCAAATCTTGAGCTCCTCTTGAGGGGTTTTAGGCGATCTCCCTTGGGTGTTGGGTTGAGAGAAGTTTCCCCCTCCAATGGCCTGGGTCTCCTTGTTATAAGAGTTGGAGGAGGGAGATGAAAGATTTTTCTTTGGACATTTTAGCCCCCCGGTTAAGAGAGGAGGAGGGGCATAAGTGGGAAAAGGGAGAAGAGAAGAGAGGGAGATGGGAGGGGGGGTTCCCCAATTTGCAGTAAATGGGGAAACGGGGGGGGGGGGGGGTCCCCCTAGTTTGGATTTGGTAGGGAACCCGGGGGAGGTCCCCCCGGTTTGTTTTTGAAAGAGGGGGTGAGACCGGGGGAGGTCCCCCCGATTAGGTTGGAGGTGGAACCTGGGGGGGGGGTCCCCCGGTTTTGCAAGTAATGTGTTGCAGGTGCTTGCAGACGGTTGTTTGGCAACCACCTAGCTGTGACATTGCCAGCATACACAGGGGCAACTGCAGGCATCTTGGGCATGCTTAAGCCGCAGGCATCCTGGGGTGAATACCAACCGTAGCAGTTGTTGTGATGTGATAGGTGGCAGCAGCAGCAGCCACTGTGCATGCTGGCACTGCCATTGGCAAGTCCAGCGCATGCTGCGGCTGGTTCATGGCTCAGCAAAAGGGGGGAAAAAGAGGGAGAGAGAGAGAAAGAAATAGGAGGAGGAAGAGGAAGCTTGCGATGGGCATTGGAGGGGAGATGCTGTATAAATTTTTTAAATTAAATAATACATACCTTTTTTATTATTTTTTTAAACACCATCCCACCTTTTCGCATGAGGTTGGAAGCCACACACCCAATGGTCACCTCGACAGCCGCAGAGCAGGACGAACCCTGCTGGAGGACCAGCACAGCACAGTAGTTTGGGGTGGTCCCGTCTTTGGAGCTGTCCAAGCTGATCCCCCCTGTCGCACAACAGTACACTGCAGGAGGAATCCCTCAACCCTGCTGCAAACCTGTCTTCTTGCTTGAAGAGAACGGCAGGTCTGTGCTGTAAACAAACAAAAAAGAATTATTAAAATAATAAAAGTAAACAGCAAAGTGCATGATCTTTTACCGAAAACACTTACCACATTTCCGCCTTTGGAGCTACCGCAATGCAGAGCAGAGCAAGCCGAATCCCTCAACCTTGCTGGTTTCCAGTCTTCTTGCTGCAAAAGAACAACAGGCTTGTGCTGCAAACAGAATAAAAAATCATTAAAATAATACAATCAAATAGCAAACAGACAAAGCTTGCATGATCTTATGGAAAACAAGATGAACCTACCTTTGGTTGATTTCTTTCTTGTCTTTGGACCGGTCCGAGCGGCAGTTCTGCAGTCTTGGAACTGGGAAGTGGGAGGGAAAGAAAAAAAAACCAGGGCTGCTTCCATCCGGGAAGAGGAAGGGCCGTGGGGGAAGAGTCCAACAGAGGGTGGAAAACGGAAAAAAGGTAGTCCCAAACTCGCGATGACTTCTTTCCTTCTCAAGGTAATTTAGTTTTTACAAAAAAGCCCCTAAACTTTAGCAAAAGACCAAAAGAACATGCCAAAAAAGCGGGCAGACCTTTCGCCAAAGCGGGCTGGGCGGGCTCTAGGTGTGCTGGGTGCACCAAGGTGGCCCAGGCAACCGCCTTATTGGGCAACTCGCTCAGACGTACCTCCAGCGTCTTGTCGCCTAGGTGACGCCTTGAAAACAATGGGTTACAGAGATAACGACAGTTCAAATTTCGGTCACTTCCTCTGAAACCTCTGGCATCTGACCTCCAACCACTTTGTAGCTTGCATTTACTCCCAGAATTTGATGTTGTTTCGATTAGAACATTTTCTTAGTTGCTTAACTAAGATTATGGGCTTTTTTTTACATATGCATTGCTTAGTTATAACAGAATAGCATATAACCTTTTTAGAGGCTTCAAATGTATATGCCAGGGCTTCGAATGTGCATCGGCATGTGAAATTTGCAGTATTTCTTTTGGATACTGAACTTGAAAAAGGCAGAAAATACACAAACATCCCATAGTTAAGTGGTACAGAAATTTACATAGGGTAAAATTGTACTTGTATTTTGTCTGCTAGCTAGTTGCATTGCTATTTGACCTAAACCCCATCTCTGGAGCCTTCTCTTCGACCACTCATAGAGAGTGCTCTCTTTTACATAAGGAAACCCTTTGAATCCAGACTAGATTTTTGATGAAGAGCCTTCTTTTTTTTTCACAACAGCTGAATACATGTCTCTCCACCAGGTCATAGTTTCTTTTTTCTTAGCCTACCATCAGACTGCCGTAACCTTTGGCAACAAACATTAGAGGCCAGCAAAGTCAGATTCTCGCTGGGCTTGATGTTGTCCTTCCCCTCCTCCAAAAACCACTTAAGGAAAATGTCCATTTACTCCCCACCCTGGCACCCTCTGCAACAAAGCCAGGGGCACCATCCTGGGTCACATGGATAACAACAGTTCAAATTTTGCTCACCTCCGCAGTATCTGGTTCTAGGCTTAAGTACCGTTCTTCACTAGCAATCTTCAATCTGTCCTTCTCCTGTTTTTTTCTCCAACGGAGCCAAGCTCAAATTCAAAACTTACAAAGAAGGTGACGATTACAACAGGGGGCTGTACCTGATTCCCAGGGGGAATCAACCAAAGGGTGTCAGTTGATGGTCTGCCCTATTAGCATTGCCGGGCACTGCCCTTACAAGGATAGATGAAGTTAATAGGTCCTTCTTGCAGTCTTCTGTAATATAGTTTTGATCTCCCGAGGAATCTTATCTTCTGATCCATTGATAGTGTTTGCACTACCCTATGTAGTCCGAGGCGTGAGATGACCGAGGCGACCAAGGGGTCGCCTCATGCCTCCATGGAAGGCAGTATCGGCCGAAACCGATACGTTTCGGCCGAAACCGATACGTTTCGGCCGAAACCGATACGTTTCGGCCGGTACCGATCCGAAATCGCACCTAAATGCTGTAGCAGGTCCGAAACTATTAAAAAAATATTTTTTTAATGATTTCGGACGAAACCGTTAAATGTTTCGGCCGAAACTGACCTGTTTCGGTCCGAAACTGGACGGTTTCGGCCGAAACCAGACATGATCATATTTTTTTAAAATTTTTTAAAGGGTTTCAACCGGTTTCGGCCGAAATCGATACCGATACCGAAACCGGTACCAAAACCGATACTGCCTTCCTTGCATGCCTCAAATGCCTAGGCGACGGCAGAGGCGTTTGAGGTGAGATTTTATTAAATAAATATATATTATTCAGAAATTAAACTATATGTCAATACATTTTCTAAAATTTTTAAATTTATATATAAAGTCAACAAATTTCTTAAATTCATTCATTCCTAAACAATAATTAACACTAATATTGTCATACACACAAATACACTAAACAAGGATAACAAGTGCAATATTATAACAAAACTAAAACAAGTAATTAAACAACCAAACAAGTCAATTACGTAATTCTATAACAAAAAAGTGTTTCAAATAGCCATATTCTACCATCATAGTCAAAATCTGTGTGTGCATGTGTGAGACAGTGAGAGAGAAAGAGAGGGAGACATAGAGGGGCTCGGCCCCTCCCTCTCACTATGAGGGAGATAGAGAGGGGGAGAGAGAGAGTGACATATGGAGAGAGAGAGAGTGTGTGACAGAGTGGGAGAGGGGGCGACCCCTCTCTGTGAGTGCGTGTGTTACAGAGAAAGAGTAAGAGAGGGAGAGGGGGATGGCGAGAGAGAAATAGGGAGGGGGAGACAGAGAGGGGCTTGGCCCCTCCCTCTCACTGTGAGGGAGATAGAGGGAGGGAGAGAGAGTGACAGAGGGAGAGAGAGTATGACAGAGTGGGAGAGGGGCCGAGCCCCTCTCTGTGTGTGCGGGTGTTAGAGAGAGAGTAAGAGAGGGAGACGGAGAGAGAGGACTACCAGAGGTCCGCTGTCACCACTCGTCCGTCGAAGGCCGCCGTCACCGCTCGCTCGCCTGCCGGAGCCGCTACAAGTTAGGGTTTGAGGGAGGGAGGGGGCGAACGCTCGACGGAGTGGGAGGGCTCGAGGGATAGTTTGAAAGCCGGATCCGTTTGAAACGGGTCTGGCTACCCGATACGCGTATTCGATGCGGGAGTGGCGGGAACGGCGATAAAAAAAAAACACTAGGCGGGGCAAGCCGGCGAGGCGGTGTGAGACGAACGCTGAGGCGACAACGGCCGCGGCGAGGCCCGTTGCCACCGCCTCGCCCTGCCTCAGCGCCTAGGCACGATTTCGACCACATAGGCACTGCCTTTGCATCTCCTTCAACTAGAGTTGGCACACTGAGTTCCTTAGCCCATTGGATACCTGCTCTAAAGGCAAGTGCTTCTGCAATAAGAGGATCATTAGAATGGTTCCTCACGATTCTATAATCTCTGTACTAACCCCAGTCATCTCTGCAGATCATACCGACAGTGCTCCCTTGAGCTGCAGTAATTCCTGCATCAGCATTAATCTTAATGAACCCTACCGCACGGTGGTTGCTTCCACTGATCCTCACATCGGTTAGGAACAAGGGATGGTAGTAGATTTGTAGAATTAGGGATACTCCCTTTGTCGCCATGCCATAGTGATTGGAAGACTTCAGCCATCATAGCAACCTCTTCTGGTCTAGAGTTTTTGCTGTGAAATATCAGCTCACATCTTGCCTTCTAGAGAGCCCATAGAACAGCCGTTCATGTCAGCAATATAGAATTAATAACCGTCCCCCTGATCTGTGGGGGAGAGCCACTAGATCATCCAATGTCTGAAGAGACCCGAAAACCTGGTTGATTTCGTTCCCAAGGATGAGGCCATCCACACTACTTGCGCAAAATTGCAATGCCCAAAAAGATGTTCTGTAGTTTCCAGGTGGGTTTCACATCTGCGGCACCGGGCATCAATAATGTCTGAGCTCTGTGCTCTTCTTGCATTAGTCGGAAGAGAGTTAGAGAATATTATCCAAAGAAAGAGGCTAACCTGTGGGGACATGGCAATGACTGTTTCCCTTTCCCAGATGAGTTTCCATAGTTGGTTCGGGTGGGTGGTCCTCAGCTGCTTCTAACAGTCTGTAGTCAGACTTTGTGGTAAAGTTACTATCGGGGGTGAGCTTCCATACCGGTTCATCTTTCTCTTGTTGACAATGGTTTGCCAGTGGAATGGCCAGTATTTTATCTCCAACCTCTGTGGGATTCAGTGTTATTTTCAACCCAATGTCCCAGTGTCTGCCATCAGTACTTATCAAGTCTGCAACAAGCTGGGGAAGCTGGGGGGCTCTACTATGGGGCTATCTTGAAGCGGTATATATCTGCAATCCAAGGCTGCTGCCAGAGATTGATGTCTCGCCACTCTTTACCATCCAGTGATAACCTCTTGCTAATTGCGGTTTGATTTTTGACAATACTGTTCCAAATGCTACAGTTTGATCCCTTGCTCTTCACTGTCCAGAAGTTCTAAGTACGTGCTGTGTTATTATTTAGCTATCATGTTAAAGTACGCTTGAAAATAGTTCTGCCCTCTTTCATGCTTTCTATCATTGTTCCTTCACGTCCTTAATTGACCATTTTTCACATGTCTAGCCCTCTTTTAGTGGAACAATCCTGTCATTGTTAGGATGGCTCCAATTTTGGCCTTTGTCATTGAGTTACGTGTATGGAAGAACATTCCAGGAAACCCCCTAGAAGGCCTGCTGCACGCAAGTGGATGCAGGAATGGATCTTCTGATTATTATTTTACCATTTAGATTCATGGTATGGCTTGGCATTTTGACACATGTTCTATCTAACATTCTTCTCCTTATGACTGCCCAAAGAGGGGTGGCATGTTGTTGGTATTTGTGTACAAATGATATCTATGACAATCCACACTCAGATATGCTGTGGAGTCATCTATGGCAATACCATACTGACACAATTCATGGTGTCTGATGCTTAAAATGGTGAGTACTCATGTTAAAATGGTAAAATTATGCTTGGAAACTGGTATAGCTGTTTTTCTATTATATCGTTGACATGGACATTCCAGAATGCAGAATCCGAAAAACTTTCGAGACGGGATGATAGGCTGATAATTATTTTCAGTTTGACATGTGTCAAAGCACACATGAATGGAAAGTATTAACATTTTAGCGATGTTGTAGAATACGTTATTGGATTAATATGCCATAATGCTGTGAATTAGTAATGGAAAACTATTTGACGACTCTAAATGGAATTTGCAGGAGTTTTTGTGAATGATTGGGACATGCTTGTATAACCCAGTAAATGATCTTCTTTATGTGTATAATGGGTATTTGTGTACAAAGCTCGCTGATTCAGAATATAGCAAGTGACCTTTTAGTTGTCTAGGTATGTCTTTCAAATCACTGAACATAAATGTTTTTATTCATGTGTTGGCATCAATTTTATCTTTCGAGTTGTCATTTTCACCGAGATTGCATATGAGATACTGAATGACCTTTTCATTGCATTTGACTGATGTCAGATGTTACTAAAACAGAATACTTCTGTCCTATTTACATACTTCAGAGTCAGAACTATTGAAAGAAGGCTGTCAGGAAATCCGGGACATCATGCGTAGATTTTATCTTAACTAACAATGTGTCCTATGGAAGGATGCCGTTAAAACTGTTTCTCAGTCATAGTCTGCTTGACTTTCCTCCTAAAAATTTGTTAATTTCTTCTGAATTTTGAGCTCCTAAAATTGAACCCTTCCAAGATTTGTGGGCATCACTAGAAAAATAAAAGTCATGCTTGAGAATTCTTGTGATTGTCCTGAATGAAACTGAAAATATATGAAACAGTCTTTACATGATTTATAAGCATGTTTCAAAATTAGTGTGGATGCGATTGGATATTTAGCTATGCTGGAGAATGGAGTCAACTGTGTTATATTTCCTTTCAGAAAATTTTAAAGTGGTTGTTTATTGTGAGACACTAGCTAATGCAAATGACATTGTGTAATCTAGATTGGAATCGGTTAGGAGGATCTCAAGATATTTTACTGGCCCGTAATAATATCGAATCATCTTGAATCGTATTAATAAAAGATCGGTACGATTTATTCCCTGTATCGGTGAATGTTTAATGTTTGATTAGACGGACATCTAGTACCTTTTTGTCATTTTATATTTTTGAGACATCTGGGGCAGCAGTGGCCGGTGACGGGGAAGGGTGGGGAAGGGGAGCCGATCGAAAATTACAGGGGCGCCCCGCAAATACCTCCACCCAGCAACCCCATTGGGGGACGGCTACACTCCGCCACCACGGCGCCAGCGTGCGGGAGACCTTTATGCCATTTCGTTCTTGGACATTTGGGAGCCAATAATTGACGGGAATGCTTACAAAGCCTCCCGGTCTTGGGGATAATAATCAAGTGGAATGTTTAATTGCACGTGATGGTAACGTGCACATACGAAGAGATGAGAGCGATCTTGGTCTGCATCTCGCTCGTCCTTCCGTAGCGGGACGGCGTACAAAACGCATAATTTTTGCACCACCACCTGCCGCTCATAATTAGTTATCAATGGATCCCTCTCTTACCTCTCGCCCCCCCCCCCCCCCCCCCCCGTTTTTTTTAATTAGGAACATGCCAAATGCTCTATAATTAACTAATTCAGTTGGTTTTCACAACTCTTCTATTAAGTCAGAGTTGTTTATTCGATCATTTTGATTGAATAAGATAATCTAGGTTGGGTAGAATAATATTGTGATTTTTATTGAGTTTTTTACATGAAAATTATTGTTAAATAAAAATTTAACAATTTATTCTTACAAATATATCCGTAGACATATCATCGTGTAAATCTGTAGACATATCACTTTTTATCAAAAATTGTAAAAAAAATATTTGAATAATATTTATGCACTATTCGAATTAGTCTAGTAATATATCTGCTAATATATTTCTAAGAATATTTTTTTATAAATTAACTTCTCACAATAATTTTATATAGTTTTTTATTTATTTGTTTTTATAATTATTTTATCTATTTTATTTTTATTCTAAGTAGAATAATCAATTACTTATCGCAGTCGGCGACACTTAACTCAAAAATAAACTTACCCGGTCTTATCATAATTTGGGAATATCGCACGTGAGTTCTAAAGTATGTACTTGACAGGGGGTGAAAATTAAATTTATAGTTTTCATTCTGACGTTGATTATTCACAAATCGTTTCTCTTGTCCTAATGCATTGGTCTGATTAATTGTCCGTTGGGTTGCCATATCTCTGTTAATTAGTAGCCCCCCTCCGCCACGCTCTCTAAGTCACAAGTCATGCACGGTGTAGAGTACAGCAAAATGGGCTGGCAGGTCACATGAATCCGGAATCCCCGTACGTCAGTCAATTCAAACCGCCTCCGTGGTTCCGAGACGATCACCTGCTTCCCATCACATGAGACCACCCTGCCTTTCAAGGTTGTTGATTTAAAAAAAATGGTTGTGATCGGTCAGAGACATAGAACAAGTAGCTAACCGTACGCATTGGATATTATTGTTGCAGCAGTCAAAAGTTGAACCCAATTGTCACATGGCCGCTTGGCAGCTGTACTGCGAAACAACGTAGAACAAGCTTCGCTATCATTGTTCTATGATTGATGAACAGATCACATCCCCACCACCGTAATGAGCTCTTCAGGTGCCTGCCTCTGTTTGTCCCTTGTTGTGGCGTCCGCTGCTCCTCTCCTCTCTCTCTCTCTCTCTCTCTCTCTCTCTCTCTGCCCACTTCGAACTCCCACTTCAAAATCCCACTCTCACTTTCCCCATATATTCCCGGCCATCTCTTCCACAGAGGAGTTCCAATACAAAGAAAAATTAATTGAGGTGGCCATGGCGAGTTGCTGTAGGCCCTCCTTGCCTTCGCCGGCTTCAGCAGCATTCATGGTGGCGGCGCTCGTCATCCTGAGCTGTTGTCTCTATGGTCAGTCGCTGCGCCATGATGAGCTCGAGCTGTTGGAGAGAGAGAGCAGCACAGGAGGTTGCTCCTGCCGGCGTTAGCCTCGCCGTCTTCCACCCACACTACCCTGCAAGCTAGTCCGAGGAAGTTGGGAAAGCCGAACAAGCAGCTGGAACAGGTCAGCCTCAGGAGGATACCTCCCACGCCGGCCAACCCCACTCAGAACAGGTAATTAAATCCTTTTTTTTTAATTATTTGATCTGACACTTTCATCTATTCCTCCAGTGCTGCGCGTTCCATTAATACCACCACCATGCATGGTGCTGCTTGTTTCCGTTCCAAATACGTGATGTTCTATATTATATAACTATCCCAGACAAACGTGTGGGAGCTGAGACTGCTGCCTTAATTTTCTAATTTCCATGGCAGATCCAAGCCTCGGCTCAATGGACGGTGATGCACGAAGCTATAGAGTCCACTGCTGTTCGTGTCAACCAAAAATTTCACAGTCAATCTCAGAGTTGCCACAAGCTTAATTTCAAAGGGGGAGAAGCTCATTAATAAGAATTTTATGATTCATATTTCTTCATGCTTCTGAGTTTAATTAATTTTGATATTTCAGGATGCGCAGACAGTTTTTTTCCCCCTCAAGATGCATACTTTCTAGTGGAAGTTTGATCTGATTAGGTTAAGATGAAGACGTGTTCTTCTTTAAATAAATAAAAATTAGTAAATTCAGTTAACTTAGTCGCGTCTACAGTACTCTGGGGTTGTCAACACATAGATATATATATGGATTTTGAGTGAATGCTATGATTAATTATTTCCCAAAGAGAGAATTAAGAGCATATATATGTACTCGATCTTCTTGTTCACTGGTGGAGAGGTACGGAATTAAGATTTTCTTAATTAGCCTCCACATCATCGATCACAGTGTTGGCTTCCTCATGATGCATGTGGTCCACGTTCAAGTGCTTGGAAATATTCATCAGATGAGATGGACAAATTAGTGATTAATGTGCAGGCAACAGCATGCAATATTAATCTGGACGTCATCTTCGGCATCTGTGGGAATGCCATTATAATATGCATGAAAGATTTCGGTTTGCTGGGTATTGATTTGTTCTGTTCTGACCTCACCTCTATGTCGACAGAGGACAACTATATATATTTATGTATCGAGTGTCCGGCCATTCAAACGCGGGGCTGCTAGCTCTCTAGAGGAGACCAGCTGATTTACGTACCTGATGTATTCCTCCTCTTCTAACAACTGCTGATCATGACCCGAAGGTGCATGCATGCATGGTCATGAATTGTGATATCGTTTCCAATTTCCCTTGTCATTTGGACTACTGTAGGGTCTAGTTTACGAGCTGGGGACTAGCTAGAAACTGAAGGGTCGACTCATTCAGAACATGAGATCGATCCGTGTGAAGCTAATTGTCTGTAAGGCCTTCGATTTCCCGTACGTACGTTCTCCTGCGGTCATGCACGTCCATCCCATGGAGGAATCGCCTCCACTCGACCGACCATGCATAGAGCCAGTGAGCGGCGGCTGTGAAACCACGCCTTTACACCCTGGGATTGCAGGAAGAACAACGATCTGGAGGACCCCCCCCCCCCCCCAAAAAAAAAAAAAAAAAAGAGAGAGAGAGAGAGAGAAAAAAACAACTACTCTCCGGTAGTTGGGAGCTTGTTGATCATTCTTTCTCTTCTTCCACGGGGATGGTTCTTTCAGTTGGATAAAATGCAAAGAACGCGCCCGGCGGATGGGATGTGCATGGACAGGACTATGTAGTACATAAAAGGGGGATAAAAGTTTCGTAGCCAATCCTGACGACGCTAACAACAGTTTCGGTGCTATTTCTATTTACTGCCTTATAAAATGACCTAAAATATTAATCACAATGGTTTTTTCTTGATATTGATACTTGGTATGCTTTCAATATTTGAGTTTTAAAAATGAGGAATATTAATTTTGAAACCGCGATGATCTCGATGTCAATTCTAATGATTTTCTTCATATGCCTCTCATATGCTTATATATATATATATATATATATATATATATATATATAATCTATATATATATATATATAATCTATATATCTCACTTTTTAAAATGAGTCGATACAGTATTATGCGAGAAATTTGAACCATATATATATATATATATATATATATATATATATATAGTGCTACATGCTCATGCCACCACCTGCACCAGAAGATCGAATGTCAGAGAGTACAAAACTAAAATTTGGTATAACTTTGAGATCATCGAGTGAAAAGTTCAGTAAAAAGAAACTTAGTGACCGTACGATCTTTTGGGATCGCTTTGATAACGAAATAAGGTCAAGTAGAATAATTTATTCATTTTATCAAGTCTTATTCGACTTTGGTAACATCGTTCGAGTAAGGTGAGTTATTTGGTATAGAGTAAGATAAATATTGTGGATTATGGACGGATAACTTATTCGACCAAATGACCGAATAAAATATTGTCTGGGTGTAGGTAGGATATGATTATGTGAATTTCTTATCAATTTATAATTTTAAATATTTTATTTTTATTATTCTAAATATAATAAGAATTAATTATTAAATTCAATTAGACTTAACTCTAGAGTAACTTATCTTAGCTTATCTTAACGAGAGTTATCCTAACATGTTATCAAAACGGCCCATAAGTAGCATACGGTTGAAGTAAAAGTGACAAAAATGATATTACAAGGTCTTGTTTGAAAAACGAGGAGGGTTAAGATATTCGAGCTCAAGGACTCGAATATCTTAAAGACCTTGTTTCATAACGGGTTAAGCTCGGGTAGGGTAGTTTAACCGAGGTCGGGTGGGCTATTCTTGTTTGACTTTTTTTTAAATCAGAGTCAGATAGAGTTAAAATGGATTAACTCATTCCTAAGAAATAGGTGGAATGAGTTAACCGATCCCAATTAAGATTAGGGGTCGGGTGGACCAACCCGAGTAGGTGACCTACTCCTGACCTACTATGTTATTAAACTCGCCCTAATTACTCGGAGTCATATAAGAGAGTTGTGTGTGAGATGTGAGAGTGGGACCCACATTTTCTCTTTCATGAGTTAAGATATCCTATCCTAACATATTCAAATATCAAACCCGACTTAAAGATTCTCTTAGGGTGCTTTGCTAATCGGGTACAGTTACTGCAATCAACCCCGAAATGTCGAATGTGCTAATCGACCCCGATTAATAACGATGTGTGTGAGGAGAGCGGTGAGACTCACACCACTCTCTCTCGTCGACTCCTCCACCTTAACCGGTTATCAAGCACGGCCTTTAAAGAACGAATTCACTACCGATGGGGAATTAATGGTGTTGTCACATGCATGCAATGCTGCTCACCTCCGCTGGATCTAATTAACGAGTTCCCCTCTGTCTATTAGTTGGTTTTTTTAATGGTTGCTTGGAAACGTAGTACCTTTTTACGATTCTGTCTTGGATCAGGGTGCTAATAATTGACAGGAATGTAATTAACAAAGTTTAATCCCCGGGAATAAATATTATAAGAGGAATATTTCATTTGATGGCGACGTGCACGTACATGAGATCTTGGTTTGTGTCGTCTCGTCCTTCCGTAACCGACGTCGACGTACACAAAGCCCATATATATATATATATATATGGTGCTGTACGTGCACCACGACTACAGGCCGCTCATAGGTACGCACAAACCGACGCTTTGTAGACTCTACATATTATGTGCTGCATCATCTTCTCATCGCACATGATTTCTATTGGGGTAGATTAATTAATTAGCATGGGCTGAAATCTGTATAAAGAAGTTTAATCTTTGATCTAGCTAGTGTCTTTTTTTCTTCTAACAAGTGTGTACGTAAAGAGTGTCATAGCGATGAACATGTACCTACACGCGGGATTATATATCACAACGAACCATATGTATACATACATGGACTACTCCCACGTACGAAGTAATTGATGTTCGGAGAGAAAATTCTTAAATGTTAAAAATAATCTTCTTAATTATCATAGCATAGGGTCGGGTATCGAATTGTTAAATGACGATACATATTTATTTAAACATTTAAATTTTAACATCTTTCTTCTTGATCGAAATGATTTAAATTTTAATATCAGAAAATCAAAATCTTTTGCACAAACATAGCTCATTAATCGATACGAGACTTAATAGACTTAGGGTCATAAACACATGAATCACTCTCTCGTGACTCACGGTCACGATGAAATGTGAAGATTAATTAAGTGAAGATGATAAGATAAAAAAATATATGAGTTGAATTTAAAAGTATATTATGATATTATGTTGAAATTCACAAAATCATAATATTAAATTATACGGACTCAAAGTCATAAACAAACACATGAACGATAACTCGTTAACCGACGTAAAACTATTATCTAGAGATTATATTCAAATTTCAATAGAAAATCTGCTCTTACAGAGAACCGAGAATATAAAATAAGCTTGGGAAAGCACGATGGTGTGCTCTTCTGGAGATCCTGAGTCCCATCCCACCACCACCTCACCTCCCCAACAAAAGATAGAAGTAAAAATATAGTAAAATCGAGACTTTATCCTCGAGACCCCCGCAGCATTTCACCCCTGATGTTGGACGGTCGTCACTTTCCTCCCATCTCCTTCTGCAAGTTCCTGTTCTGGGTTTCTTTTTTTCTGCTGTTTTTTTTTTAAGGGTGGTTTGCAGAGGATCCGATGCTGGACACCAGGGAGCGACGACGGTGATTCTTCTTCTTCTTCGTGGTTTCCAATGAGCGGGAGCATCTCCTTTTCGGCCGGCGGGCGCTCCCATGTTCCACATCCTTCTTGGGGATCCGTGTTAGGTATCAACTTTCAACTCATAGATCTCTGTAAGAAAAACTAGCTAGCAAACGTGCCAATCCGTTCCGGCCATGGCGGCTGTCATGAGCTCTGCGCGCCTTTCGTTTTTTTAACCCTTCTTTCTTTATGCAGAATATAGAAAAAGAGAGCAATGTTTCTATATAGCAGGGCCTCTTAGATCAATATATAGCCGGCCATTATTAAGTATGGATGTGATGGGTGTTTTTTATTTTTTGACAAACGAGTATGTATGTGATCATATAGATATACATGGAGCAGTGTTTTTTCCGGCTGAAACAATAGTTTATGCTGCAACATTTACTTGTACCACTTCAAGATGAATAGGCGAAACATGTCTATCATGGCATATCATGCGTTTGGTGCGACTGGATGGCGGACAAATTTTGTGCATTTGCCTTTTGCCTGTGCATCATGCATCGTTTTTTCTCTTTAAATTTGCTCCGTTCTATCACTTTTAATCGAACAACTTGCATTGCATTAATGCATACGGTCGGAACCCTTAGCCCAGCTTTGATTAGGGGTTAACTCCGGATTAATTTATTTGTAATCTTAGATTATCCTTTTCGTTAGTTTGATTGGTAGGATTACGTACCTGGTTAGAAGTGTAGGACGATGTTAACTCTGGATTTTCTAACCCACATAAAGAGGTGGGATAAATTAACCCAGTTACACTTAACAATTCAAAATCAGGTAAAACGTAAAAATTTAACCCCTGTCACCCAAGCATATTGTACCCATTTTTCTCTGTATAGGATCCCTGCATATTTCAGTGCCATCACCGCTGCGCCCTGGACGTCTCCCACCCATATATATTATTATCTGACAGACATCTTTCCTGCTGCTGCTACCACCAGTAACACCGCTAATACCAAGGGTTGAGCACGTTCCGTTTCACGTGACAACGTGGGTATTTGGCCTTGTTCTTCTCGCGGTGACGAGCAGACTTCGAACTCGGTGCTGCAAAGTGATAAATGGTTGTCTATGTATTGCTAGTGCACGAAAACGCAATTAATATTTGAGTGAGGGCCAGCAGCCAGCTGCCCTCCCATAATTAACTACGTACCCCTTCCCCCCCTCTCATTCGTACGTACGTTGGTCACTTGGTCTCATCTGATGGGTTGCCGTATCTTTTTAGGGTGGCCCCAAGTCCATGGCCATTACTCCCTCTAGGTTCTAAAAGCTGCTACAGTGTGTAGATTACAGCAAGGTGGTCTGATTGATCACATGAAACCCCCGTCAGTCAAAACCCATCTCTGCAGGTCCGAGATCACGTGCTCTGATCACATGAGAGCCCCCCCTTCCCTTCGTATTTGAATGTTACCGGTTTAAATATGACTGATTGTTCAGAGATGAATAGGAGGAGGTCGGTTATCAGAATTACGAGCAGTGGGAGGAAGGGGGGATGGGACAGCAGTCAAAAGTTAAGAGTGGGATCACATGGCTGTTGGCATTTTCAGAACAATATAAAACGGCATGGTTATCACCGCTTTATGATTGAACTGTTTAAGATTGAGATGAGCAGATCATAACACCTCCCACGTCCCTGCCCATGATCATCCAGCAGCTCCTCATTTGTGTCCACTGTCTTTGTTGAGGCGTCTGCTGCTCGTTTCCACTCCCTCAGTACTCTGCCCACTTCGAACTCCACCCTCTCTCTCTCTCTCTCTCTCTCTCTCTCTCTCAGCGATCATGGTGAGACACTATAGGCCCTCGTCGCCTTCAGCTTCAGCTGTGGTCATGGTGGCGATGCTCCTAGTTATAAGCTGTTGTTTTCATGGCTCTCTGTGCGACGAGAGCGGCCGTGCGACGAAGCGAGGAGTACTGCAGCACACGAGGAGGTTGCTTCTGCCGTCACCGCCCTCCTCTTCTTCCAGCAACAGTACCCTGCAAGACGTCCCGGCTGCGTCGAGAAATCCCACCAAGCAGGAGCAAGTCAGCTTCAGGAGGATACCACCCACCTCCTCCAACCCCACCCAGAACAAGTAAATCATCATCCTTTTTTTTCCCCTGATATTCCTTCATTTCGCTACCGCATGCGCGCTAGCTCCTGCACCGCCACGTACGGATGTTGCAGCGATTGCTGTTCATATCAACTTCTTATCCACAAAAAATCCCGCCCAACCGTTCATCTGCGTCTTTTCTGGTTTCTGTGGCAGATCAAAACCTCGGAACAACGGCCTGGGGAACCTAAAGAACTTGAAGGGAAGACGACGGTATACATAGGCGGAAAGGATGATCACCAGAGGTCCGGTACACACGCAGGCACGACGGTATACATAGGCGGAAAGGATGATCACCAGAGGTCCAGTACACACGCAGGCAGACATGGAACAAGATATATGCAGTATTAGTTTTGGATCCTTTGGTTTTTTTTTATTTTACATTAACGGGATGAGGGGCAGAGAGACTCGTGAGAAATTTAGAGAGATGGGTTGTTGTTGTCCCCTAATTACCTCCTCAGCTCGTTATCATATATGCCCCTCCTTTTGTTAGTCTTTTTCTAGGGCAGTAGCGGGTACATAGGGACTGGTCAAGAAGGCAGTTTGCTTTAGTGATAGGGTTGTAGTAAGTGCATACGAGACCAATGTACAAGCAGCGAGTGACCTGTTTATTAGGACTATTAACCTGAACGCGGTGAAAGAAAGCACTCTCTCTTTCGTTCGTCCTTGTCCCCTTCTTGTGATAACTTATTAGGGTACTTAGAAATATCTCTTGATGCTAAGTACGTAGTTTTAGGTTAACAAACAATTAATGGTCTTTTTAATCAATGAAATGAAACTAACAATGATGTGGTGACCATGAATATTTGAAGGATCCCCTTAAAGAAAAGAGAACGTTGAAGGAAGTATATATATATCGATCTTAAAAGTTTAGAATAGGAGCATCTATTTAATATTATTCGATCTTACTTGCTAGTTTGGAAGCACGAAATCTTAGTTTGGACGATTCGCTTTATGGAATCGGTCAAATAATTAGGATTAGATAATTATTAATTCCGTACTAACTTTGATCTATATATTGACTTAATTATAAGTACCATATTATTCTCCAAGTGTGGGCATGCATTCACATTAATTAATGGGGTGTGGCTGTGAAACAAGCAGCATACTCTTAGCTAGTCTGGATAACTTCATATATATATATATATACATGATAGGGAATAAGAAACAAGCCATTGCTAGACGAGCATGTTAAAGGTCAGATTAATCTTAATTCCGAACTTCTAATTAATTAGCGTTTCCTTTATGATCCAGGGAGTCCTGAGGGAAATTTGATCCCTATATCAAGGAGAATGACCGCTGTTCTTTGAACGATGTGGAATCTATTTGCTGATAATTAAATTAATGTCTGGAACGTTTCCTAATTAAAGTTTCCCCCCCCCCCGGACAATATTTTCAAACACTAATTGATCCATCACCGTCAACGTTGGTCACACCATCATCGTTATTGGGCCCTCTCGTTTATTTGGGCCTGGACTCACTCTCGTTGTCATCATCGTGTTGTTCATCCTTATCGATGCATCTTAATTTTATAGGCAATTGTGAAGATTTTACTCTTGCCGTCCCTCCAAAGTAAGTATTCTTTTTTTTTTTTGACAACATCTACCCACGAATATGCTATTCTTCTACTCCCCCTACTCGTCTTGTCTTTCCTCGTACGAATGCTCATGTTACATTTTTTTTAGTATTATCATCTTTTTGGTCGCTCGATATAGTCGTTCAACTATTTAATCAGAAGACTCTCGTTAAGTGTATCTCGTATTCGAAAAGATATGCCTACAGTGTAGTTATCCAAAATTTCGTAATTGTTTGGTCCGATGACTCCCAACGAATGCGATCGAAAGGATGACAAAAACATGCGTAATATTTTGTGCACCGAATTTAAAATCATAATATTTTTCAGTGACGGACCATACGAAACATGAAGGCTTGTGCATTTTGATGTCAAATAAACACTAACTATGTAAGTTACACTAAGACTACCATGGAAACTTAATCATGTATTTCACAAAAGTTAAACTAATGCACAATATTTTTAAGAAAAAATATTACCTACACGAAGACGTACGGTTTGGACAGCGGAAGGTGGTCTTACTAGCAGCAAAAGCCATTGTCTCTACAGATATTTTGAAAACGAACTCAATATGTAAAGAAAGAATCTACAAAAAAGGATGAAATAATTATCGAATGTATGGTATGCAATTATAAAATATTAGGCAACTAGCATAAGGCAAGGATCTCCATATCATCTGCAATGTATCTTGAATAGGAAATTAAGCACACAGAAAGATCCGGAACCAAAGATCCGGATCTCCATATCATCAGCAATTATAAAAGTTCTAGGAGATCTTTTGACAGTTGCCTGTCTGGCACCGGGGGACAGAGCTATGCAACCATGGTTTGTAGACCAATCGGACTTGCACCAACTTGGACATATTGGTCGAACTGAAATCGTCGAGTCAATGTTGAATTAAACCCAAGTCTAGTTAAGTCAAAAAAATTTTAAGTTAGACTCTTTAAATTAGATCGTATCTATTATATCTAAGTCAATTTGAGTCGATATAAATCACCTGAGTCGACGAACCCTATATACAACTAACACAATCTTCTACTCAAGCAACCGGTCTCATGGGAGAGAGGTCCTACGCTAGTTGGGGACAAAGCATTAAATTTGACATAAACCATTGCTGCCAAAAAATTTAAGTCATCCTCGAATGATCGAAGAGAATTTATTTCCCTGGTTTGCAGGACCGTCGGATCCAGAATAGTGGCCTGTATGGAGAGAATTGATACAATTGTGCGAAAAAAAATCGCCTATTTAGGGAGAATACACAAGGGGTCACATGAAATTTGTAAATAACCTAACAAAAGTTTTAGCCGACTCCGAACAGGTACGATAAAACATCGGATGAATGATGACGAGGTGAAGCCAATACACGGTCTGCGATTAAGAAAAAGGGAAGAAAGATGTAAAACAAACCGTAAAAAAAAAAAATCCTGGGAAAAATGAAGCGATATGTTACATGAATATAAGTGTTGTATGATTGAAATATACAAGTGATCTTCCATCTCACAGGGAGAGAGTGTTCTGCTAAAATAAATTCGTACATTTTTTTTTCAAACTTGCACCTCAACTAAAATCTGGAAAGCACTAATCGGAGAATTCATACTATACATAGCATAACAAGGAACCAGTAAGCACTATTTTGCTTTGCTTCACCTATCATTCATATCTCACATCAAACTAACCTCATCTTACTGTGCCACAATAAGTTCATCCAGATAATCAGCATCGGTACTTTGAGGGGGGAATAGCATATCATCGTCCGTGGTAAAATGGTATCTCTCCCCAATAGCTCTTACAAGCTGGTACACTTCGAACATTGTTGGTCGCTCCTTGGGAGCAGACAGAACACAAGCACATGCAACTTTGAGGAACTGGAGAAGTTCACCGTCATTGCCCTTTCCAATCAAAGACTTGTCAATTGCATCCTGAAGGAGGGAACTGTTTGAAAGGTCAGAAACCCACTCAACCAATGTCCCTTTAAAGCTCTCTGGAGCACTAGACACATGCGTAGGTCTTTCACTAGTAACTAACTCAAGGAGGACTACCCCAAAGCTGAAAACATCACCCTTCGGAGTGGCCACGAGTGTACGTGCATATTCAGGGGCCACGTAACCCAAGTCGCCAAACTCACCATTTACAAAAGTACTTAAATGCGTGTCAATCGGGTTCATCAACCTTGCAAGACCAAAATCAGATATTCGTGGCTCATACTCCTCATCTAAAACAATGCACTTAGAACTTATGTTCCGGTGAAGTATACGGGGGTTACAATTATGGTGAAGCCATGCTAGGCCTCTAGCTGACCCAATACCGACTTTCAGCCTTATGGGCCAGTCCATAACTTGTCCCGTTGCATCATCTGGATGTAGCTGATCATATAAAGTCCCTTTTGCCATGTGTCTATACACCAACAATCTCTCGTTCTTGGCAACACAAAACCCAAGAAGGGGAACTAGGTTTTTATGCCGCACGCTTCCTAGTGTCGCCATTTCGGATTCAAACTGCTTTTCAGAATGCTGAGAATCCTGAAGTCTCTTTACTGTGAGCAAAGAGCCATCCGGAAGTGTGGCTTTGTACATTGTACCTGTCCTACCTGTGCCAATGATTGTTTCTTTGCTGAAATCATTGGTGGCTTTCATCAGATCACTCAACTTCATCTTAGTAACTGACTTCTCAAACATTGATACCTGGATAATGCAGCACCTTGGTTAGCACATTACTGTCTCATATAGAAAATAAATGATGAAAATATATCATCCTATTCATTCTATAGGAACAAAAACAATCAGCAGACACTGTTTTGAAAAGAAAGGAAAATGAAATCAACTTGCCTTGGCGCCTTTGGTTCCCTTAATGTCCTTCGCCCACTTGTTACCTTCAACATCTTTTTCCTTCTTGACGGATACTCTACGCAAGCAGAAAAAGAGAATAATGCCAACCACTATAGTGGTGAATAACGCTCCACCAACTGCAGAGCCAATGATGACTCCTGGATTAGTCTTCTTTTTAGTTTGCCGACAAGCTACCAAAGGAGCCCCACAGAGACCAGGATTATCAGCAAAGGCAGCAGCAGTAATATTGGGAGAAAATCTAGGATTAGACCTGTCAAGGAGTTGTCTGCAACATTCAAAGATGTAAGTCGATTAAGTTGGCTCAATGTTTGAGGGATGCTGCCATTAAACCGGTTATGTTGGAGACTGAGGGTATTAAGGTAGGTGCAGTTTCCCAAATCTACTGGAATTTCCCCAGAAAATCTGTTAGATGACAAATCGAGTGTTGTCACAAACTTTATTCTTCTAGTACAGATATCCGAGGGAAGGAGCCCTGAAAGATTGTTGTTTGACAGATCCAATCCAGTCAAACTGGAGCAATTCTCAATACCTAAAGGAAACTGGCCTTGAAGGCCCATGTCAGAAAGCCGCAAGTTAAGGACCTTGTTTTCATCAGGATGCCAGCACTCTACACCACTATACTTGCAAATAGACCCTTCAGGGGGGTTTGGGTTAGTAAGATCCCACGTACTTAGGTAGCCATTGGGGTCATTTAGTGACGCCCTTATTCTTTTCAAGCACTGAATATCACTTTCTGTACCAAAGCATGTGTTGCTCAGGAACAACCAGATGACAACATGAAGAAGTAAAAGAAATTTGCTATACTCCATCCAAGTGGATATTAAAGACAGACACAAGCATCCAACTTTGCAAGAGCAAGGTCCTAAGAATCTTGTCTGTGCTCTATCTCCATAAAACCTGTCCGTGAATGATCAAACTACCTGCATAAAATCCATTTTATATAAAAGGTCAGAACTGGGCCACTAGCATGATAACCAGAAAAATAGAAAGAGACAAACTAGAAGGTGACATCTGCAAGAGACAAGATCCACCAGGGTTTACAGGCTCATCTGAAACCCAAACCAGACAAAAGCCAAAATCAAGTCCAATTTATCAAGGCACGTCTCACATAGATCAGAACTCTTAAACAAATTCTATGATTTTCACGTCAATGAATGTACATTGTCTTTTGAAGCATGCTACTCGGCAGCGCCTAAAGGTGCAAATTTTATAGAAGAGAGACACCTAAATGTTAGCTTGATTCCATTTAAACCAGGCTGATTCTCACTTGATTGTCATTTTAGAAGAATAACTCCATCTTGATTCCAAAGTTGGTATAATAAAGTAAGTATTAATGTGCATAATTATGGATATATTCTATTTCCAAGGAGTAACATGCTGAACAGCATGCATCTGCTAGTGGGGATGGCACTAAAATCAACAAGATTCCTTGATAATTACCCTCTGAATGAAAAAAAAGGCCCATTCTGAATGCACAAGCACCACTGCACAACACAGAATTACAATATGAATGAACCTCGACAGGCTCTCACATGTCTTACCCGGTATGAAGTTCTTAACAGAGAAGCCCCAGGAAACTAGAGCAATAACTGCCAAATATCTCACACCAAGAACACCAAAGAAGGAAAAAAATGCATGTAGCTGATCACAGGCCTTGATGTACTAGCCACAATTAGTGCAACCTGTATAATGAACAATCCGTTAGGTCCCAGGAGACAACAAAAAGAACTGATACTTGAGCTCAAGAAAGTAAACCAACAACAAATATCCACACTTTCTGACTTGCTACAGAAGAATGACTCAGATGATTGATGATGGCAGGAGGCCTGCCTTTCCTTGGGAAGGCCCGTGGGAGAGGAGCTTTCCGCAATGATATGGATATTGTAATCAAAGAGTGAGCTATTGCATTTGTCTGTTCAAGTACTTCCGTACAAGATATTGTACAAGACATAACCCAAACAAGGACAAAATCAATGCAAAAGTAACTTTTTAAGCTTCTAAAATTATAGGCATTCAATCTTCAGGCGAGAGAGCTGAATTAGATGCTTATATGGCGAAAACCTAATTCATGTTTGTCTGTGAACTACATCACTAACGTGATAAGCCGCTGACCTAACATATAGCTTCACCGGCCACCGGATAACTGACACACTTGCACTAAGCCTATAATTAAATCCATAAATTGTTCAAGCTCGGAAATAGAGTGACAAACTCTCAAACAATCGTTTAGGAATCAAAAGACCCCCTGTAGTGCTGGATTAACCGCATCTCACTCCAAACCATGAGAAAAGTAGCAATCCTACAGGGACAGACAAGTAATGAAAAAAGAACACCACCTGGTAAGTGAAAGTCAAACTCAAATAACAAGCAAATAACCGCCAAGATCCACTAATGCGTAATCCTATAACAGCAATTTTCTTCGTGCCCACACAACCCAGCCATAATCGCAGCAGTTCGTGATGCATCACGAAAAACAAGCGCACCGATGATAAGAAAAGCATCCAATCCACAGCGATCGCCCCTTTCTCCCGTCCACAAACAAAAAGAAAAATACCATTCACGAAGACAATAGGCACGAAAAAGAAAGAGGTGGCGGGGATCCATAAAGAGGTACCAAATCACTAGATCGAAATATCGAACACGGAGAGAGCAGAAGCAAGGGAAGAAGCGTCGGACGCAGGTCGAGGCAGCTCCGATTCACCAGAACAGCCCCCAATTCACTTCGGCAGACACGACACAGATCTCATCCGTCACTTCCCCTTCACCAGTCAGAGTTCGGAGACTGACCGGCGATCTGCAGCGCCACCACTCCACCCTCCGCGACCAGCAGGAGGAGCCCGGCGCAGCCACAAACCCTAGCCCCAGAGAGCAGAGCAGAAGCAGAGACCGAGAGCAGAGGGAGAAGGAGGAGACGGGGGGAGGTGGGGTGGGATGGGAGTGCTGCGGGATGCGGGTGGGAGAAGCTTGTAGACGCGGAAGAAATCAACGGCAACGACCAGAGAGAGAGAGAGAGAGAGGCGACGACTTGCTGATTTTACCATGCCGTCATTCGCCTCGCCCCCGGGGGCGGGCGGGCAGACGCAAAACGCGCACCCCACTTGGCACTTGCACTGTTGCACACACACTGACACACTTGGGAAAAAAGCGCATTCGGGTTCCAAGATTCCGAGACCACCCCCACCAAAATAGCATAATTATGATAAGCACATTTTATCTCATTTATTTAGTACCGTTTTGTTCCCATGGCTTTCTCCCCTTCGTTTTAGATTCTAAAGCTGCCACTGTAGTTGGGGATTGGCTCGAAGATTTGAGACGAAGGCAGAATAGATTCCATAAATTGGGATGGGATTTTTATTTTTAGCTCCTAAAAATTAAAAAAAAATCCTCTAATCAACTTAATTTGCCAAAATCCCCCATATTCTTCAAACTCTCAGTAAAAAAATCCTGGAGTTAAAAACATTCTAAAAAAATCACATATATTTTAGAATATTCCTTCCTCTTACCCTTCTATATTTTTATTTTCCAAACTACTCTCTCTCTCTCTCTCTCTCTCTCTCTGTGCGCGCTGGACCTCCTCCTCGTCAGCCTGGTCATCGGCAAGCATGGCCCCCTATCGCATAGTCCAACAACAGTGGTAGCGAGCACGAGGCGGGCGTTCTCTCGGGGTTGGTCTAGAGGTTCTTCTTATCTGATAATGAGGGCTATGATGGTGACGAGACAGATGACGTGGTGAGGGAGAGGAGGGGATATCGGACCCCGAGGGGAGGCAGCCCTCCTTCTGTGTCGTCCTCACGGTGGCGATGATTTGCAACCTAGTGAACCTAAGGGTCGCATCGTCGATAAAGAATCGCTTCAGGAGGGATATGGGTGTCATGTACATTAGAGACCGCAGGGGCATTGGCAGGGATGAGGGCCAGCATTTCGATGTTCGTCTAAGCGGTGAAGGGGTTTGAGGAAGCAAAAACTGAATACTTTTGGACATGAGGACGCCACATTCTCATGATTTTATTTTCCCCCTCCATGTGGCACAAACACTTGTGAGAAGTATTTAACCCAACTTTGGATCTGACGGAATGCAGAGATTTGTACGATCAAGTAGCATTTCCATTGAAACTGCAAGCATCACACACGAACATAAGTACACGGGGGACAAGTGATCATGCCATGCCTTGATGAGATAGTGGAGTAACCGCTCTGTGCACATGGAGATAACGACGGTGATGGAACACACGAGTGCTATCACCCGCGTCGGCGTGTACTCCAGCATCGCCTTCGTCTCTACTGTGGATAGGGTTGTCAATGGGCCGGGCCCAGGCCGGGCTTAGGTCGGCCCGGCCCGGGCCCGACTTATCAAGAATAAGGCCCGAGCCCGGCCCGACCTATGTCGGGCCGGGCCGGGTCGGGCCCGACATTATGTAAAAAATTCAAAGCCCGACTAAGGCCCGACCAAGGCCCGACCCGGCCCGACTACTTAAATAAAATAATAAAAATAATAAAAATTAATAGATTTAATATTATAAAACTTATAATCTCACTAAATAAATTAAAATTTTGATATTAATTACATAATTTATGTGAAAAGAGAATTTTAAAAGTTCTAATTAAGTAAAATAACATAAGTTTGACTAAATAGTTTTTAAAATTTGAAGTGAGAATAAAAAAAGGGATCGGGCCGGGCCGGCCCGCGGGCCGAACTCAAAGCCCGAGCCCGGCCCGCGAGTCTAGTCGGGCCTGGCTTTTAGGCCCGACTAAAAATTCGCGAGCCGAAAAAGACTTTGCGGCCCGGCCCGAAATTGGGCCAAGCCCGCGGGCCTGTCGGGCCGGCCAGGCCCATTGACAGCCCTAACTGTGGAGGAAGTCATGACTCCAAAGCCCTAGCTCCTCACTCTCTCTGCTCCTCTTTCTCTCTCACTCTCGCTCTCTCTTTCTCTACTCCGAAGCCCTTCCTCTCTCTCTCTCTCTCTCTCTCTCTCTCTCTCTCGCACACACACACTCTCGCTCTCTCTTTCTCTACTCCGAAGCCCTCCCCCTCATTCTCTCTCTCTTTGCTCTGACTTCTATGTCCTCCCCCCTCGCTCTCCCTCTCTCCTTGTCTCGACGTGTTCCCCCCTCTCTCTCTGTGTGTAGGTCCATCCCTCTCTAAGCTTTGACTCTAACACCCCTACCTCTCTCTCTCTCTCTACTTCGGTGCCTTCCCCCCTCTCTCTCTCTGCTCTGACGCCCTCTCTGTGCAGGTCCCTCCCTCTATCTCTCACGCATTCCAGCTCCCTCCACCCCTCTCTTTTTCTCTACTCTAGTGCCCTCCCCCTCGCTCTCTCTCTGCTCTGGCACCCTCTTCCTTTTCTCTTTGTGCATGTGCCATCGAAGGAGCCCTCCCTCTCTTTCTCTTGTTAGATAAGGGCATCTTTGTCTTTTTCTCTTCTATGATTAGATTAGACGATGATTACGTTACTCTAACATACCTAATCTTACGGAGACATACGGCACGCGTCTTTTTTTATGACGATGAAGAATGTGAGGGTTTTTAACTAAATAGGTGAATTATAATTATATGTTTTTAATTTTAAAAATATTTAGATGTTGAAAATTAAAAATATCAATTGAAATTTATATAATATTCAGATATGCCACTTTCTGTCAGTACCATGTGATTAAACTATATTAAACTCTACGGGGTTAGATTATGTTCTAGATGGGTACCAAGATTCCGAATTGGGGAAAAGGCTGGGAAGAAGATGGAGGGCTTGGAGAAAAGACGCGGGGGAGGGGGGGAGGGGCGACCGAGGAAAACGACGACTCCGGGTCAATGATGCGAGCGGGGTGGGGCCCCACTCGGCTCGCACGTCTCGCTCGGTCTCGCGGGGAGCGCCCGGTCTCCTCTCCCCCTTCTTCTCCGCGGTCGTTGTCGCATTCGTGTGAACGCAGGGAAGTTTCTTCGCAGAAACGCGTTCTTCGTTCGTGTTTGGCTTTCCGGGACTCCCTGTTTTCCACGCGTCCTTCATTCGTGTTTAGGCGCCCTTTGTGCCCGGACGTCTCCCACCCGTATATATTATTATCTGACAGACGTCTTTCATGGTGCTAGCTGCTACCACCAGTAACACCGCTAATACCAAGGATTGAGGACGTTCCGTTTCACGTGACAACGTGGGTATTTGGCCTTGTTCTCCCGGTGACGAGCAGACTTCGAACTCGGTCCTGCAAACTGATAAATGGTTGTCTATATATTGCTGCACGAAAACGCAATTAAAATTTGAGTGACGGCCAGCAGCCAGCTGCCCTCATAATTAACTACCCCTCCCCCCCTCTCATTCGTACGTACGTTGGTCACTTGGTCTCATCTGATGGGTTGCCGTATCTTCTTAGGGTGGCCCCAAGTCCATGGCCATTACTCCCTCTAATAGATATGTGATTCTAAAAGCTACAGTGTGTAGACTACAGCAAGGTGGTCTAATCAAAACCCATCTCTGCGGGTCCGAGATCACGTGCTCTGATCACATGAGAACCCCCCCTTCCCTTCGCATTTGAATGTTACCGGTTTAAATATGGCTGATTGTTCAGAGATGAATAGGAGGAGGTTGGTCATCAGAATTACAAGCAGTGGGAGGAAGGGGGGGATGGGACAGCAGTCAAAAGTTAGGAGTGGGATCGGATCACATGGTTGTTGGCATTTTCAGAACAATATGAAACGGCATGGTTATCACCGCCTTATGATTGAACTGTTTAAGATTGACATGAGCAGATCATTACACCTCCCACGTCCCTGCCCATGATCATCCAGCAGCTCCTCATTTGTGTCCACTGTCTTTGTTGAGGCGTCTGCTGCTCGTTTCCACTCCCTCTCTCTGCCCACTTCGAACTCCACCCCCCTCTCTCTCTCTCTCTCAGCGATCATGGTGAGACACTCTAGGCCCTCGTCGCCTTCAGCTTCAGCTGTAGTCATGGTGGCGATGCTCCTAGTTATAAGCTGTTGTTTCCATGGCACTCTGTGCGACGAGAGCGGCCTGGCGACGAGAGCGGCCGGGCGACGAAGCGAGTACCGCAGCACATGAGGAGGTTGCTTCTGCCGTCACCGCCCTCCTCTTCTTCCAGCAACAGTACCCTGCAAGACGTCCCGGCTGCGTCGAGAAATCCTACCAAGCAAGAGCAGGTCAGCTTCAGGAGGATACCACCACTACACCGAGAAGAACTTGGGTAAAGACAAAAAATCGTAGGGATAGCTTTTACTCAGGACACTCCCTACGCTTCTACGTCGTTAGTAAAAATTACGTAAGTAAAATTTTATCAACGCGACAAAAAATTGTAACAATTGGAGCGTCAACACCTAAAATTATTTGACGTCAATAAATACCTACGATAAGTATCCGTATATACAAGATTTCTCTATTCTTACCATTTCAGTGTGGTAGATAATTTTTTACAATTATTTTTATAGATAATTTTCTATATTTTGTCGCGTAGATATTTTACTATGATTTATTTCGCATAGATAATTTCTTACAAATTTATATCACATAAGTAAAACTTTATCTACATAGTTTTTACCGACGAACGTAATATTCTTGTAAAATCGTAGTTAATTTGTACTAATCACAGGTAACTCATTTGAGCCGTAGATAACTTGGACGAATCGTAAGTAACCCATATTAATCATAGGTAACCCATTTGAACCGTAAATAAACTGTATTGACCGTAGGTAACTCATTTGAACCGTAGATAACATGTACTAATTGTAGGTAACAATTTGAAATGTAAATAATGTGTACTAACCGTAGGTAATAATTTGAACCGTAAAAGTAACCTGTAAGTGACCTACAATCAGGGTTTGCCGTCTCGACCGACCCGCCCATCCCGGTCACGACCTGGGACGAGTCGAGTCGGTCCCGTCTCGCTCTGTCTCGGTCTATCTCGTAAAATATTAAAATAAAAAAGACTCTTTATATATAATATATATAATGATATAATAAAATAAAAAAGACTATATATAATATATATATATAATAACATATTAAAATAATGAAGCATCCCGATCACGACTCACGACCCGGGCGTCCCACCTACCGCCTAGGTCGGGTCGGGACGTGCGGGTCAGGGCGACCCGGACCGGAACGTCAAGCCCTACCTATAATAACATTCATAATAACATACACATTCACAAATTATATACATCCACGTCATTCACATATGAATCATAGATCAAAAAATTCATCACATTAATATATCCATCAGTAGTCACATTGTGTCAATGTATCATATATCACAATATATGGCAATAATGCATCGTGATGCATCCCCATGTACAAAAAATATATAAACATAATTTAGTCAAAATATATATACTGTCAAAATTAATGTATTTTGTCATCACTAAAACATATCAAAATGTTAGAGTCTAAGATATCACCAAATCATCGACTAAATCACAATGTGAGAGAGTGGTTGTTAGCCGCATCGGGGATTGCCTGCATAATAGATAAATGTTTGAATAATTTCACTTCAAACTTAAACATGACAATCTAAACTTAGAAATGAAAGAACGATATTTTACATACATATTTTGTAAGCCATAAAATATGACTCCCGACGGCATCATTAATTTTCTTCCTATGTTGATCTTTTATAAAAAGTGGTGCTTCAGGCTTGTTTGCAGAAATAATAGAAATTTCATAATAGGCTGTTTCAATTTGTCGTCCCATGACGACTTTGTTCTTATCAATGCTCATGACAAGCCATGTCGCCACATGCTCTCCCTCCAAATCTAACATTTTCACTTTCTTGCCTTGTAACTGTGTGTCAGAATAAACATAGTTGCATCAACAAACCATTTAAAAGAACGTACATCCTATGTAATAAGCAATAAAATTTATAGAGATGAGTCAATAGGGATAGCATCTGTATTTCTCTCCATTTTAAACCATTCCATGACTATAATAACAAAAATAAAACCAAAAGTAAACAGAAGTGACTGAGAAATCTACAGAGTCATGCCAGACAAGTATACTTCAAGGTTCATAAGTGGATTTGGAACATGTGATTTCTAATTATGTTTGATTGGTCTCTATTGGGATGGTCGTGTAGTAGGAGTCCTTATCATTTTGAGCCTGTGGACACCAAAAAATGCATGCCTTGATAGCCTGCTCGGCCTTGCGTCAGCAACGGCGTCGAGTGAAGAAACCTCGGAGAAATCAAGCACAAAAGGCCCCGCAGCCCATGGGCCCCAAAGAAAATCAAACGGGCCGCAGCTCGTGCTCACAGTGGGCTCAACATTGCCCATCTGGCCCCGCAGCGGCACGCCCCAGGGGGCCTTCAACGGCACGCCCCAGGGGGCCTTCAACGGCACACCCCCTGGGGGCCTTCAACGGCACGCCCCAGGGGGGCCTTCAACGGCACACCCCCGCGGAGTCTTCAGCGGCACGCCCACTGGGCTATTCAGCGGTGCACCCCAAAGGGGGCCTTCAGCGATACGCCCTGAAGTCCTTCAGCGGCACAGCCTCCAGAGGCTTCAGCGGCAAGCCTTTTTGGCTCCTCAGCGGCACGCCCATTTGAAGCCCTCCAGCGGCACGCCCTCAGAGGCTCCAGCGGCACGCTTGCTCAGCCCGCCAGCGGCACAGCGTGAAGCTTTTCAACGGCAAGACGACGTGCAGCCCATGCCCTACGCTTCCTTGGCGCGCAGTGAGCCGTCTGAGGTGGCAACCGTCCATTGGGCCACGTGAGCTACCCCCTGACGACCCAGGACGGGGCAGGTCAAATGCCATCATCACAAGGCCACTTCCCGCCTTCAACGGCCGGGCTGGAGGGCTTCGGCTGTTGGAGGTATAAAAGACCCTCCGCTTCAATAGAGAAAGGGGCGGATACAGAGGGAGAGGCTCAGACGGCAGGGGAGATACAAAAGAAGAGGCAGAGGAAGAGAAGAGGGGGGAGAATAGAAGAAGAAAAGCTCCAGCGAGCCTCCTCCGACGACCACCGGGAAGAGAGCAAGAGTAAGGGAGAGGGAAAGAGCTCAATGTAATGGGGGAGAGGGTTAGGGACAGTGGCGAGGGTTTTTGGCCCCCAATGCTTTCTTCCCTTTTGTATTCTGTTCCTCCTCCTGCTCTTTGTTTTGGGTTTCTCTTTTCCTTTGTCCATGGCCTCGTCTTGGGCATTTCCTCTGTAATGTGCATATAGGGCTTTGGCCCTTGGCTCCCCATAAATGAAAATCACCCTCTTTGGGTTTCTCTATGAGTTTTATTGGCTTGCGCTAGCTCTCACGGTCTTTTATGGGGTTGTTCGTTCTCCCTCCGTCTCCCCATTTCTCCGGTGTTTTTTTTGGGTCTTCACGTCGAGGTGATTTCTCCTATGAGCTTCGGCCTCATGAATCCTTCGAGCCCCCACATGGCCTTCCGTTGTGCTCACTGGGCCAGGGGAGGGGGAAGACCCTTGCCCCCCCCCCCCCCCTCTTCGAATATCCAGCAATCAAATGGCCTACCCCAGGCCTTGAATCCTCTTTCTTTTTCCTGAATGGCTTCTAAGGCCCCCAGTCTGCTCACACACTCTGTTTGGCCCCTCCAGCGATGCACCTTTCCGACACTTGGCCGACGCACCCAATGGCCTTCAGCGGCACACCCAGTTTTGGCCCTCAGCGGCACATCCCATGTGCCCTCAGCGGCACACACACCCAACTAGCCGTTGGCCGGCACACTTGTACCCTTTGGCTCTTGGCCGGTACACCCCCCTTTGTTCAGCCCTTAGCGGCACACACTTTTCAGCCCTCAGCGGCACACTCTCCAGCCCCCTCAGCGGCACGCTCCTTGGCCAGCCCCAGTCCATGCCCCTTAGAGGTCTTCAGTCTGTCGTTTTCCTTCGCGTTTTCCGAGGCTCTATAAAGGTGTTGCTCCTCCGGGGGCCCACCTCCAGTTGTCGGGTTCCGCCACCTCATGTGGGCGCGTTCCCTGTATCTCCCTTACGCCTCGGGTCAAGGGGAGATGCTGCCGAATTTTTGTGAGAAGATAACAAAACATTAAAAGAGACAGAAATGAGGCAACAAACGAGCAGAATAACTAATGAAACCTTCCAACTCATCAAATCACTGCCGACACCACGACGAGAACTGAACCGAACTAACTAACCACCCGGCAGCCCGAGCATCCGACTCGCAAGAAAAGAGACCGAACCGAACAAAGAGAACGAACAAAGGAAGGAATTTGGTATAAACTACACGAAAGTTAAGATAAGAAGAAAAGAAAAGCCTTAAAACAAATAGTCGAAAACTGATCGAGCCTCCACCCTCACGCCCCATTGACCTTCAGCGGTACGCCCCATTGACCTTCAGCGGTATGCTCCTTTGGCCTTCAGCGGCACGCTCCCTTGGCCTTCAGTGGTACACCCCTTTCAACCCTTCAGCGGTACACTCCCCCCTGAGCCCCCAGCGGCACACTCCTCCTGGCCCTTTCAGCGGTACACTCCTTCCCTTCGCCGGTACACCCTCAGCCACTGTATAGACTTGGCCAACGTACAGACTTCATGATGGCCAGTGTATGGACTTGGGCAGTGTATAGACTTCACACTCCAATGTATAGACTTATCCAGCGTATAGACTTCATATCCCAACGTACAGACTTCATGATGGCCAGTGTATAGACTTGGGCAGTGTATAGACTTCACACTCCAATGTATAGACTTATCCAGCGTATAGACTTCATATCCCAACGTACAGACTTCATGATGGCCAGTGTATAGACTTGGACAGTGTATAGACTTCACACCCCAATGTATAGACTTATCCAGCGTACAGACTTTGGGCAGTGTATAGACTTCATGTAATGCCCCGGATTCTTCGGATCCTTTTCGTGGGCTCCGGATCTGGTTTCTCGGATTGTCCAACTCTGTTTTGTCTGAAATTTCGTTTCGGACATCTTTCGTGTTCGGATCGGTGCGATCCGGAGTCGTTTCGGAGGCCCGGAGGCGTTCCGCGGCTTTTTCCGCGTGTGTTTTTCCGATTCCCGGCGTGGGTTTCGGCTTTCCCTTCGGAACCTCGTTGCGGGTGAACCGGGCCGTTCACCAGGGCGCGAGTGGTGCCGTTGCGATCGGTGCGTTCCGAGGATCGCGAGGGTGTGATTTTCTATTTTTCTGGATTTTTTCGATTTTTCCGGATTTCCCTATAAATAGCTTTTCTCTCTCTCTCCCCTCTCATTTCTCATTTCTCTCCCTCTCTCTTCTCACGCTCTCTCCTCTCTCCCTCTCTCTCCGGCGGCCGACGGGGCGGAGTACGGGCGAGGCGGGGACGGCGCGGGCGAGGCGCGGGCGAGGATGGATGAGGATCGAGGCGGAGGCGGGCGCGATCCCTCGGTGGATTCCGAGATGGCGTCGTTCGCGTTCCGGGCGGTTTTCGGCGTGGATTAGTCGCTTCGGCGCACGGTTTCTTCGGTGGAGGTAGGGTGACGGAACACCACTGCGTTCTGCTCGTTTCCCCTGCCATTGCACGTCGTTCGGCGCGGAAACAGCTGTGTTTGGGTCCGTTCTAGCGAAACCGTGGTTTTGTGGGTTTCGTAGGGTCGGTCGGGAAACGGCGACGGTTTCCAGATCGGTTACTGTCAACGGATTCCTTGGGGCGAGAGCGTTCTTTTCCCCCTGATTTCGTCTCGATTGGTGGTCCCGTTGGACCGGTAGAGCTCCGAGAAGCTCGGTAACCCTTTTTGGGTAACTTCGGTAGAATCGCTCGTTTCTCGCGATTCGTGCGTCGTTTTGACTCCGGTCGGAGTCCATGTGATTGCCAGGGTGGTTGTGGTTGTATCCCCTTCGTTTCGGCACGAACGGGGCGTGGAAAGCCTACGATCGGGAGACCCCCTGGGTTTACCCGCCGTGATGGTTGGGCGGTCGAACCGGGCCCGTCCATCGCGAGGGCGGTTGCCTTTGGCCCGTTCATTTTCTCTTGGTTTGGGGTTGTGCGGTCGCACGATAGACCGCACATTTGTTGTGCGGCCAGGTGAGAACCGCATGTCTCCCCCATGGACGGTTGGTACCCAGCCGTCTGTCCATCCGTGGGCTTGTGCGGCCAGGAGCTGACCGCATATCCCAGTTGACCCTTGGTCAACAGTTTCGTGTCGGTTGGGTTGTGCGGTTTGGTCAAAACCGTTTTGACCGGCACTGGAGTAGGTCGGTTAGGTTGTGCGGACGATCCTTGGCCGCACATCCTCTTGGGCGGTCCAGCCCTAACCGTCCATCCTCCATTTGGGGTTAGTCCGATTAGAGCCTTGTGCGGCTCCTGCCTGACCGCATGTATTTTTGAGCGGCTGTGCCCTAGCCGCACATCCCTTGAGCGGCCCAGGGTGAACCGCACATGTGCCAGTCTAACCCGGTGTTTCCGTTTTGACTGATTCGAGTCCCGGGTGTGTGGTTCTCGAACCACGTGCCGACCTGTGGCCTGACGGATGTTGTGCACGTCGTCGGGGCCAGGTGTCGTGGTACGTTGGAGTCCCGGTTGTAGAGTTCTCGACTCGTGTCACCGTGCGTTGACGTGTGTCATCGGTTTCTCCGAAAAGCGATCCCCGAGTGGGTCCTGTGTGAGGCCTTGGGCTGCGAGCCCAGTTGTCCAGTCTGGGGCTGGAGGCTTCCCTCTTCTCCTTGAGTTGGGCTGCAGCTTGGTGGTGTGCAAGTTGCCTTGGGAATCGTGCTTCTGTGCTTTCCGCGTGGGCCGTGTGTGTGGCCTTAGTCCTGTGAGTTCCCTTCCCAAGGGAATGGTTTCGGCGGCTCGTGAGCTGCCTCGGTATTCGTGCTACAGTGGTTTTAGACCTAGAGCTTGGACTAGATTGACGGCCTTGTGCTGTTGCGTGCAACGGTCTTGACCCCGAGTCTTGTGACTCAAGGACCGTTGGGTGTAGTGCGTCTAGAGGACTGTCCAGAGCCCAGTGACTTAGCGTCACTTGGGTTTTTCTCGACTCTCGCGCAGGGTGTGTGCGCGGCTGTGGACTGTGAGTCCCGTTTCTTCTCCGACTGTGGTCATCGTGCGACGGTGCTAGTACGTGGGATGGTCCCCGTACTTTGTCGGATGCGGACGTTGTTTTCCGTTGACTTGAGAGTCTACTCCTTCAGTGACCCTCCACTAGTCGTAGCCTACTAGTACGCGTGTGCTAGTCGCACCAGGGAGTGGTGTACGGGCTCACCCTTAGAGGCGGTTTGTGGACCGGTTGCCGTCGGGCCCCACGTCTTGCAGCCAGAGTCCGGCTGAGGGGAAAACCGGTCAGAGGACCAGACCAGGGACGCGTGGTCTGTGTGTGCACACGTGGTTGGGGGCGGTTGGACCCACGTCGACGGGCGTGACCCCAGCTAGTCACTTGTTGTAGTTACTTGTACGGTGTTCGTGCCTCGGGTAGGAGCTACCACGTCAGGCAGTTCACCTGCGGTACGGTGTAAGACGTCAGGGGACGCTACCGGCTGTGCTTCTAGTGGGTGGTACTCCTGTCGAGTACGGAGTGACAGACTATCAGTTTCCGTGATTTCGACCTTCGGGTTTTCGGTCGTGTTGACCGTTGAGTTCGGTTGTTTCGCCGTGGCGCGTGTGTTGGTTTTCGCGCCAAGGGTCTAATGCTAGTGGCTTTACCGAGGTTGGGTCTTGTTGTGCGGTACCCGCGATCGGATGGTCGGGGTTGCACCTTGGACAGCGTGTCCAGGTCGGCTGTGTCCGAGGGACAGGCCTCTACGGCGTGGTTGCCGTGTGTTCTTGCTTCGGTAGGTGGTACTAGTGTGGTTCGGTAGCTTCGTCTGCGTGACCGAGGTGTACCTTCCGGTGCAGTAGGAGTAGCTGTAGTGCCGAGTTTTTGACCGGCCACCGGTTTGCTGTTCCTGCTGTAGTTGTAGCTCTCCTTTCCGCTACCGCCGTTGTTTCCGGTTGGGGTTCCGCGGGATCCCTGCTGAGTCTCTGTTTTGGAGACTCATTCCCTGCTTTTCAGGTGTGGCGGTTCTTCCTCGTGGTTCGAGGGTGCGGAGCGGAGGTTCTCTGTTGCCAGCTTGCCGGGCCGGGTGTTCACTTGGCACGTGGTACGTTTTACTGCTTTAGACTGTACTTTCGGTTGGACTGGACTCTGTTGTAGCTGTTGCTGTTCTTTCTTTCAGCTTGTTGTTGTTGGTTGTCCTGCTTTATTTCCTATTTCTTTGTGCCTCCACACTCCTTTTAGCCCTTCCGAGCCCTCCTGGCTCGTGGGCGGCGGTGCGAGTCTCGGGTTATCGGGCCTTCCCGGTAATCGGATTCTCGGGTCGTTACAGCTGGTATCAGAGCGGTGGTTGTGGGCGTACTTAGGAATTCGAAACATTGCAGTGATCAGAGTCCGTAAGGTCCAGTACAGTCGGCAGCTGGCATAGGGTTTTGTGCTTGTTTTTCCGCTTTGTTTCTCGCTTGAGAGCTTGAGTGCGCTGTGCGGCGCTGTGAGGTGGTCGCTGTCCGCGGCTTTCGTGCCAGCGTGGGGTCTAAGGATCGAGGTCGAGAGCCTTCTCCCTCATCGGTGGTGGCCCTGGTTGTGCTGCGTTGGGCAGAGGTTGCTGGCAGGCGTGAGTTCGCGGTGCTGCGTTCGAGGAACCTGCAGCGTGGTCAGGTGGCTGGTGCGGACTGTTCTTGGTTAAGTGGCCGTGAGCGTGCTCTGAGGGAGCTGCTGTCGGTTTTTGGTCACTCCAGCTTGAGGTTTGTCCAGCTCCTGAGGTGTTTTGATCGAGAAGTGTGCTCGGGTGAGCGGAGGGTCTTCTCGGTGGGTTGCTGTTTCGTCGAGCCTGATGTTTTGTCGTGCTCTGTTGCGTCAGAAATGACGTGTCGGTCCTGATTGTTCTGCTGATTTCGAGGCAGAATTTGGCAGAGATGTCCCGTTAAGTCTTTGCTCCTGTGCTTCTGTCAGTGGATGGGTTGTGTTCGCCCTGGAGTTGGCTTGAGATGTGAAGGCTCCGCGGTGAGTTTCGGGACTCGAGGGTGAGCATCGGCGGTTGTCGGTTATGGCTCGTGTGGCGGCTCTTGGCATGCCGTGTTGCAGTTCGAGGAATTGCAGCGGTGGTGCATCGAGAGATGCTGTGATGGTGGTCCGACGTGACACTCGTCGAGTGTGTCGGAGGCGCTGACCTGATGGAAGCGATGGTTTTCCTTGGTGCTGGATGGTGCTGTTTCCAGCGTGCGCGAGGTTCGAGGTCAGGTCGAGCGTGGAGTTCTTCCGTTGGTCGAAGTGCGCTGGTTTCTCCTTTGGTTGGAGAGATTGTGTTGGGTTAAGGATTGCCGTCTTGCATTGTGTGCCCGGATTGGTTGGCCTTGTGTGCCATGAAGTCCGTGCGAGACGTGCTCCTTATCTTGGCAAGGTGGTTGCCTGTGAGAAGTTGTGCCCGTTCCCTTGTCGTGTGAGGGTGTGCTGGCGCTGTTCCGGAAGGACGAGCGCTGGTTGGGCGGCGTTTGCTTTCTCGGCTGTGTGCGCGGATCTGAGTACGCAGCGGAAGCGTGGTGGGCTCGTAACCCATTGGTTCAGGATCGTAGCATTGGTTGCTACGGGCGGATTCCTGAGTTTGCGTTGAGCATCGGAGGATGGGTTCCTCGGTGTGAAACGTGTTGTTGCCGTGCCGTTGCCCGAGAAGTCGTGGTTCTTGGCACTGGCAGGTGGAGTGTTGGGAAAAGTGCTGGCTAGTGCGCCGCATGAGTACCATGTTCCTGTGTTGGAAGCCGTGTCAGGCGTTGGTGTTGGACCTGGATGGGGTTGTTGAGGATGTCGCCTGACGATGGTCGAGGATGTGTTGGTCAGAGTCGGCGGCTTGGTGCCCGACTTGTGTTCCCAGTCGTGTCCTCGGATAAGATCGTTTTTGGAGAAGTGGTCTCTGGCAGGCTGTGGGCTTCCTGTTGGTTCTACGATCTTGTCGGATTGTGACGGTGAGATGTTTATTGCTTAGGGACCCGTGAGCGCTATTCAGGTGGTGTCCCGTGGCTCTGTGGTAAGGGCGGAATCGGGATTGGCAGGTGTCCACTTGGATTGATCGAAGGATTTGATGAGACCAGACGTAAGAGTGACGCTTGTGGGCGGAGGCCTTCTGTGAGATTAGCGTCGGTTGGTGGTCCTTGATAGGACGTTGGTGTCGCAAGGTTATCCCTGGTTTGGTGATTAGCATGGGGTGGTTCCCTATAAGTCTGAGTCCCGTGAGGTGATGACTGAAGACGCCATGTTCTGTCATTTGGTTTCGTCGTGCTCCCCGAGAGGGTCGAGTTGGCGCGATGATCGAGCTCGGATGCAGAGTCCGAGAGGAGTGTAGCTCGAGATGTGGCATCGGTCTATGTGTGAGTCAGCGGATGGCCTGCTGTGAATTGGATCGTGCCTGTTGGGCCGGTGGAGGTTTCCCGTTGACGTGTATTTGGCGACCAGTGGATGGTCTTTTCAGAGACAGAAGATGCTGGTTGTTGGGGCTCGAGCGTGGCGAGAGCCGTGTGCCAGCGAGACCTTTGATGGTCGTTTCTGTGATGTGCCTTTCCGGATGGGATCTGGACTTTGTCGAAGTTGTCTTCTGACGAGAATTGGCACGGTGTTGTGTCCGGCTTTCGGCTTGCCATGTGTGGGGTGTTTCTTGGTGTTGAGCCGATGTGCTGGTTGCGGTCTGTTGAGCTGGCTGCTTGAGCTGGTGGAGGCTCTGTGTTGGTTGCTCCCTTGAGGAGGGTGTGCGACCTGTCAGCTGGTTGTGAAGCTGATGTGTGTTTTGTCTGCTGACCCTGGGGTGGATCAGTAGCTGTTGCTCGTGTCGAGGGTTGTGTTTCCTCGGTGAGCGAGATCGTGGCTGCGGCGCCACGGTGGATTCTCGCGTTGTCTGAGGTGATGCCGGACTGTGTCCTTTGGTATATGCCTGCTCTGTTGGCCTGTGTGCTCGGCGCGAGGAGCGAGGTGTTGCTTGTGATCGTAAGTCTGGCTGTGTCCCTCAGGATCGGTGTTTTCGTGAGAATCGAGGTTTTCTGTGCTGGGGCTCTGACAGCGTGTCAGTTGATTCTGTGTTCTTCCCCTGGGACTTCGTGCTTGGTCCTGAATTTCGAGGACGAAATTCCTTTAAGGGGGGAGGGCTGTAATGCCCCGGATTCTTCGGATCCTTTTCGTGGGCTCCGGATCTGGTTTCTCGGATTGTCCAACTCTGTTTTGTCTGAAATTTCGTTTCGGACATCTTTCGTGTTCGGATCGGTGCGATCCGGAGTCGTTTCGGAGGCCCGGAGGCGTTCCGCGGCTTTTTCCGCGTGTGTTTTTCCGATTCCCGGCGTGGGTTTCGGCTTTCCCTTCGGAACCTCGTTGCGGGTGAACCGGGCCGTTCACCAGGGCGCGAGTGGTGCCGTTGCGATCGGTGCGTTCCGAGGATCGCGAGGGTGTGATTTTCTATTTTTCTGGATTTTTCCGATTTTTCCGGATTTCCCTATAAATAGCTTTTCTCTCTCTCTCCCCTCTCATTTCTCATTTCTCTCCCTCTCTCTTCTCACGCTCTCTCCTCTCTCCCTCTCTCTCCGGCGGCCGACGGGGCGGAGTACGGGCGAGGCGGGGACGGCGCGGGCGAGGCGCGGGCGAGGATGGATGAGGATCGAGGCGGAGGCGGGCGCGATCCCTCGGTGGATTCCGAGATGGCGTCGTTCGCGTTCCGGGCGGTTTTCGGCGTGGATTAGTCGCTTCGGCGCACGGTTTCTTCGGTGGAGGTAGGGTGACGGAACACCACTGCGTTCTGCTCGTTTCCCCTGCCATTGCACGTCGTTCGGCGCGGAAACAGCTGTGTTTGGGTCCGTTCTAGCGAAACCGTGGTTTTGTGGGTTTCGTAGGGTCGGTCGGGAAACGGCGACGGTTTCCAGATCGGTTACTGTCAACGGATTCCTTGGGGCGAGAGCGTTCTTTTCCCCCTGATTTCGTCTCGATTGGTGGTCCCGTTGGACCGGTAGAGCTCCGAGAAGCTCGGTAACCCTTTTTGGGTAACTTCGGTAGAATCGCTCGTTTCTCGCGATTCGTGCGTCGTTTTGACTCCGGTCGGAGTCCATGTGATTGCCAGGGTGGTTGTGGTTGTATCCCCTTCGTTTCGGCACGAACGGGGCGTGGAAAGCCTACGATCGGGAGACCCCCTGGGTTTACCCGCCGTGATGGTTGGGCGGTCGAACCGGGCCCGTCCATCGCGAGGGCGGTTGCCTTTGGCCCGTTCATTTTCTCTTGGTTTGGGGTTGTGCGGTCGCACGATAGACCGCACATTTGTTGTGCGGCCAGGTGAGAACCGCATGTCTCCCCCATGGACGGTTGGTACCCAGCCGTCTGTCCATCCGTGGGCTTGTGCGGCCAGGAGCTGACCGCATATCCCAGTTGACCCTTGGTCAACAGTTTCGTGTCGGTTGGGTTGTGCGGTTTGGTCAAAACCGTTTTGACCGGCACTGGAGTAGGTCGGTTAGGTTGTGCGGACGATCCTTGGCCGCACATCCTCTTGGGCGGTCCAGCCCTAACCGTCCATCCTCCATTTGGGGTTAGTCCGATTAGAGCCTTGTGCGGCTCCTGCCTGACCGCATGTATTTTTGAGCGGCTGTGCCCTAGCCGCACATCCCTTGAGCGGCCCAGGGTGAACCGCACATGTGCCAGTCTAACCCGGTGTTTCCGTTTTGACTGATTCGAGTCCCGGGTGTGTGGTTCTCGAACCACGTGCCGACCTGTGGCCTGACGGATGTTGTGCACGTCGTCGGGGCCAGGTGTCGTGGTACGTTGGAGTCCCGGTTGTAGAGTTCTCGACTCGTGTCACCGTGCGTTGACGTGTGTCATCGGTTTCTCCGAAAAGCGATCCCCGAGTGGGTCCTGTGTGAGGCCTTGGGCTGCGAGCCCAGTTGTCCAGTCTGGGGCTGGAGGCTTCCCTCTTCTCCTTGAGTTGGGCTGCAGCTTGGTGGTGTGCAAGTTGCCTTGGGAATCGTGCTTCTGTGCTTTCCGCGTGGGCCGTGTGTGTGGCCTTAGTCCTGTGAGTTCCCTTCCCAAGGGAATGGTTTCGGCGGCTCGTGAGCTGCCTCGGTATTCGTGCTACAGTGGTTTTAGACCTAGAGCTTGGACTAGATTGACGGCCTTGTGCTGTTGCGTGCAACGGTCTTGACCCCGAGTCTTGTGACTCAAGGACCGTTGGGTGTAGTGCGTCTAGAGGACTGTCCAGAGCCCAGTGACTTAGCGTCACTTGGGTTTTTCTCGACTCTCGCGCAGGGTGTGTGCGCGGCTGTGGACTGTGAGTCCCGTTTCTTCTCCGACTGTGGTCATCGTGCGACGGTGCTAGTACGTGGGATGGTCCCCGTACTTTGTCGGATGCGGACGTTGTTTTCCGTTGACTTGAGAGTCTACTCCTTCAGTGACCCTCCACTAGTCGTAGCCTACTAGTACGCGTGTGCTAGTCGCACCAGGGAGTGGTGTACGGGCTCACCCTTAGAGGCGGTTTGTGGACCGGTTGCCGTCGGGCCCCACGTCTTGCAGCCAGAGTCCGGCTGAGGGGAAAACCGGTCAGAGGACCAGACCAGGGACGCGTGGTCTGTGTGTGCACACGTGGTTGGGGGCGGTTGGACCCACGTCGACGGGCGTGACCCCAGCTAGTCACTTGTTGTAGTTACTTGTACGGTGTTCGTGCCTCGGGTAGGAGCTACCACGTCAGGCAGTTCACCTGCGGTACGGTGTAAGACGTCAGGGGACGCTACCGGCTGTGCTTCTAGTGGGTGGTACTCCTGTCGAGTACGGAGTGACAGACTATCAGTTTCCGTGATTTCGACCTTCGGGTTTTCGGTCGTGTTGACCGTTGAGTTCGGTTGTTTCGCCGTGGCGCGTGTGTTGGTTTTCGCGCCAAGGGTCTAATGCTAGTGGCTTTACCGAGGTTGGGTCTTGTTGTGCGGTACCCGCGATCGGATGGTCGGGGTTGCACCTTGGACAGCGTGTCCAGGTCGGCTGTGTCCGAGGGACAGGCCTCTACGGCGTGGTTGCCGTGTGTTCTTGCTTCGGTAGGTGGTACTAGTGTGGTTCGGTAGCTTCGTCTGCGTGACCGAGGTGTACCTTCCGGTGCAGTAGGAGTAGCTGTAGTGCCGAGTTTTTGACCGGCCACCGGTTTGCTGTTCCTGCTGTAGTTGTAGCTCTCCTTTCCGCTACCGCCGTTGTTTCCGGTTGGGGTTCCGCGGGATCCCTGCTGAGTCTCTGTTTTGGAGACTCATTCCCTGCTTTTCAGGTGTGGCGGTTCTTCCTCGTGGTTCGAGGGTGCGGAGCGGAGGTTCTCTGTTGCCAGCTTGCCGGGCCGGGTGTTCACTTGGCACGTGGTACGTTTTACTGCTTTAGACTGTACTTTCGGTTGGACTGGACTCTGTTGTAGCTGTTGCTGTTCTTTCTTTCAGCTTGTTGTTGTTGGTTGTCCTGCTTTATTTCCTATTTCTTTGTGCCTCCACACTCCTTTTAGCCCTTCCGAGCCCTCCTGGCTCGTGGGCGGCGGTGCGAGTCTCGGGTTATCGGGCCTTCCCGGTAATCGGATTCTCGGGTCGTTACACTTCACACTCCGATGTATAGACTTGGCCAGTGTACAGACTTCCGGCCAGTCGACGTATAGACTTCAAATTGCAACGCGTAGACTTTGCTCCACTCTGCTCCAGTGTACGGACTTTGGGCTTGGCAACGTATAGACTTCGAGCCTGGGGAACGTATAGACTTTATATCACCCCCCCTCCTTCACCAACACACTCTCCAGCGGTACGCCCCCTCTGGCCTCCAGCGGTACGCCCTTTGCAGCCCTCACCGGTACACCCCTTCGCCACCCAGCGGTACACCCAATATCCAGCGGTACACTCCCGTCTCTCCTTCGCCGGCACACTACATGCATGCATATATACATCACGATAAGGGCATCAACAATAGCAAATAAATCAATAAAAATCACGCTAATTGAAGGACTCCAAATGCGCGATATTGATCATAATAAAAGAGGCGGGAGGGGTAATAAAAAAAAAATAACAAACCAATGATAATAATAAGAATAATCATGCATAGAAGAAGAGAAATCATCCCGGACAAAGGCACGAATAAATAGTAAACATCAAATCAGAAATCCCAGAAGGTATAACTAAGAAAGCTCCAGATAAAAGACGCTAATGCCCACGCCGCAGCCCGCTCTCTCCCCGGGACCCGGGGCAAAAGGAACAACAACGATGCCCTTTCAGGTCGAGCCCGAGTCTCGGGAATTCCCCCGATATGGCCGGGCTTTGATCTAACCTCGGGCCGACATCCTAATCGGACCGGATTTGTTTTCTCGTTCCGGATACCTTCCGAATCTTCATTAAAAATTGCCGCATGCTCGGCAGACATTTGAAGGGATCTACCTCGGTTTTCTCATTGTGACGCTGCCACGGACTTGTGTCCGAATACAAAAGGTCTACGAGTGGCCGACACGGCCGACAGTTTATGGCCTTAATACAACTTTCAGTGTGATCTATCCCTATCTCTCTCGCATAATTAGTGTTACTCCTTTTGGCCGCGGGGCCTCTAATTTCGGCAATTAATCAGGGGTATTCCCTCGTATGGGGGATGTAAATGACGTCGTGACCTTCATGGCGCGACGGGATTCGGTCCCGACACGAACCACACAATCGTCTGACGAAGTCAGATCGAGCGCACCATGGGCTCTTCGGAGCCCGAATAAATTGTCACCTCGGTGACTGGCACGCCCACGCACTCGATAAACGAATAAACCAACGAGAGAATAACCAAGTGAAAAAAGTGCATCCACAACTCTGGCACGCCCGGTGGGACCGATCCACCCTTCATCTCTTTGCCGAAATTAGGGGCCCCGCGGCCCCCTTCTTGTTACACTAATTGTGCTACTTTCTTAAATGCAGAAAAAAGAGAGAGACATCATGGAACCAACCATGGCGGTCGTCTGCGGCCCCCAGCCCACCCAGAACCACGTTCGAGGCGGCTACCTGGCGGTGCCCCTCACCTTCGGGAGCTTCCCTCCCACTGTGGGCTTCCCCAACTTCTTGGGGGTGGCCTTCGCCGAGATCCTCGACGTGGAAGCGCCCGAGGACGCCCAGATCAACGCCTCCGCCCCGGGGGCCATGGGAGCTACTGCCGGCCGAGCTGTGGCCGAAGACAACAATAGCGTCCCCACAGCGATGCTCAGCTGCAACGTGCACCACGTGCACCACACAACCGGCCCGCTCCACCAAGGGTCGACATCCCATCGGAGAAGGCTCCGGAGAAACAACACCGGCACTTGCTCAGGGCGTCGCATGTCCAACTCCGGAAAGTCAATGACTGTTGGAGCCCTCCGAGTCCGCCTAGACGGACAGAAGTCCCAACCGACGCCGGACCGCGTCGTCTCGACCGTCCCAGTCCGTAACTCTTTCCAGGGACTGGAGAAGCTAAAAGAGAAGGCAGCGCCCGCGACCCCAGCCGTGGCACCAGAGAGGACGCCGGTTCACAGGCCGGCTAAACTGAAGCAAGTCTGGGTACCTAAGGAGACCCAGCCCACTGCACCCGCCCAGGCAGGGCCCAGCACTTTCCGCCCCAGGAGGGCCCGACGCGATGACAGGATCGCGGTAGTGACCCCCACTCTCCGACCGGCACCCGTCATCCCGGTGCCGTCCGAGAATGTTCACCGCCGTCGCCGAGGGCGCCGGCACAATGCCGCCCGCCCGACTCTCACGGCCTACTCCCCTCCTGCCGCTGTCATCGACGCGCAACCCCAGGCCGCTCTCCCTAACCAGGAGTGGGAAGGGATCGAGCAGGCCATGAGGAACTACCTCCGAGGCCCGGGTAGCACCCCCGCCGGCCGCCAGAGGCTACTGGGGGCAATGGCCTCCGCCTTCCAGGAAGAAAGGGGGGGACCTGCGCCCAGCATGGAGTCGAGGACCCGCCCGGAGGAGCCGCGCCAGTCCCCTGTACGGGAAGAAGCGCCGCCCCGACGATCGGTCTTCGACAGGCTGACATTCCCAGGAGGATCGTCCAGCAGGGCGACAAAAAGAAATAAGAATAAGAAATGGCATACATTCACCTGCAATATGGCAGGAGTTCATGGTCGGTATGGGGCCTTACCCACCGACCCGGAAGAATTGGCCAGAATAGCCGTTAGACCGGGACCCCTTACTAGAAGAGGGAGAGCGGCAGGCGGCGCGACACCCGCAGGTGCCGAAGGGACCATACCTGAAGAGCCCCTTGCGGCCCTCACGGCCAATGTGGTCACCACCGGCGACACGAGTGGCGGACCCTCGACATCATCCGAGGACGCCCCGGCCGGAGAGACAGGGGGCATGCCTAGTCTTCCCACAGCTGACCCTACAATGCTGCTCATGATAAAACGATTCCAGCAGGAAATCGAGTCACTCAAGAAGCAGCTAAGTGAGCGGGACGCACCGCCCCCGATGTCCTGGCAGACCGAGGTCATACTCGAAGTACCCAGGGACAGGGGGCAGTCTTCAGAGGCAGCTCTTCCAGCGACCCTCGATCCTCTCGGGGGCGCGCCCCCGCAGCAAGCACATTGCACAGCAGTGACCCCGCCACAGGCTCCGCTTTCACAAGGGTCCCCTATGGCCCCTCGAGCGACCGTGATAGCTACCCCGAGCGCCCAGCCCGCTCATTTCTACCCGAGCCCAGTCGACCCGGCGGCAGTCAGCCGGTTGATGCTCGAGCAGATGATAGAGATGAAGCTGGCCGAGAGGGGCGATGGGGATCAGACGCCTTTCGACGTCTATCGGGTACCCTACCCGGCTCATTATGCTGCCAGGAAGTTGCCGGCTGGCGTCACCAAGCCGCCGAAATTTGAAAAGTTCAACGGGCAAGGGTCTCCCAGAGAGCACATTGCTTACTATGTGAACGTCATGGGGGACCTGGCTGCTGATGAGGCCTACCTCCTGAAGTTCTTCGGCTCAACACTTACCGGACTTGCCTTTGAATGGTACTCCGGCTTGTCACCCGGGTCGGTGGCCGATTGGCCCGACATGCAGAAGAAGTTCAAGGAAAGGTTCTACGTCGCCGAGAGAGAAGTTACCATGGCTGAACTCTACGCCACAAGGCAGAAGAATGATGAGTCGGCCCTCGACTACATTAAAAGATGGAGGAACCTTAGTATGAGGTGCAAACGCCCCCCGCATCAGGAGGACGCAGTGCAGATCTGCAAGCAAAATTTAAAGAAAGAAATCCTAGAAAGGATGATCGGCACTGAGGTCAAGACATTTGACCGCCTGAACAATGTGGTAGCGGAGATCGAGGCATTCTTGGCCCGATACTCCTCCACCCCAGCCATGTCAAGCCAGAGGGCCAGGCAGGCCGAGAAGAAGCCGGCTCCCCCGGAGGTGCATGCGCTAGACTTCCAAGCTTTTGAAAAGCAGAAGGAGAAAGCCAAGGGAGCGGCCAACCCTCCGCCGCCCAGAATTACAGAGCGGCGGGAAGGCCCCTCGCTGAGAGAGAAGATGAGAAACAAGCTATATTCCTTCTCTCGGGACAAGTCCAAGCTCCTGTTTGAATGGGCAACCAGCTACAATAAGATCACATTGCCAGAGCCGAAAAGGCCTGGCGACTCAAAGAAGAAGGATGACCCGCGCTTCTGCATGTACCACCGGGTGCTCGGGCATACTATTGAAGATTGCTACGTCTTCAAGGATGTTATTGAGTCCTTAATCAAGGACGGGGAGCTGGACATGGGGGAGCATAAAGTAGACCCCCCGCAGCCACACGAGCTGCCCAGCATAGCCTCCTCCGTCAACATGATCTCACTGTATCAAGAGTTGCCAGAAGAGTGGGCGGAAGCCTGTGCCTGCGCCACTTATGAGGCTTTTGTCCTGGCCCCGGCCCAAGATCAAGAGGGTTGGCAGACGGTGCCCGGAAGAAATAGAAAGGCACGCATCCCTCGGTCCGCCCCAGGGATCGATTCATCCAAGGGACGCGACACCTTTGCCGGCACCACCACCGGCGAGCCCGGTTCGCCATGACACGGCCCCCAGGCTGGTCATGAGGCGGCCTACCCACAACAAGAAGAGCTCCGACCCGCTGCGAATACCCCAGAAAGCCAGCCCGGCGGTCGAGAAACTACAGGCTATTATTGACGGGCTTGAAGATTATGAACAGCCCAAAATCAAGCCCGTGGAACTAAAAGAATATGTCCCCTGGGAGGAGTTCGAATCACTCGAGCTGGCTCCAGGAACCAAAGCTGAAACAGAAAAAGAGCCTCCCCTGTGGGGTGAGCTTCCTCAAGAGCAGCCATCCGCTGCAGCAGGCAAGAAGAAGAAGAAGAGAAGACCCAGGGGCAAGAAGAAGAAGGAGGTCGTCCTCGCCTGCAACACCCTCTCGGCGCTGTTCGACACCGCTCTCTCCCTGGAAGAAAAAGAAGAAGAACCACCCCATGAGCCAGCAGAGGTGAGTCAAGCTGAAGCATCCACCCCCCAGCACGCCACCAGGTCAGGGAGGAAGTGGGGGCACCCTCCTCAGAGCAGCCTCAGCATCATGCTCAGGGGGGAACAACCATACCAGGTTCCCGAGCCCGAGGTCCGAGGCACCGAGATCCCTCCTCCGTCAGGTCTCTACCCCGGAGGCACCAAGAGTCAAGGCGCCCCGTCATTCGCCGAGTTCCTGTCAGCTCGAGCAGGAAGGCGGGCGCACCCCCAGGGGTCCGCTGCGACCAGTAAAGCAAGCATTCCCCAAGCTCTACCAGCTGCAACTCCTGCCCAGCCAGAGGAAGAATTCAGCGGCACCCCAAACCTCGCCGAATTCATGCAAGCAGCGGAGGAGGCCCAACAGACCCCGCATGTTCAGCGGGCTACAACAGATCCCACAAACCAGGCGTCCCCCGATCTGACATCCCAGCCTCAGGAGGGGAGCAGGCACGGCAAGCCCGAAGAAATGAAGTTGCTCAAGGTGCGGGCGGCCGAGCGAATAGTCAGGCACCTCAAGAAAATCCCGACCCGGTTTACGGTATGGGAGATGCTGTCCTTGAACGAAGAAACACGGCAAGCCATCATCGCCGCACTCCATACGCCAGCACACCTTGAAGCATGTTTGGCAGAAATATCACCTGAAGTAGCAGTGGCTTTTACAGAAGAAGACATGCTCCTGCCGACTTGCAGCCATAACAGGCCCCTCTACATGAAAGGGCAGTTGAACGGCCAGCCTATCAACAGGGTCTTGATCGACCCAGGGGCAGCGGTGAATATACTCCCTTACCGGGTGTACCAGAAACACTATTTCGACGTACACCTGGGTGAGGTTAAGAATGTCAAGATTGCTGGCTTTAACCAGAAATGTGAGGTGCCCATGGGGGTTGCAGAGTTCAGTCTGACCTTTGATAACTTCACCACCAAGGTTCAGTTCCACGTCATCAACTCCAGCACTTCCTACAAGGCGTTGCTTGGCCGGCCTTGGCTACACCAGAACAGGGTGGTACCCTCCACTCTGCATCAATGCATCAAGTACCCCTGCGAGGGAAAGGAAGTCAGAATCTTCGCCGACCTCCACCCGTTCGAGGTGTTCGAGTGTCACTTGTCAGATGCTAATCTGTACTTGGAGAAGGCGAAGCAAGCTCCTCAAGTCATCCAAGACAAGGGCAAGAAGAAAATGGAATCAGGAGGCTGGTTTCCTCCGCCGCCCCCAGGCTATGTGGCTCCACCACATGTACCATTTATCGCACAAGAAGAAGGGGTATTCAGGGCAGCCCCTCTCGCCATCTACCCCACACCGGGGGCACTCTGCCTCGAAGACCTGCTAGAAGATGTCAGGGTCCCGCCAGGGATCGTCAAGCCGATAGCGGAAATTGAATGCCAAGCAGCTGAACAACTGAAAACCTTCGAGGTGCCTAACTCTGAGGGGCCGCCCACTATTTTCTATGTGGCCGGGGAGAAGCCAGTCAGGGAAGACGATGATTGCCGGTTCCCTGACGAGTTGCATGACCCGCACGTCCCCATTACGGGACTTCCCCACATGACTGACCAGGCAGCCAGAATGGTCAGAAAGCAGAAGATTCCTCCCTACCAGCCCTCCAGCCGGAAGGAAATGTTTGAAAGAATGTGGAACCCACCAAACCTGGATCGACGGTTGCTGAAAATCACCAAGCACCCCGGTCTGGGCTTTTCACTAGAAGATTACTACGAGACTGATGTCATATCGGTCTCAACATGGCCCGGCGACGACCCCGCAGAAGCTGCAGATTCGCGGGAAACCCACCAAGACACATGTCCCGGGATCCCGGCCGAAGAGGCACAAGACGAAGAAGTATTCCTGTGGAAGCCTCCCAGCCGCCGCTGCATGGAGAAGACCCCCTCCTTCCCCGAAGTGTCAACCTCGAGAGGGCACGCCAGCGAGGCACCTTCACCTCGGCCGACCGACGAAGCAAGGAGCAGTAGCATGGGCCACGCTCCAAATTCCCCTCGATACGACCCCGTCATGTACGCCTTGTACCACAGGCAGCAACGGGAGATCGAGATGCTAAAAGCACGACTGGCGGAGTTGACCTCGCTAGTCGCCGACCTGATCCAGGGATCTCTCCCCCCATGGGGTGGCCGGATGCCTCGGCCCCGAGGCACCAGTCCCAACACCCCCGCCTTGTCAAGGCGGGAAATGAGAGACATGGCAAGCTCGCTGATCGAGCGGCCAACCAGGCAAGGGCTGACACTCCAAGAGAAGCTGCAGAAGCCTTATTCCTTTCCGAGAGAGAAGACCCGGGGCATCTTCGACTGGGCTTGCCATTACGGCAAGGTCTCCCTTCCACGGTCCAAGAGGCCGCAAGACACCCGAAGAAGCGGGGACCCACTATTTTGCCCTTACCACCAGATGCTGGGCCACGCCATTGAAGACTGCTATGTCTTCAAAGACATTGCTCAAAGCCTCATTGACAGGGATGAGCTCAGAATGGGGGACTACGTGGTAGCCCCGCCACGCCCCCACGTGGCAGACAGCCCCAGGACAGGAGCCTACACTGTGTCCATCCAACGCCAGGCGCCCGAAGATGCGGCTACCCCGGTTCCCGCAGGAGCGGTCTATGATGAATACACGGAGGAGCCCGAGATGGACCTATGCCCCTCTGAGCCAGCGGACCTCACGTACCCGGCGGCTACGGCCCAGGAGGAGTGCGAGGTGAATGCAGCCTCCATGCCCAGTCATGATGAACAAGAAGAGGAAGATGGCGTCCTCGAGCCCGTGGATAATGAAGACCAGGACTTCGTCGATTTGTCGTCAGCCCCGCCGGAAATTGAAAATGGCGGCCAGGTCACGGTCGACGAATTGATTGAGGTCAACCTTGGTGCAGAAGACGACCCCAGGCCAACTTTTCTGAGTGCCCTTATGCCCCTACAGGAGAGAGAACAATACACAAAGTTGCTGCAAGAATTCCGGGATTGCTTTGCCTGGAATTACAAAGAGATGTCTGGGCTCAGCACCGAAGTGACTCAGCACATACTGGCCATTGATCCCAAGGTGGAACCAGTGAAGCAACCTCCCCGGCGCATGAGGCCGGAGCTAACCAGCCAGATCTGCAAAGAGGTCGACAAGCTCATAAATGTCGGCTTCGTGGCGGAAAATCAATACACCACATGGCTGGCCAATATTGTACCAGTGAAAAAGAAGAATGGGCAGATCAGGATTTGCGTGGATTTCCGCGACCTGAATAAAGCCTGCCCGAAAGATGACTTCCCGGTGCCTATCACCGAAGTGATGATTGATGCAACCACTGGCCACGAGGCCCTGTCCTTCATGGATGGGTCGTCCGGCTATAACCAAATCTGGATAGCCGACCATGACCGGGTCCATACAGCTTTCCGGTCACCCAAAGGGGTATTTCACTACAAGAGGATGCCCTTCGGCCTCAAGAATGCCGGTGCCACATATCAACGGGCAATGACCAAGATCTTCGACGAGCTGCTGTACGGCAAGGTCGAGTGCTACATTGATGATCTGGTCGTCAAGACGAAGAAAAGAGACGAGCACCTGAGTGACCTCAGGGTCGTCTTCCAAAGGCTCCGGCAGTACGGACTGAAGATGAATCCCCTGAAGTGCGCCTTTGGCGTGTCCAGTGGGAAATTCCTCGGCTTTATTGTCCGGCACAGAGGGATCGAGATCGACCCCCTGAAGATAAAGGCCATCCAGGAGTTGCCTCCTCCGAGGAGTCTGGGAGAGCTGAGGTCCCTGCAGGGGCGTTTAGCTTACATCCGCAGGTTCATCTCCAACCTGTCAGGGCGCTGCCAACCCTTCCACAGACTGATGATGAAGAATGCACCCTTCAGCTGGGGTTACGAATGCCAGCACGCGTTCGATCAGCTAAAGGAGTACCTGAAGACCCCGCCTGTCCTGGGGGCACCTGTCAAAGGCAGACCGCTGATTCTGTACATAGCGGCCACCGAATATTCACTGGGGGCAATGCTCGCCCAGAACAATGATGAGGGAAAAGAGCAGGCTCTTTACTATCTCAGTCGAAGATTGGTGGGTGCAGAGGCTAAATACACCCCGATTGAGAAGATCTGCCTTGCCTTGGTCTTCGCGGTCAAGAAGATGAGGCACTACATGCTGTCCCATGAAGTAAGTCTGATATCCAGAGCTGACCCCATCAAGCACATTCTCCTCCAGCCAGTCCCAAAGGGGCGCCTTGGCAAGTGGGCCGTGCTGCTCATGGAATTCGACATCACCTACGTGCCACAGAAGGCCGTTAAGGGACAAGCCGTCGCGGATTTCTTCGCGGCACACCCTGTGCCCGAAGACTCCCCTCTGGCCACCGAACTACCTGAAGATGAAACACTAGAGGTAAACCAAGTACAACAAGCCATCTGGCAGTTATACTTCGACGGGGCCTCGAGAACAGAAGCGACCCCGTCCGGGCATGCCAAGGTGCGGGCCGGAGCTGGCATCGTCCTCAAATCGCCAGACGGAGAAGTGATGCACACCTCCTGCTGCATTAGCAAACCCTGCACCAATAATGAAGCAGAGTATGAAGCTCTGATCATCGGCCTCCAGGTCGCCCTTCAAATGGAGATCAAAATGCTCCAAGTGTTCGGCGATTCGCTGCTGGTCGTCAAGCAAGTCCAGGGACAGTTTGATGTCCGAAAACCTGAGCTGCTCCCTTATCACACTAAGGCGAAGCGGCTCATGGAGCGGTTCTACCTCCTCGAGATAGGCCATGTCGCCAGAGGGGAGAATGCACAAGCCGACGCATTGGCAAAATTGGCAAGCTCACTGGCAGTGCCTCCAGACGGATCTCTCCACATCCAAGTAATAAACCAGCGCCAGATGCCCAGCATGATAGAAGAGGAGCCAGAAGAAGAAGAACTGGAGGTCACTACAGCAGAACCCGTCGGCCTACCTGACTGGAGAGCCTCCCTGATGCAGTGGTTCAAACACCAGCAATTACCTGACCGAAGAGAGGAAAGGATCAAGCTAGTCAGAACCAAAGACTCTTATGAGCTCCGAAACGGAATATTATTCCGGACCGTGGCCGACGCCAAGCAGAAGCTACTCCTCCGATGCTTGTCTATTGAAGAAGCTTGGAGAGTTATGAAGGAGGTCCATGCCGGGACAGCTGGCGCACACCAGGCGGGGCCGAAAATGAAAGTTGAAATCAAGAAACTTGGCTATTACTGGCCTGCAATGTTCAACGACTGTTGCGAGTACGCTAAGTCGTGTCAGAGATGCCAAGAGCATGCCACTATACCCAGGAGGCCTCCCGTGCAACTGCACCCAACCGCGCCCAGCTGGCCGTTTGCCCAATGGGGAACGGATGTTGTGGGCCCCTTACCCGCATCTTCCACAGGCTGCAAATACATTCTGGCGGCGACCGACTACTTCTCCCGCTGGGCAGAGGCTGTTGCCCTACGGGAGGTCACCGGAGAAATCGTGGTCAGGTTTGTCCGCCGCAACATTATATTCCGGTTCGGCGTGCCCGACCGGATTGTGTCGGACAACGGCAGCCACTTCCGCAACCAGAAGGTTTACCGGCTAGCAGAAAAATACAAAATTGACTGGAGGACATCGACTCCTTACAATCCACAAGCCAATGGGCTGGCCGAAGCTTTCAATAAGACACTTTGCACTCTCCTGGCCAAGACTGTTAGCTCTAACAAAAGGGACTGGGAAGAAAGAATGTATGAAGCGCTTTGGGCGTACCGAACCGTATACAAGACCCCAACGGGCTGCTCGCCTTTCTCTCTCGTATATGGCTCGGAAGCAATCGTCCCCGTCGAACTGGAGATACCGTCCCTCAGGGTCGCCATTCAGCATGGGCTTGTCCCCGAAGGGCAGACCAACACCGAGCGAAGGCTCGACGAACTCTCCAGTCTGGAAGGAAAGCGGCTTCAAGCCCAACAGAATATCCAGGTCTACCAGGCCCGGATTGCACGCGCCTTTGACAAGCTCGTCAAGGAACGCGAATTCAAGAAGGGTGACCTTGTCATGGTCAAGAGAAGAGATCTCATGGCGGCCAACCCCAAAGGTAAGCTAAACGAGAACTGGCTCGGACCCTACGTAGTCCAAAAAGTCTACGAAGGCGGAGCCTATGTAATTGTCAACCACCGCGGGGAGGTTCAATTCCCGCCTCTTAATGGAAGGCACTTGAGACTGTACCACGCTCCGGCGCCCCCATTCAGGTAATAATATTACTCTTCGCCCCGTTTTGGGGCGGATTTGCGCGATTAATATCCGAATGATTTGGCCACCAGCCGGGTTTCCAAAAAAGGAGAAAGGAATAGAAAGAGAAAAAAAAGAAAAAAAATAGAAAGACAAAAAAGAAGAAGCGAAAAAGAGAGAGAAGAAAAATGGAAAGAGAAAGAGAGAAGAAATAAAAAAAAGGGAAAAAATGGAAAGAGAAAGAAGGAAGAAGCAAAAAGAGAAAAAAAAAAGAGAGAGAAAAAAGAAAGAAAAAAAAGAAAAAGAGAGAAGAAAAAAAAGAGGAAGAAAGAAGAAGCCAGAAAAGGGGAACGCCTCCCATTTCCAGCCACTGCCCCGCATCAGCGGGGGTACCAAAGATTGATTTTAAAAAAAAGAAAGAGACAAACTCTTCTCTCCGTCCTCCCCGGGCGGTGAGTACCCCTTCGGCTCGGACCTCACGTCCGGGTCATTGACTAGACAAACTCTTCTCTCCGTCCTCCCCGGGCGGTGAGTACCCCTTTGGCTCGGACCTCACGTCCGGGTCATTGACTAGACAAACTCTTCTCTCCGTCCTCCCCGGGCGGTGAGTACCCCTTTGGCTCGGACCTCACGTCCGGGTCATTGACTAGACAAATTCTTCTCTCCGTCCTCCCCGGGCGGTGAGTACCCCTTTGGCTCGGACCTCACGTCCGGGTCATTGACTAGACAAACTCTTCTCTCCGTCCTCCCCAGGCAGTGAGTACCCCTTTGGCTCGGACCTTACGTCCGGGTCATTGACTAGACAAACTCTTCTCTCCGTCCTCCCCGGGGGGCGAGCACCCCTTTGGATCGGACCTCCCGTCTGAGTCACTGACTGAACAGACCTCGCTGTTCGCCACCTCTGAACGGCGAAAGGGGTCTCTGGCCAAGTACCCCTCACTCGAGACCAGCACGCGCTTCCAATACCGCGGCAAAACTAGGGAGTTGCCCGTTCGGTATGGTGGAGTGGTCCCCTCGTCCTCCCCCTGGGAAGGCGAGCACTCTCCTGTACCCTGACATGGGTCCCTGCCTGGTCCTCCCGAAGCGAATCCCCGCAAGGACTCATACCCTGCCAATGGGTCTCTACACCAAAAAGGAAAAAAAAAAATACAAGAGCAAGGAAGAGAAAGAAGGGTAAGAAAGACAAATGCATACACAAAGAACGCGTGAAATCATAAATGCTTTGCTCTATTCAAAAGGGGATCAAACTACATGTGCTGCGGGGCATACCCCTGTGTTACACTCAAAAAAAAAGGAGAGAGAAATTAAGGGATGCAACGCTTAGTCGATGTCCCTGAAGATGTCCTCGAGAGGGAGGATCCCAACGCAAGGGAAGTTCGTCATATCGCGCAGTCGGCCCCTCAATCCCTCAAGACGGGCAAGCTCCGCTTCGACGGACACCATTTCAACGTCGGCGACGGCAAGAGCTTCCCTCTCCTCCGCGACCGCCTTTCCCGCCTCGGCGAGGTCAAGCTTGGCCGCTGCAAGGTAGCCTTCCAACTCCCCGATCCGGCTCTCGAGGGAGCGAACCCTGCCCTCGCCCTCCTCTAAGGCCTTCTCGTGGCATTCCTTGTTACGACGCCGGGCCTCCAGGGCCTGTAGATATTCGCCCGCCTGGGCATCTAGAGCGGCGCGCTCATCAGGAGCCTGGGTCTCCAGGAACTCGCGGCGCTTGACATACTTCAGCAGCAGCAGAACCCGCCGCGACCATTCTCCCAGCGGGCAGCTGAGCACTTGCAACGCCCCGGTCAACTGCACCACTATGGTATGCACCTCCCTATATGACAGAGAGGGGTCGGCGAGGAGCATGGTCCGTAGAGTGATCAGCATTTGGCGTACTGGCGCTTCTGATGACATATGGCTGACTGAGGGCGCTACCGGAGGAGTGAATTCCACGGTGCTGTCCACCTCTGCCCACAGGTCGGTATCGGCCGCCACTGAAGATGAAGGAAGGGCGAGGGTCAAGTCGCCCGGCCGGCGTAGCTCGACGAGAGACTCCTGGCCAACCATTGCCCGGGGAACGGAAGAGGCCATTGTCGAAGCCTCCGGTGCCCCCATCGTTTGGAGTTCCCCCGCCCCCTCTGCCTCCGTCTGGACCAACCCTGCCACTGCTCCAAGGGGCAGGGGTGCAGGGGCCGTCACCTCGGCTAGAGGAGGAGCTTCGAGTAAGGCCAGGCCCGAAGTCGCCACCCATGAACTCCTCGCTCGCGGCTGAGATCCCTCCAGATGCGCACGGAGCCCCGCAAATATCTGCTGCAAGAGCGGGTCCTCCATCTGAGCCGGGAGTTTCGGGAAGGGCGGAAGCGGAACCACCAGCTGGGGTAAACGTCCCGCTTCCACGAGCGCAGCCAGGCTCTCTCTCTCCAAGCCCAAGACTGGAGCCGGCCCCTCCACCGCTATCGGGCCAATGCTCGGTCTCCGTTTGGCCACGGCCTTCCGGATACGGCCATGCGCCTTCCCCGATATCGGCATCGCCTGACCATGGGAATGGGAATCAGCTATTCGCCATCTAAAATAAACCATGCAAAAGGGAGACCGCGGAGCCCGCATACTCACCTCAGCCGCTGGGATGATGCTACCCTCAGGCGCGATCTCCCCCTCCTCCAGAGGCTCGCCCGCCGCTCTGGTAGTACCGGAGGGCTCCACGGGCATTTCCTCTCGAAGGGCGTCGAGTAAAAGAGCCAACTTGCCCATGCCGACATCGGCTCCCGTTGGGCGGTCGATCAGCGCAGCCGGGGCAGCCTCCTCTGTGATCTCAAGTTCGGCCGGTTCTCGAAAATCCTAAAGAAAAAGGGGGGGGGGATAAGGTCGTCAGTCAATCACAAAAAAAGGAAAGGGAGAGCCGGCCCAAACAAGCTCACACTCACAGCGGTCTTCCCCATAAGGCTCGGGGAGCCAGCAAGTAAGGGGGGCCCGAAGACCGGCTCGGGCGGCTCCGATGCCCCGGACACGCCCTCGTCAGGAGCTGCTTCGTCGGAAGAGTAGTTGTAATCTACCTCTTCCCCAGACGGAGACTCGACCGCCGTCGGCTCGGCCTGGGCCGGCAGAGGAGCTTCCACCTCAGAGTCTCTGTCCAGCACGTCCTCCCTCGGGCTAGGCGAGGCTCGCGCTCCGATCTTCTTCCTCCTCACATATATCAGCGTCGTCGGGAGGTCGGGATCAGGCCCCAATGACTCGGTGGCCACCGCGGCAACGCCTGTCATGCAAAAGAAGATAAGCCATGGTGAATCTACTGGCCCCTAGGACAAAAAGGGGGGGAGCTAACCGTGTAGTCGAAAATATTTACCCCCTTCAGTTCCTGCGACACGAGATGACCCGCGGGCTTCCTCAACAGGCAAAGCCTTCTCGGGAGTCCCAACCGTACCCTCGCCCGTGAGATAGAAGCGCATCGTCGCCATGCGCGAAGCCGAGGCCAACTCGGGAGGCCGGTCGACCACAGACGACACGGGCGGCCGATGAATCTCACCAGCTTCGTGGCTCGGTTCGGTCCGCGTGGCTTCGAATTCTTCGAAGGACAAGACGGGGGCCATCGGCAAGGCTACCGTCGGAGCCGGGGATGTCTCGGTTCGCCGCCGTTTTACCGTCTCTCGCCCGGCCACCTTGGCAGCAGCCAGTGCCTTCTTAACGGGCGACTGTGCCCGGGGCCTTCCCGTTGCCTGCGGCAAGGGAGCTGGAGCCGCCGCCGGGGTCGCCTCCGCTGGGACCGCAACTTCGCCCATGTCAGGCGTGGGCATGGGCTCTTCCATAGAAGCTGAAACAAAAGAAGTACCCAGGTGTCAGGGCTCCACTCCAAAATAAAAAGGAGGAGGGAGATTCAAAAGGCACACTAAAGAGCGGGGACGCGGACCGGCAGGTTGGCCTGGCTCGGGACGGGCAGCTTCGAATTCCTCGAAAGACGGGACTAGTGGTACCGGAGGGACAGCCGTCGGAGCCTTAGCCGATTCTGTCTTCCTCCGCTTTGTGTCCCGCTGCTTAGCCGCCTTGGCGGCATCCACCGCCTTCTTCACAGGCGATTTAGCCCGGGGCCTCTTCGCAGCCTTGGGCAAGGGAGCCGCGGTCGGGGCCAGCGGTGCTGCTTCAAAATACGCAGGCTTCTTCACCAGCCGGAGGAGGTTCCGGTACGTGGCCATCTGCGTGCTGTCAGGATGGTCTGCAAAGAAAAGAGGGGAAAGAACGAACATGCATTTACGATTAATACCCAACTCACCGCGAAGGCCGCAGTGCTAAGAGACAAAACCGAAAAGCAAGAAGAGACTGAATACCATGAGGGCCAGTGTACAGCCGCAGCGTGATCGGCCAGTAGCTCAGGGATGTCTCCTTGTCCCGACGCGCCGCCTCCCGGACTAGCCAGCAAACGTCTTCAATCGTTTGGCACCGGTCCGTAAGGTTGGCCAGATCCGCGTGCTTCTTTAAGGAGAGGTGACAGAAAAGGTTAAAGTGGTCCATGCCCCACCCGTCAGCATAATAATAAGGGACGTGCAGGCGCTTGCCCAGGAGGGAGGCCGTCAGATCCTCGATCTTCATCCCATTCACCCGGAGGAGGACGTATAGCCACGTGGTATCCTTATAGTTCTCGGGCTGCCTCTCCTCCCGCCTCATAAACGTGCGGTACGGGCAGGCCGGATCCCTCTCTGGACGCCAGCTCCTGGCAGGAGTCCCCTCTTCCTCTATGGGGAATGGGTAATTGATGAGGTCCAGGCGGTCGCTCCCCACTTGGCACAGGTCCCTCAGCGTCTTCTGGTAATAATCCTTGGCCACCGGGGGTAGCTCCACCTTCGGCGTCGGCCTCTTATCCCGGGCTTCCCGGCGAGCCACCAGATATGCTGCCACCTCCTTCTCCTGTCTGTTTTTGAGCCGAAGAAGATGGTCTGGCTCAATGTCAAGAACCGGCATCGGCTGCCGACTAAGGAATTTCCTCTCGGCCCCATCCCAGCAATCGGTCTTGTGAAGCCGATAGAAGGCCGTCCGGCTATTCCACCACTTAATATAATCCTGGGTCACTCGGGGAACACGACCCGGGGCCGGTACTCTGAAGGAGGCGGAGTCCGCCCGGTGGAAGAAGTCCCACCAGCTCCTGGCGTGCTCAGCAACTGAGCTCCCCCGGACGCTCCGCAAGGGCAGGCCGAACTGTGCATGATAAGTAGGGATATGCTGGTCATACCCAAAATTGCGACCGAACCGGAAGGGGTAATACGGCTCCAGCAGCACGTTCTCCCCTTTCCTGAACACCAGCACGCTCGGGCGAATTGACAGCGCCCAGTCCCTCAGCTCCGGCTCCAGCAATGGGCGGATCACATTCTCCTGGCTAATAGGGTGGACGTACCTCTCCACCTGGTCGTCTTTGCATTCCCTCTTGTTGTTCACCAGAGGACTCGAATGTGCCGCCAGAGTCCAGAAATGAATAGTCCCGACCGCATCCCGGGGGACCGTTGTCAACCGGCCCCGGATATCATACATCCGCATGGAGGTGGAGCCCGGCTCAGCACTGGCAAATTCTAACATCCTCGGCATCAGCCCCCAGTCCTGGAGAACGCGCGGCGCAAACTCCGGGAACAGCGAGCAGACCCACGCGTTGAAGAAGTGCAGTGGGCACACATACCGGGCCTGCCGCGGGAACTGGTGCGTGCTGATATCCCCCAGGGCCTTGTAAATTAAGCAAAGGGTCGCCGGGCACAGCGACAGCCTGATACCCCACGCCATTTGACATGCCGGGTAGATGGCATCCGGCCGAATCACTGTCTCGTCGCCGTACGGCATGGCGAATGAGCACAGCCAGTACGTAAGGTAGGCGGCGCAGTGGGTCTGGGGGTCCAAGCCCATCGGGTTAGGCCCGCTCCGACGCCCTCTGGACGGGATCTTCACGTCGAGCTTCGGCTTCGCGCGTTTCTTGGGAGCCACGGCAGTACCGACGCAGGGGAACTCCTCGTACCGCTTCGGCCCGTCGAAGAAATACTCCAGCCACAGGGGCATGCGCACCCTCTTCCTGTCCCCGCGGGCGGGCTGTTTCCCCTTGTGCGATGCCTGGTACAGCTCCCGGTACGCCTTCATGAGGTACCGATATGAATACCCCAGAGAATAATAACCATCCCCGTTGGTCTCATCCTTGATCAAGTCGGGGAGGCATACTTCTTCATAGGGCTCCCCATCAATAGGCAAGCCACTCAGCTGACTGAGACTCCACAAATCAAGTGAAGTCTCGCCCTCTGCCGTGTAGAAGGTGTTGGTCTCCGCGCTGAATACCTCTATCATGCCGCAGCAGAGACCCTTGGAGATGGGGTAGCCATACCGGGAAGCGTACACGCTATGATAAACACCGACCCGAACCAGCAGCGGAGCATAGTTGAACAGCACGTGCTCCGTAAACTCCACCGCCCTCTCCCGGAAGCTGTGTGCATCCTGAAGCTTCAGCTCCCCAAACCAGCCCAGTGACAGCTCGTACTTGAATCTGATGGCCAAACAGTCCAAGATGAACGGCTCTTCTCTATAGCCCCACTTCAAGGGAGCCAAGAATAGGCCGAATCGAGGCGCCTCGTTGTGCACCTTTCCGGCAGACAGGTCCCATCTTGCCGGAGTAAACTGAGGCGCCCGTACCAGCTTATCTTCGGTCGGCAGCACCCCCTCGATCCCCAGAACTGGCTTCCACTCCCGGGCTTCTCCCACCAGGTACATCGGAATACTCCGGGGGACGCTGTACAACAAGCTATCCCGGGCCTGCAATATAGCTTGCTCGGCCTTCTTCACGACCCGGAAGTCTCGTCCTTCCCGCGAGCGAAAATGCTTCAGAAATCGAACCAGGTGTCTGTCCTTCGGGAAGTCCTTCCGGTACTCCCCGGTGACCCGGTCAAATGTGAAGCCGCTGTCAACCCTGGCAAGCCTCTGGAAATCCATGGTCTCCCCGTCAGACTCGGATGACCCTGCCAAAGCGGCTATTTCTGCATGCTCCCGATCCAAGTCTTCTACATTCAGCCAGGTAACTGCTGGCACCGGACCCCGTGGGATGAGGTCGGCCCCGATAGCAGCAGTAGGAGCAGAGGAACCACTTGGGGCAGCCATTTATCTGCAAAGATACATAAACAGAAGATCAGAATAAGCCACATGCGAAAGGAAGTGAAAGACTGTAAAAGAAGGGCTTCGCTACGAGTCAAATAAACAAAATATTGCCAATTTCTAACGAAATTTCGGCAGAGTTTCCCCTAGGCCGGAGGCGTAAGGGAAAACACGGGTGCGCGTCCACAAGGAGTGACGGCCCCAACAAAGCATGGTGGGCCCCGAGAGGCAACACCAGAAGTCCGCCGGTCGAAGGAGTCCTCTTCCTCAGCTAAAACTCCCCCTGGAGACCCTCACCGGTACACTACCCTGGGTGCCTTCACCGGCACGCCCGCAGGTGCCCTCCCCGGTACACACCCAAATCAGGCTTCGCCGGTACACCCAGTGGCAGCCTTCCCCGGCACGCCCTGGAATAGCCCTCGCCGGCACACCCTATCGAGGCTTCACCGGCACGCTCCTGCAACCTTCGCCGGTACGCCTAGGGGAAGCACTTCCCCGGCACAGCCCCTGGGATGTCTTCCCCGGCACAGCCCCGTGGCACTTCCCCGGCACGCCCACGGAGGGCTTCCCCGGTACACCCTTAGCCCCCCTTGCCGGCACACTCCCAGCGTCGCTCCCCGGCACGCTTCTGGCTGCCTTCCCCGGCGCACTCTTAGGAGCCTTCCCCGGCACACCTGAAGGCGCCCTCGCCGGCACGCCCTAATCACCTTTCCCCGACACGCTCCGGCACCGCCCCTCCTCGCCGCCTCGATCACACAAAGGAAGGAGGAAAACGAAAAGAGGAAGAGAGGAGGGGAGAAAGGGGAAGAAGAAAAGAGGAAGGAGAGGGGGGCTAGGGCCCCATCGCCCTCACGGTCGAAGAGGGAGACAGGAGGAGAAGGGGACGACAGGAGAAGAAAAGGGGAAGGGGAACAAAAGGAAAAGAAAGAAGAGGAGAGAAGGGGGGGGAAGGCCCCTACGGCGGTCGCCTCCTCACCCCGGCGACGGAGAAGACGACGACGGCGGCGCTCGACGACGGCAACGCCCGGAGACGGAGAAGGAAGGGAAGAGGGAAGGGGTCCCGCCCGTTTATCCGCCGAAGAGAGAGAAAGGAAGAGGGAATTCGAAAGGGGGGGTGGCCATTCAAACCACCCCCGTCCTTATATAAAAAAAGAGAGAAGGAAAAGAAAGGAAGAAAAAAGGGAAAAAGGGGGGAAGAGAGAAATAAAAAGGGAGAAAATGAAAATAAGAAGAAAAGGGAGGAGAAGAAGGGGACGGGGAAATAAGAAAAAGGAGGAAGAAAAAGAGGGAGAAAATAAAAGAGAAAAAAAAGGGGGAAGAAAGGGAGGGAAAAGAGAAGGAGATAGAAAAAGAGGGATAAAAAAATAGAGGAGAGAAAGGGGGGGAATAAAAGGAGAAAATAAAGAAGAAAATAAAAGGAGGGGAAGCAAAAAATATGTAACATATATATAAATATATATATATATATATATATATATATATATATATATATGTATATATATATGTATACATATACACCCATGTATGTACACACATTTACATACTCATCCGCTCACATACGCGAAGGAGTAAGTCGATGACATATAATAATAAACGTCCCTGGGGAAAACATTCCATCCCCACAACCCTATACGGACGAGCGTCCGCACAAGCAAAGACAACTCTACCCCTGCCCACTCCGCCTCTGTAGTGGTGCTACTCCCCGGCCGATAAACAAGGCTTTCCCCGGCACGTAGCCTCGTGCCTCAGCCACCTTCCGTCACACAAAACCACCATCACGGACCTCACGTCCGGATCGGCAGAACCTCTATCTTTGCGTTGGCATTAGTCATTTGCCAACAAATAAGTCTCTCTCTGGTGCAAGGCCTCGGGCCCTAGCCACCCGCTCCGCACAATATTGCCATTACGGACCTTACGTCCGAATCGGCACAAATTCTCCCGTTGCGCTGGCATTCTATTCTTGCCAACGAATAAACCTCATTTCCCGGCGCAAGGCCTCGTGCCCTAGCCACACACTCCGCACAATATGGCCATTACGGACCTTACGTCCGAATCGGCATAAATTCTCCCGTTGCGCTGGCATTCTATTCTTGCCAACGAGTGAACCTTATCTTCCGGCGCAAGGCTTCGTGCCCTAGCCTACACTCGCATATCACTCACTCGTCAAAAAAAAAAGAGAGAAAATGAAAAGAAGAAAATGGGGTTAAAAATAGAGATACCCCGCCGGACTTGCCCCTACACGGGGACAAGGGCAAAAATGGCAACAACCCGGCTGTGGCGAAAACCCGAAAGGGCGCTACAGGCAAAATTGGGTACCCCGCCACGTGAAAACTCGAAAGGGCGCGTGGGCAAAAGTAAGAGGGGGCCGGTACAGGCGAAAACCCGAAAGGGCGCTTGTATCGGTAATGTGGTACAAAAAAAGAGAGAAAGAAAAGACAAGAAGAGATCAACAAATCAAGTCAGTTACCGGTATCCTGCCGGCACTGACGAAGAGACCAAGAGACAAAGAGACAAAAAAACCAGGTCAGTCCCCAGCATCCTGTCGGCACTGGCGAAGAAACCAAGAGACCAACAAACCAGGCCAGCTCCCGACACCTTGTCGGCACTGGCGAAGAGACCAAGAGATCAACAAACCATGTCAGTTCCCGGCATCCTGTCGGCACTGACGAAGAGACAAAGAGACCAACAAAGCATGTCAGTTCCCGACACCCCGTCGGCACTGGCGAAGAAACCAAGAGACCAACAAAGCATGTCAGTCCCCGGCACCCTGTCGGCACTGACGAAGAGACTAAGAGACAATAAACCAGGCCGACTCCCGACACCCTGTCGGTACTGGCGAAGAGATAAAGAGACTAAGAGACAATAAACCAGGCCAGCTCCCGACACCCTGTCGGCACTGGCAAGAGACCAAGAGATCAACAAAGCACGTCAGTTCCCGGCATTCTGTCGGCACTGACAAAGAGACCAAGAGACCAAGAGATCAACAAAACACGTCAGTTCCCGGCATTCTGTCGGCACTGACGAAGAGACCAAGAGACCAAGAGACCAACAAAGCATGTCAGTCCCCGGCACCCTGTCGGCACTGACGAAGAGACTAAGAGACAATAAACCAGGCCGGCTCCCGACACCCTGTCGGTACTGGCGAAGAGATAAAGAGACTAAGAGACAATAAACCAGGCCAGCTCCCGACACCATGTCGGCACTGGCAAAGAGACCAAGAGATCAACAAAGCACGTCAGTTCCCGGCATTCTGTCGGCACTGACAAAGAGACCAAGAGATCAACAAAGCATGTCAGTTCCCGGCATTCTGTCGGCACTGACGAAGAGACCAAGAGACCAAGAGATCAACAAAGCATGTCAGTTCCCGACATCCTGTCGGCACTGACGAAGAGACCAAGAGACCAAGAGATCAACAAAGCATGCCAGTTCCCGGCATCCTGTCGGCATTGACGAATAGACCAAGAGACCAAGAGATCAATAAAGCATGTCAGTCCCCGGCATCCTGTCGGCACTGACGAAGAGACCAAGAGACCAAGAGGTCAACAATGCATGTCGGTTCCCGGCATCCTGTCGGCACTAAAAAGGGGGGGAAGAAGACAAAGAGACCAACAAACAACAAACCAGGCCGGCTCTCGGCACCCCGTCGGCATCGACAAAGAGAGAAGAGGCGAGTACATCCACGGGCACCGCCCGGCTCATCCTTCGCCCGCGCTACCCATGGGTGGGGGGCATTTGTGGACACCAAAAAATGCATGCCTTGATAGCCTGCTCGGCCTCGCGTCAGCAACGGAGCCGAGTGAAGAAACCCCGGAGAAATCAAGCACAAAAGGCCCCGCAGCCCATGGGCCCCATAGAAAATCAAACGGGCCGCAGCTCGTGCTCACAGTGGGCTCAGCCCATCTGGCCCCGCAGCGGCACGCCCCAGGGGGCCTTCAACGGCACACCCCCTGGGGGGCCTTCAACGGCACACCCCCTGGGGGCCTTCAACGGCACGCCCCAGGGGGCCTTCAACGGCACACCCCCTGGGGGCCTTCAACGGCACGCCCCCTGGGGGCCTTCAACGGCACACCCCCGCGGGGTCTTCAGCGGCACGCCCACTGGGCTATTCAGCGGTGCACCCCAAAGGGGGCCTTCAGCGATACGCCCTGAAGTCCTTCAGCGGCACAGCCTCCAGAGGCTTCAGCGGCAAGCCTTTTTGGCTCCTCAGCGGCACGCCCATTTGAAGCCCTCCAGCGGCACGCCCTCAGAGGCTCCAGCGGCACGCTTGCTCAGCCCGCCAGCGGCACAGCGTGAAGCTTTTCAACGGCAAGACGACGTGCAGCCCATGCCCTACGCTTCCTTGGCGCGCAGTGAGCCGTCTGAGGTGGCAACCGTCCATTGGGCCACGTGAGCTACCCCCTGACGACCCAGGACGGGGCAGGTCAAATGCCATCATCACAAGGCCACTTCCCGCCTTCAACGGCCGGGCTGGAGGGCTTCGGCTGTTGGAGGTATAAAAGACCCTCCGCTTCAATAGAGAAAGGGCGGATACAGAGGGAGAGGCTCAGACGGCAGGGGAGATACAAAAGAAGAGGCAGAGGAAGAGAAGAGGGGGGAGAATAGAAGAAGAAAAGCTCCAGCGAGCCTCCTCCGACGACCACCGGGAAGAGAGCAAGAGTAAGGGAGAGGGAGAGAGCTCAATGTAATGGGGGAGAGGGTTAGGGACAGTGGCGAGGGTTTTTGGCCCCCAATGCTTTCTTCCCTTTTGTATTCCGTTCCTCCTCCTGCTCTTTGTTTTGGGTTTCTCTTTTCCTTTGTCCATGGCCTCGTCTTGGGCATTTCCTCTGTAATGTGCATATAGGGCTTTGGCCCTTGGCTCTCCATAAATGAAAATCACCCTCTTTGGATTTCTCTATGAGTTTTATTGGCTTGCGCTAGCTCTCACGGTCTTTTATGGGGTTGTTCGTTCTCCCTCCGTCTCCCCATTTCTCCGGTGTTTTTTTTGGGTCTTCATGTCGAGGTGATTTCTCCTATGATCTTCGGCCTCATGAATCCTTCGAGCCCCCACATGGCCTTCCGTTGTGCTCACTGGGCCAGGGGAGGGGGAAGACCCTTGCCCCCCCCCCCTCTTCGAATATCCAGTAATCAAATGGCCTACGCCTGGCCTTGAATCCTCTTTCTTTTTCCTGAATGGCTTCTAAGGCCCCCAGTCTGCTCACACACTCTGTTTGGCCCCTCCAGCGATGCACCTTTCCGGCACTTGGCCGACGCACCCAATGGCCTTCAGCGGCACACCCAGTTTTGGCCCTTAGCGGCACACCCCATGTGCCCTCAGCGGCACACCCCTTTCTGCCCTCAGCGGCACACACACCCAACTAGCCGTTGGCCGGCACACTTGTACCCTTTGGCTCTTGGCCGGTACACCCCCCTTTGTTCAGCCCTTAGCGGCACACACTTTTCAGCCCTCAGCGGCACACTCTCCAGCCCCCTCAGCGGCACGCTCCTTGGCCAGCCCCAGTCCATGCCCCTTAGAGGTCTTCAGTCTGTCGTTTTCCTTCGCGTTTTCCGAGGCTCTATAAAGGTGTTGCTCCTTCGGGGGCCCACCTCCAGTTGTCGGGTTCCGCCACCTCATGTGGGCGCGTTCCCTGTATCTCCCTTACGCCTCGGGTCAAGGGGAGATGCTGCCGAATTTTTGTGAGAAGATAACAAAACATTAAAAGAGACAGAAATGAGGCAACAAACGAGCAGAATAACTAATGAAACCTTCCAACTCATCAAATCACTGCCGGCACCACGACGAGAACTAAACCGAACTAACTAACCACCCGGCAGCCCGAGCATCCGACTCGCAAGAAAAGAGACCGAACCGAACAAAGAGAACGAGCAAAGGAAGGAATTTGGTATAAACTACACGAAAGTTAAGATAAGAAGAAAAGAAAAGCCTTAAAACAAATAGTCGAAAACTGATCGAGCCTCCACCCTCACGCCCCATTGACCTTCAGCGGTACGCCCCATTGACCTTCAGCGGTACGCTCCTTTGGCCTTCAGCGGCACGCCCTCATTGGCCTTCAGCGGCACGCTCCCTTGGCCTTCAGCGGTACACCCCTTTCAACCCTTCAGCGGTACACTCCCCCCTGAGCCCCCAGCGGCACACTCCTCCTGGCCCTTTCAGCGGTACACTCCTTCCCTTCGCCGGTACACCCTCAGCCACTGTATAGACTTGGCCAACGTACAGACTTTATGATGGCCAGTGTATGGACTTGGGCAGTGTATAGACTTCACACTCCAATGTATAGACTTATCCAGCGTATAGACTTCATATCCCAACGTACAGACTTCATGATGGCCAGTGTATAGACTTGGGCAGTGTATAGACTTCACACTCCAATGTATAGACTTATCCAGCGTATAGACTTCATATCCCAACGTACAGACTTCATGATGGCCAGTGTATAGACTTGGGCAGTGTATAGACTTCACATCCCAATGTATAGACTTATCCAGCGTACAGACTTTGGGCAGTGTATAGACTTCACACTCCGATGTATAGACTTAGCCAGTGTACAGACTTCCGGCCAGTCGACGTATAGACTTCAAATTACAACGCGTAGACTTTGCTCCACTCTGCTCCAGTGTACGGACTTTGGGCTTGGCAACGTATAGACTTCGAGCCTGGGGAACGTATAGACTTTATATCACCCCCCCCTCCTTCACCAACACACTCTCCAGCGGTACGCCCCCTCTGGCCTCCAGCGGTACGCCCTTTGCAGCCCTCACCGGTACACCCCTTCGCCACCCAGCGGTACACCCAATATCCAGCGGTACACTCCCGTCTCTCCTTCGCCGGCACACTACATGCATGCATATATACATCACAATAAGGGCATCAATAATAGCAAATAAATCAATAAAAATCACGCTAATTGAAGGACTCCAAATGCGCGATATTGATCATAATAAAAGAGGCGGGAGGGGTAATAAAAAAAATAAATAACAAACCAATGATAATAATAAGAATAATCATGCATAGAAGAAGAGAAATCATCCCGAACAAAGGCACGAATAAATAGTAAACATCAAATCAGAAATCCCAAAAGGTATAACTAAGAAAGCTCCAGATAAAAGACGCTAATGCCCACGCCGCAGCTCGCTCTCTCCCCGGGACCCGGGGCAAAAGGAACAACAACGATGCCCTTTCAGGTCGAGCCCGAGTCTCGGGAATTCCCCCGATATGGCCGGGCTTTGATCTAACCTCGGGCCGACATCCTAATCGGACCGGATTTGTTTTCTCGTTCCGGATACCTTCCAAATCTTCATTAAAAATTGCCGCATGCTCGGCAGACATTTGAAGGGATCTACCTCGGTTTTCTCATTGTGACGCTGCCACGGACTTGTGTCCGAATACAAAAGGTCTACGAGTGGCCGACACGGCCGACAGTTTATGGCCTTAATACAACTTTCAGTGTGATCTATCCCTATCTCTCTCGCATAATTAGTGTTACTCCTTTCGGCCGCGGGGCCTCTAATTTCGGCAATTAATCAGGGGTATTCCCTCGTATGGGGGATGTAAATGACGTCGTGACCTTCATGGCGCGACGGGATTCGATCCCGACACGAACCACACAATCGTCTGACGAAGTCAGATCGAGCGCACCATAGGCTCTTCGGAGCCCGAATAAATTGTCACCTCGGTGACTGGCACGCCCACGCACTCGATAAACGAATAAACCAACGAGAGAATAACCAAGCGAAAAAAGTGCGTCCACAGAGCCCTAGGGAACTGAGTTTTCCAGTCTTGCACCAATGATGGCATGAACCAGCAGATGGTAGAGATCAACATGTGGCATTCACCAACCTTGCTCATAAAGAAAATGAAATATGGTAGTAAATGAACGTGCAATGATGTTTTCCATGGCACAAATGCATAATATTATATACAAACATTGTTTATGATGTCTACCACCAGAACTGAGATATAACATAGAATTTTCTATGCTAAATGACATGATTATTTCTAGGAACACATCTAAAGATATAGGGCAAAGTCAGGCTGATTTAAGTGACTTCATATGGGTTAAAAAAATCAAAAAACAAGATTATTAAAGAGGAAGAGAATTTTCAAGTGAGAGGGGATCATCTCAGTGCACGTACTGACCTGAGTCAGTGAGTGCACATAGATGGGGTGCGAATATTTGTACAAAACCCCTTCACATGGAATAAAAAAAGTTGTGTGAAGAAGGGTACTTTTTTTGGAATTACCCCTCTCTGCACTTTCTAACTCGATGCAAAAGAATAAGATGCTAGAATGGGGAAACCAATATCCATGAGAAAACACCGAAAGAAAAAAAAAATAAAGAAAAAGACACATAAAAAATCACATAACCACTATGCACACATATGCAAAAATATCTCAACCTCACTAGGAAATGTTTGAAAATGTCATATGAAGCCATTAACCTGAGCACCGTTGAACAAGAAAACTGACCAGCCCAAAAGTCTGCATAAAGATCTCCGTGGCCTTCCCCCCCATGATACCATAAAAAATTACATTGCAATTCTTGTGTGCTTTAAACATCACAACCTATCTAGAAGATTAACCCTTAACATTTTTACATGTGTTAGTAGGGGGTAAAACTCAAACCATTAATAAAGATCAAGTCCACTCATATACTAGCTCATGCAAAACTCTAAAGTCACCAATAACTAACTTTCATAGAGCTGCCAAACTCTAAATTCACGCCATAACTAGGCATATGGGGGAAACAAGTGGGCTTTGAAAAAAATGTGACCAACATTACATATACACCAATCGCAGAGGTTTTATTTCATTTCCTTTTTTGGGGATGGTGGTGGAGGCACCTTATGCCCTTGCAACCTAATTGCGGGTTTGTCCAACAGCTTAGATTTATAGTTTTCTAGTATTCTGCTAGCATCAATCAGGAATATTTGAAATTATTATAAGCCCTAACATTATGTAAGTCAGCTTATACAGATGGAGAACAGCCCTCATTCAAGAGGCAACAAAAATACAGGATAAAGTTTACTTTAAGTTCATTGTCCATTGAAATTACACACAATTTTCTTCGTTTGGTAATATGACTAATTTGTTCATTGTTCATTTTTAGCATTTCCCTAGCAACATATTCTTATTCCTAAGACAATGAGAAGAATTAATTTTAGAATGAAAATATTTGTATAGCTTTGATTTCAAGTGCGGGGAACTTCCTCAGATTGGATGTTATCCCTTCCAGAGTGGGAAGTCAACGATCTCTACTACAAGGCCTTTCTTTCTACAATTGGATTCCAACCTAGATAAGTAGATAATAGTCTTTATCACATACTCATAAATGAGAGTATCAAATATAATTTAAGTACAATCCTCGTAGTGACTTGGGAACCATCAACAATGTGAATAAAGAAAAGTGCAATAAAGATAATAAAATGACAAAAAGATACCATTATTGCACGACTTCGAGATGAGAGAAGCTCCTGCAGAAAATTTTCAAAAGCATCCACCACTGCAAGGATCGAAAAGGTAAAAGAGGTAAGAATCAACAACAAACATTTAGATGCAAATTTCATTAGAACATTCTCTAGAGATTCTGCTCTCTTGAAGGAAATAAGACGCCATACTAGAGCAATCACCTATAAAATATGATTCGCTGAGACTCCAGTTGCTCTCTTGAAGGAAATTAGCAGCTCCCTGTGACCATGGTGATGGCATATCGGTGGAAAGGAAACTTGATAGAATATTACTTAACTGCTAAATGTCAACATACTTGATCATCCCACCAGTAACAGTCCCTCTAACAGGATCCTGATAGACTTTAAAGAGATCTTGAATTTGCTCTCTTTATTGATAACTTCTAATTTATCATTTTGCTATTTATATGCATCTAGTCATAAGTTTACTGCACTGTATGAAAAGGTAAAAGAAGAATAAGCTGGTGACAATTTGCGTGCTTACAATTACATGATCAGAGAAACATATTGTTCACTGTCTTAGTCCAAACAATTTGCTTGCTTACAATTACATGATCAGAGAGAACTGTTAGTAAGGTGGTCTATATTTTTTTTCCATGTGAAAAATAATGACAATTGCAAGTTTGAGACCAAGCCTAGAGTTGCCGATCTATTCCATCTTCCTGGGTTTGCTGGTCCTTAATGCCCATGGGGAAACAACCAAATCAGCAAACATCTAAAATGCCACTGATGTTTGGAAACAAGATACCATCTACTTTCCCAAGAAAAACATGAAAATAAAATGACATTATATAAGCTTTAAAACTAGCTTATTCTACTTATGGGAGCCCTTCCTGCATGAAATTGGTTGCATATCCATGTTCCTCATCTGAAGGGCTGATAATACATATTCTGGAATATCACTTTCAGAAAAAATACATATGCTGGAATATTGGACTGTTATTATTGAAGAATGGGATGGTAAAAAATAATTTTATGGAATTCAAATGAAAGCATTCAATTGTAAATATAATGTAAAATATAAAGATAACAAAGAAATGTATGTACGTAGGATGTGAAACTGAGTGTTTAGCAATCAAATTATCAAAAATCAGTTTTAGAGAAACCCCAATTTTTGAGTTTTCCATGAACCGCAGGGTATAATCGCAATCATTAAAGGTATTTGGACGATATTTTTGATAATATGCTTAAATGAAAGGTATATTTGACATAACTGATATTTATGGGGAAATTTATGTAAAAAACCCAAAACATAGTTGATATTTATGAGAATATTTATGTAAAAACCCCAAAAAATAGCCTCAGTTGATAAAATGCAACCAACATGATCATTTATTTCAGAGCATAACCACACTAACCCATTATGTCCCACCACATGCACACACATTATTCACTGCAACTTTACATGTAGTCATACACTCACTACAAGAAAAAGTGGCTATAGCGACCGACTTAGAGACCGATTAAATCGGTCGCTAGTCGGTCCCAAATAGAGACCAATTCGGCGACCGAAATAATCGGTCGCATATGTGAGACCGTTTTGGCGACCGAATTTAGTTCGGTCTCCAATCGGTCGCTGTTCTTGCGACCGAATTTACTTCGGTCTCCAATCAGTCGCTGATCCCGTTATACTCCCCACTGCGGCCCCCGCCCGCCCGAGCCCCTCTCCGCCCGAGCCCCCCCTCCCGCCCGAGCCCTCCCGCCCGAGCCCCCGCCCGAGCCCCCTCCCCCTGCGGCCCCCTCTCCGCCCTAGCCCCCCCACGCCCCTCCCGCCCGAGCCCCCCTCCGCCGGAGCCCCCCCTCCCCCTGCGGCCTCCCGCCAGAGCCCCCCTCCCCCTGCGGCCTCCCGCCCGAGCCCCCTTCCGCCGGAGCCCCCCCTCCCCCTGCGGCCTCCGCCCCCCTCCGCCGGAGCCCCCCTCCCCCTGCGGCCTCCCGCCCGAGCCCCCCTCCCCCTGCGGCCTCCGCCCCCCTCCGCCGGAGCCCCCCCTCCCCCTGCGGCCTCCCGCCCGAGCCCCCCTCCCCCTGCGGCCTCCCGCCCGAGCCCCCCTCCGCCGGAGCCCCCCCTCCCCCTGCGGCCTCCCGCCCGAGCCAACCTCCGCCCGAGCCCCCCTCCCCCTGCGGCCTCCCGCCCGAGCCCCCCTCCGCCGGAGCCCCCCCTCCCCCTGCGGTCAAAGCACAGTTCACCTTGGAGGTCGACTCCTCGGACACGATCGACAACGTGAAGGCTAAGATCCAGGGCAAGGAGGGCATTTCCCCGAACCAGCAGCATCTTATCTTCGCCGGGAAGCATCTGGAGGACGGCCGCACCCTCGCCGACTACAACATTAAAGGTTCCACCTGGCACCCTCTCTCTCTCTGATCCCTCTCTCTCTGTGTCACCCCCTCCGGCACCCGAACCAGCAGAATCGACTTCAAAGATTTATGCATAGTCATGCATGGTTATGTACTTAGGTGTGGAATTTTTCTGTGAAAGCTAGCACAATCCACGTGCAGAGGTGATTACATGTCTCCCGACAGTTTACGTGCCAAATTCATAAAACAATAAATCTTTGTTCAAACAACTCAACTCTCTGCAAACTATCAGTGGACTGTAGAAGTTACATATTGATTTTAGCTGAAGAATTCAAAACTTTGACTTAAGGTTTAATTTGCTTTATAGACATTGTCATTTCCACATGCATGCATGGAGACTGCCTATAGCATTCTGAAACTGAAGGGTTTCACTATCTTCTTTTTTTTTTATGTGAAAGCCCTGCCTAGTGGAAAGGTTGAGAGAAGAACTCTACCACCTAACCACCAGTGGGTATTTTATTGAGTAAAAGCAATTGTAAAGATAAATTACATCAAGCGGACACTGGGCATACCCAGTTTATCAAGCCTAACAGCACCTCTAATGAGAGTAGGAAGCTCAGAGGAGGAATAGGATGCATTACATTTCAACTTACAAGCTAAAGAAGCTAAGGAATCAGCCACAGTGTTCCCTTCTCTAAAGATGTGATTAATGGTATCTGCAGGATTAAGGAGGCTCCATATCTCCCTGACATAGGACAATATCGACCAAGGGCAGGTGGCTTTCCTTTTGATAATATTGACAATAGTTTGAGAGTCACATTCAATTATTGCTGCTGTGGAACCAGTGATTTTGATATACTTCATTCCATCTAATAGGGCAGGGGCCTCAGCAATGATGCTATTTGAGAATCCATAGTAGTGGCTGAAAGCTAGGATGACATTTCCAAGGTGATCTCTTATGACCCCACCTCCACCAGATTCACCATTGGCTTTAGATGCTCCATCAGTATTTAGTTTTAAAGAAGGCCAAGGAGGGCAAAACCATTTAATGGCTATAGCTCTAAGCTGCTTTGGTTTAGCAAATTGAATTCCTAGAGCATCCAGAATTCTGATATGTTCCTGATTGGCTTCGGGTAGTGAGGAAATCTGACATATTTCTTTGACTTTGTATCTGATTTTGTGGAGGAGACCCTGGCAGGAAGTTTTGGAGTCATCATATTTGTCTGAATTTCTAGCACACCAAATCTCCCACATACTAACTCCGACAGCAGCTAGACCAAATAGGCCAAACATTGATTTTTTCTGAGTGGAGCATAAATTGTTGAGTATCATTGAGGTAGCTGAATTTTCTTCAATTTGCAACCCCTTAGATCTGAAATATGTCCATATGTAAGAAGCCCAATCACCGAAAATAAATAAGTGGTTATAATTTTCAGTCTGTGGGGTCTTGCAGCAGCAGCATTTTGAACAAATTGGAATCCCTATCTTCTGAATGTTGCAATCCAGAGGAAGACACTTGTTGATAATTTTCCACAGATGAATGGAGATCTTGGAAGGCAGCCATGGTGACCAAATGCTAGTCCACTGATTGAAAGTCTGAGTCTCTTGGTTCCTGCTAATAGCCTTTTGGGTGGATGAGACTGAACAGTTCCCCGAAGAAGAAAGGCTCCAAGCAGGTAGGTCATGTTCCTGATTGAGTTTAACATGCTTCAAAGCAGTGCTAATTTCTTCAGTAAAAAACCTGTTAGGCCAATTTGTGTCTTCTGAATTCATCTGTACAATAAAGTCCCGAACAGAGAGCATAGGGTTGATGGTGTTATCAGCCAATGCAAAATCAGCAAGGGTGTGTTGGCCTATCCATCTGTCATACCAGAAGCTTGTCCTGCTGCCATCTCCAATAATGACCCTCTTATGCTGAATAATTAAATTTTTTGCAGTGATCCACCTTCTCCTTTCAAAACCCTTCATATTTGTAAACTGAACCTGGATGAGAGGACAGTTCCTAATATATTTGGCTCTGAAATACTCGGCCCATAATGAATTTGAATGAAGAGCTTGCCACAACATTTTAACACTTAAGGGAGTTTCCATATTCCTTAGTGATATAATACCCAGTCCACCTTAAGAGATAGGAGTGCAGATTTTGTTCCATTTTCTCCAGTGCTTCCTGTGACCATGATCAGATGAACCCCAGAAGAAATTGGCAAGTGATTTTTCAATAGCTTGGTGAGTTCCAATATGCAGTGAAGAAGATGTAAGAAAGTATATGGGCAATGAGATCAGGACATGCTTGATAAGGACTAGTTTTGCTCCCTAGGAGAGCATCCCACATTTCCAACCTGAAATCCTCCTCTGAATATTGTGTAGAATACCAGTGTAGTGAATTTTCTTGCATCTTCCTTTGATCAGGGGAAAACCAAGATACTTATGAGGGAAGGAGTGTTTAACAAAACCAGTGACATCCTGAATTTTCCTGGCAGTAGAGTTATTATTCCTGGAGTGTATGAAAAAACCACTTTTACCTGTGTTTATTGACTGCCCTGAAGCTCTTTCATAATCTTGTAGTATCTTAAGGAGATTCCTTATTGAAATAAGATTGCCATTGCAAAAAATGATGGTATCATCCGCAAACAAAAGATGTGAAATATTCGGGCAATGTCTAGGACTAGCATACCATTCTATGAGGCCACATTGGAAGGCTTTTGTCAGAGATCTACTGAGTACCTCTTCTGCAATGATAAATAGTGAGGGAGCAATTGGATCACCTTGACGCACCCCTCTTGAAGATTTGAAGAATCCAGCAGGGGTACCATTTATAAGAATAGAAAACCAGTTATTGTGCACCATTTTTCTAATAAGCCTGATGAACTGGTCATTAAATCCAAACCTGTTAAGAACATTGAAGAGAAAATCCCATTCAAGCCTATCATAAGCCTTAGCCATATCAATCTTTATCATCACATTAGAGCCCCTTATTTTCATGCCAATTTCATTGGTAAGTTCCTGGGCCAAAGCAATATTCTCAATAATATTTCTGCCTTTGACAAATGCAGATTGTTCAGGAGATATGATCTTAGGAAGAATGCTGGCAAGCCTAGTATTAATGATAGAGGCAATAATTTTGTAAAAGAAGTTGCACAGGCTAATAGGTCTAAACTCAGAAATTCTGGTAGCATTTGTTTGTTTTGGAATGAGAGCAACCAGGGTAGCAGTGACAGATCTGGGTAAGTCTTCATGGGAAGTAAAGAATTCCTGCACAGCTCTTATCACAGTGGAGGCAATTATCCCCCAAGCAAATTGGTAAAATGCACCTGTGAATCCGTCAGGGCCCGGTGCACTATCTTGGGATAGCCTGAAGACATAAGTCTTGGATTTCTGCGGCAGTAGGGATTGAGCAGAGGGTGTCAGTGTCTAACTGATCAACCAGAGAGGGAATACAGTCAAGAACAGTACTATCTGCTAAATGATGTTGGGAAGAGAAGGCTTCCTGAAAATGTGTCACAGCAATTGAAGTCATTTCCCCAGGGTCCGAAGTGAGAAGGCCTGCAGAGTTTTGAAGTTGAGATATGCACATTTTTTTCCTCTTAGCTAAAGTGGTAGAGTGAAAGAATCTGGTATTTCTATCCCCTTCAGTGAGCCATCGGACTCTAGATTTCTGTCTCCAAAAGCATTCCTCCTGAAGCAACATTTTGGACAGAACAAGTTTAGCCTCATCCAGGGCAGTCTGATTTGTAGTGGAAGGCTGGGTGTCATAAGCGTGTTCTGCCTTAATAACATCATCCTCCGCTTTTGCCACATTATTATGAATATTACCAAAGACTTGATAATTCCAAACTTTAAGCATTTGCCTGAGACTCTTGAGCTTAAGATAAAGGGTTAAGGTAGGTGAAGAAGCTAAAGGACTAGTATCCCAACACTTTTTAACATCAGCAAGAAGATGGTCATGATAAGTCCACATTTTTTGGAAACAGAATCTGGTTTTCCTTTTAATCTGGGGAGTCTGCAACACAAGTAGAGGGGCATGATCTGAGACTTCCCTGGAAAGATGTTCAACGGAGAAGGCATAATGAGCCATCCAATCAGAATTGGTTAGAATTCTATCCAGTCTGGCCCAAATACCCCTGCTTCCTGATTGATTGTTATGCCAAGTGTAGGAAGATCCTTTGAAACCAGTATCCAAAAGTGCACAATTTGATATACAGTCCTTAAAATCAGTCATTGCAATCGAATTAGGATCATTACCACCAATTTTTTCCTTTGTATCAGTAATGTAGTTGAAGTCTCCTGCCACCATCCAAGGACCAGAAATGTTAGAGTGGACGTTAATTAAAGAAGTCCAAAGACCCTTTCTCTCAATCACATTGCATTTTGCATATACTGCAGTTAAGTGAAAAGGGACTTGACCATTAAGACCCATGAGAAGAGTAATTTGCTGATCATCTCTAGTAACCAGAGAAACATGCAGATGGTCTTTCCATAATACCCAGATGTGGGCCATTTCATCAGAATTTGCAATAATTTTAGACATACCCCTACGAGATAATATCTTCTAGGCACAATAGTTGAGGACTGTCGAGACGTTGCAAATCATGTAAACCCGCGCCTTTTTAAAATGGGGAATCTGTCAATGGAAGCTACTAGTCATCTTGTAGATTTTCAAAAAAAAAAAAAGATTAGCAGTCGTGGTTGACAACCTCATAAATTATTGATATGTTTAAATTTACATGACATGAGTATTAGAGAAACATTGACATTTTAGAATTGTAGCTCAGTTTCTTAATTTTAGAATATCTAAAACATGTCATTAGCTAAGAGTACTGTTTGGATAGTGTTGGATGAAAAGTAAAGTGTGTTTTATTATTGTCTTATTCAGTGACGATACTATCAATTTCTTTACTTGATTTCTGCATAGCTAGTGACAGTGTTGTCTTTAAGCTAAAAAGTATCATGCTATATTTTATTTCTGCTAAATAGCTAGTGAAAGTGTTGTCTTTATGTTGGATGTTAAAATAAAATTCATGTTTTCATTGTGTACATGTATTGCCAATTTCACATGTTACTGCTATGTTTTTAGATTGTGTTATTATCTTGTCAATATTTAATTAGTTGGGTGTTGTATGTGAGCTGAGATGCGTGGGTGCAACCTAACATTGCACGCATCTTAGGAGAGCGTGTTAAGCCCGTGCCAATCAACCTACCCGTTCAAGACTTTGGGATTGATATGCACGTTCTCATTTTGAATGATGAGAATGTGTATATCTAACTCAAACTTCATTTTTAAAATACACTTATTTCAAATGAACTGTTAGGACGGGTCCGGGGGTCTAAAATCTGAAATACCGGTCGGATGGCCGTGCCGGTCATTCCAATACGACCGGGGAGATGAAAGTGACTTGTCAGAACTGACGGAATCCAAATCGGATGCCCGGTTTGAGCTCGGCGCTCAAACTTCATTTTTAAAATACACTTAGTTCAAATGAACTGTTAGGACGGGGCATTTGGTTCTAAAATTCGAAATACCGGTCGGATGGCCGTGCCGATCATTCCAATACGACCGGGGAGATGAAAGTGACTTGTCAGAACTGACGGAATCCAAATCGGATGCCCGGTTTGAGCTCGGCGCTCAAACTTCATTTTTAAAATACACTTAGTTCAAATGAACTGTTAGGACGGGTCCGGGGGTCTAAAATTCGAAATACCGGTCGGATGGCCGTGCCGATCATTCCAATACGACCGGGGAGATGAAAGTGACTTGTCAGAACTGACGGAATCCAAATCGGATGCCCGGTTTGAGCTCGGCGCTCAAACTTCATTTTTAAAATACAAGATGAAATTTGAACTTATATTGTGTGTGTGTATTTATATATATGAAAATGAGCTGGCTTAAACTATTGGCATACTCTTGTTAATGCTTGATTTCTTTATTAAGTCTTGTTAATGCTTGATTTCTTTATTAAGGATTTGATTATAATTTTTTTAAATGATATACAGGATCATCCGTCGCGAGATGTTGGACGAGACGACGACCAGGATGATGTTGGACGAGACGACGACCAGGATGAGACATATGTGGAGGATTTGTGATTTTATTTTAGTTGTGTATGTTGTCATTTTATTATTATGGATGTATGATTAATTTGTGATTTTATTTTAATTGTGTGTAATTTGAGGTTCGTGGAGATTGTGATCCGTGTAGTTGATTTATTATTGTTTTATGAAATTGTTATTTATCAGGTGTTTGTATGTGATGAATTTGAGATTTGTCGATATTGTTGTCTGTGTAGTTGATTTTATATTTATGTTATGAATTTGTTATTTATCAGGTAATTTATTTATCAGTTTAAATAAATTTTTTAAAAAAAAATAATGCAAAATTAGCGACCGCATGGAGACTGAATTGCGACCGAATAGCGACTATACGTTATATTTCTTTTATTAAATAATTATACTTGGCGACCGACTGGCGACCGACTAGCCACCGAATCAATCCGATAGTTTAATTTTATTTTTAAAAATACAACAAATTTAGCGACCGACTGGCGACCGAATTGAGACCGAATAAATCCGATAGGTTAATTTTATTTTTTAAAAATACAACATAATTAGCGACCGAATAGCGACCGAATTGAGACCGACTTAATCCGATAGGTTAATTTTATTTTTTAAAATACAACAAATGTAGCGACCGAATAGAGACTGAATGGCGACCGAATTATTAGCGACCGGACAGGCGACCGATTATAATCGGTCTCTGGTAACGACTGATACTGCGACCGAATTATGTCGGTCGCTATATAGCGACTATTATATAGCGACCGACATATTCGGTCGCTAGATAGTATCTGTTCGGTCGCAATGTATATTTGCGACCGATCTACGACTGAATAGCGACCGCTAGGTCGGTCGCTATCCGCGATTTTTCTTGTAGTGACTCCTGCAACTACCACAATAGAAAACTGTATTGTGCATGTTGTTGGCTTTTCAATTGCATTACAACACAACAGTAAGCAGCATCTCTTCACACACACACACACACACACACACAGTTGAGACATGTGCACAACACCAGGGAAAAAAATAAAAGATACTTGCCTCAGCATAAGATGGATGATATACGGGAACTGGGGGCCGTATGTGAACAGTCTCGAGCTTGTCATGTGAACAACAACAAACAAAAGAGGTGTGCAATGGGAGCCTAATTAATGATGGATTTTGTTGGCACCTTCCATAAATGAACCTTCAGGTTAGAGCATTATGGTGTTTAGTTGACAGACAAATTCAAATCTTATGATCTTGTGATCTTATGAACATAGACCCTGGTCTTTTTGCAAGTTTTGCATGCATAGATTGAATTAATGCCAACTATTCCCAAACTTCCATCAAAATTTTGGCTCATTACTAAAAAAAATAAAAGATTCAAACCATTCAAAAAAAATTTAATAATGACCCAAACAGAAATGCATTTTCAAACCATTCATGTAGACCTGCATGCCAGGCAGGATGGCGTTGGACTGATTGGTTCAATGTATCTGTTTTTCACATGATGGGTCTGCTCAGACCCATTTCAGTGGGGCTGGACAAGGGCCAATGGTCACAAGTTGCTGCAGATGTATTGAAGTAAAGAGATAAGCCAAGTTCATTTAGGCCCTCTTTGCTTTTAGGGTGGGGGTAAGGTATTCGAGCCCCGGGGCTTGAATACCTTACCTGGAGTCGAGTAAGGCGGCGTGTGAGATGTGAGAGTGGGGCCCACCGTTTCTCTTTCGTGGGTTAAGAAATCATAACCGGCCTTGTTCTAATATCAAAGCGGCCCTTATCCAATTTTATAGCCCCAGAAATTTAGACATTGTTCAATAAGCGCTCCTCCATGCAAAACCCAAAAATATTTTACTCGTTAATTCTAAGATTTTTTTTTGGATTTTTGCATATATGCCCTTGTAAAGTTCGGTTTTGTCAAATATACCCTTCGTTGAAGCATATTATCATGAATATCCTCGAAATATGGGTAATGTCACGATTATGCCCTCGCCGTAACTCCCGTGTGTTTAACCAGAGTTAAGTGTGAGTTAAAGAGTAATATTTTTGTATATATACTCCTGTAAAATTTGATTTTGTCAAATATAGCTTAGATCTAACGACCGTAGATGGCATATTTTACGGAATATTCTCCTCCGTCGACGACAATAAACTAAAGGGGTATAACCACAACATTTCTGTTTAAATGAAGGATATTCATGATGATATACTCAGATGATGAGTATATTTGACAAAGTTAAATTTTATGGGGGTATATGTGTAAAAATCACTTTTTTTTCGGAAAGTGCTCGTTCCTTCTAAAGATTAGATTCGTCACACAAATTACACAAAAGGTCTTCCATCCGCATTAGACCACCTCCAACGAAAAAAAACTGTTCACAGGCAACCTTGGATAAGGGCCCACCGTTTCTCTTTCGTGGGTTAAGAAATCATAACCGGCCTTGTTCTAATATCAAAGCGGCCCTTATCCAATTTTGTAGCCCCAGAAATTTAGACATTGTTCAATAAGCGCTCCTCCATGCAAAACCCAAAAATATTTTACTCGTTGATTCTAAGATTTTTTTTTGGATTTTTGCATATATGCCCTTGTAAAGTTCGGTTTTGTCAAATATACCCTTCGTTGAAGCATATTATCATGAATATCCTCGAAATATGGGTAATGTCACGATTATGCCCTCGCCGTAACTCCCGTGTGTTTAACCAGAGTTAAGTGTGAGTTAAAGAGTAATATTTTTGTATATATACTCCTGTAAAATTTGATTTTGTCAAATATACCTTAGATCTAACGACCGTAGATGGCATATTTTACGGAATATTCTCCTCCGTCGACGACAATAAACTAAAGGGGTATAACCACAACATTTCTGTTTAAATGAAGGATATTCACGATGATATACTCAGATGATGAGTATATTTGACAAAGTTAAATTTTATGGGGGTATATGTGTAAAAATCACTTTTTTTTCGGAAAGTGCTCGTTCCTTCTAAAGATTAGATTCGTCACACAAATTACACAAAAGGTCTTCCATCCGCATTAGACCACCTCCAACGAAAAAAAACTGTTCACAGGCAACCTATGGTGAGCAACTTGTTCTTTGTACCTTTGAATCTATATACATCTCATAGCCACACTACAGTGATATAAATACAAATTCTGAGACTGTAAGCTCGCATTTCTGAATCAGTGAAAGTTGAGGTATACTCAACATTGATTCAATGAAAGATTAGCACAAACATTCTGTATGTATTTTCATAGGGAAAGAACTGGGGGATTTTAGAATATCTATTCAATGAAAGAAGGTCAGAAATTGCACAAGGTTTATCCTCAGAATCAAGCAAGCAAGCAAATTGGTTAATTCCCATAATGTATGCTCCACAAATAACATAGGAAAATGCAGGAGAAAGGCTACCGTTGTGGACATGCATGCCTAATCCTTTTATAAATTGGGCTAATATGTTGTTTGGACTAGACCAACGTAGGTTCCTGCAACACTATCAAAGAGAAAAAAAAGCCTCTACCAGTCGTTGATGAGCATTATGTTTTCAGCATCATACATGCAATTTTATGGATTGTCCCAGGTTTAGGACCACTAACTCTTCCTACCTCCGATCACAAACTCCAATCTACACCACTTACAAAGAAAGTTTAAAATAATGGCTTGGATAAGAACATCTTGCGACCTGCAATGCAAGGGAAACAGAGTAAAGATCGTGCAATGGCACAGAGGATTGCCAAAATCGTTCACATTCCACCCTTTTAGCTGGGTCTTTAAAGCCTTTAACTTGGCATGCAAAGCATCATATAAAGGAGACTATTACTCCATGAAACAACATTCAAATAGTCGGCGCATTCTCGGCATCTTAAACTATGTCACTTCCTTGTCTAATTCTCTATCTGCTTTCACGTGGGCAAATCGGCTTTTAATTCTGACCTATGATATTCCCAGCATTCGTCGAATACTATTTCTTAAGATAAAAATAGTAGAATCAACACAAACGGAAACCCAAAACCCAATAGATAACAAGATCACATTATGAGGTTTCCAAGAAGCGCAAAATCCCAGCTGAGAAGACCACCGGCCGAAGAGGAAAAAGGGAGAGAAGATTACATACTCGGTATATCCTATTCATCGGAGCTTCTCCTTCCCAGCATAAGCTCTGGCCGCCTCCCTGACCTTCTCGGCGTATCCATCAATGGGCGGGGTAAGCGTCGCCATAAACCTGGTCGCGGGAAAGGCGTCAAGTCCGGCACCATGGCCGCGACCCTTAGGTTTTCTGGCAGAGCCTCAATCGCCTCCTTCCTCAGCCGCAACAAAGTCGACTCGGCAGCCTGCCGAGCGTGGTGCCTCCGCATCGGCAGCACCCTACTGTATTCCTTCGCCAGCCGCCTCCCGTCCTCAACCGTCAGCTCGTACTAGGGGACGACCTCCGCGTCCACCAGGCCGAGCGAGATCAAGTAGAACCCAGGTGTCCCCATCAGGTCGGGCTCTTCCTTCTCCACGGGGAATCCCCTCTTTGTAGCCGCCTTGGCCACATCAATCTCCGGCTGCCGCTCCTTACTGATGATGCCGAGATTCTCGCGCTCGACCTCCCGCTCACGCTGCTTCGCAATGAGGTGGCGGAGCGGTGTGCTCGTGAGATGACATCAGCATCCATAACGACTGGTGAGGGCGATGGCAAGGCGACCGCGGCGCTTTTGGGGGAGTCGAACAGGGGGGGAAGAAAGAAGACGAGAATAGGGAAGAATGGGGAGGCTTGATTTTGGGATTAGGGGATTTTGTGAGAAGATTTGGGTGGCCGAGCGGGGAAAAAAATCCCTAATTTTTAGGCGGGAGGGGGCACTCAACCTGATCCCAAAATCTCTAAAATTTATTTTTATGAGTTGAGGTGAGATAATAGGATCTACAATATGTCACTAATAAGTCTTTTTCTAGAACTAGTGTTACTTACTCCTACGATCCAATCAACCTGTAGTATGATGCATCACTTACCTATGTCATGGAGTGTAGTTAATATATAAACCCATAAAATAGTAGATATAATCGAGTCTATTCCTACAACTAACATAATCATAGGCAAATGTTGTAGGTATGGAACATAATTTACTTACGATATTAACCGTAGGTAATATATAAAGATAAAAATCAGAAGTGACTATTACTTTATAGGTCGTTACTCTATTTCACAGGTACGACTCATTCCTACGACATTATTAAACGGTAGGTATATAACATCACGTACTTACGACCCATTATAAGATTTTATGAAATCGGTCAAAAAAAGTAGGATTAGATAATTAGTAATTCCGTACTAACTTTGATCTGTGTATTGACTTAATTATAAGTACAATATTCTCAAAGTGTGGGCATGCATTCACAATGAGATGTGGCTGTGAAACTCTAGTGTCTAATTATATATATGAAGTTATCCAGACTAGCTAAAAGTATGCTGCTTGTTTCAGTTGGGAGAAATGTCTCGTGTATATATACAAATAGGGTCAATTTGATAACAAGTTAAGATAAATTATCAGACGTGAGTTCGAGTGAGTTATTCTTTAAAATTTTTATTTTTGAGGTTGATAATTTATTCTTATCACGAGAATAACTCATTCTATGTGAAATAGTAGAATAAATTATCCCTAGAATAAAGACCTTAATTTTAACCGATCCCAGATAACTTAATTCTGTTATCAAATTCGATTAAGGACGAGTAGACGGAATAACTCATCCTATTCACCTCTTATTCTGTTATCAAAATCACCAAGAGAATAAGAAACAAGCCATTGCTAGATGAGCATGTTAAAGGTCAGATTAATCTTAATTCCGAACTTCTAATTAATTAGCGTTTCCTTTATGATCCAGGGAGTCCTGAGGGAAATTTGATCCCTATATCAAGGAGAATGACCGCTGTTCTTTGAACGATGTGGAATCTATTTGCTGATAATTAAATTAATGTCTGGAACGTTTCCTAATTAAAGTTTCTCCCTCCGGTCGGTATTTTCAAACACTAATTGATCCATCACCGTCAACGTTGGACACACCATCATCGTTATTGGGCCTTCTCGTTGATTTGGGCCTAGACTCACTCTCGTTGTCATCATCGTGTTATTCATCCCGATCGATGTATCTTCACTTTCTAGGCAATTGTGAAGATTTTACTCTTGCCGTCCCTCCAAAGTAAGTATTCTTTTTTTTTTGACAACATCTACCCACGAATATGCTATTCTTCTACTCCCCCTACTCGTCTTGTCTTTCCTCGTACGAATGCTCATGTTACATTTTTGGAGGTCTTACTAGCAGCAAAGGCTATTGTCTCTACATATATTTTGAAAACTAATTCAATATATAAAGAAAGAATCTACAAAAAAGGATGAAATAATTATAGAATGCATGGTATGCAATTATAAAATAATCATGGTAGATATTAGGCAACTAGCATAAGGTAAGGATCTCCATATCATCTGCAATGTATTTTGAAAAGGAAATTAAGCACACAGAAAGATCCGGAGCCAAAGATTGAATGAAGAGAGAAACCCCCAATTTTCTTGCAAACACCTGCATCAAAGCATATATATTTAAAAAAAAACACTCTTATAATTCATGACACTGTACACCTTAGAATTGTTGGCATGTTAGTTATAAAAAATTTATATGTCAATTAGTGACCCTGTTAAGTATTAAACTGAAGATGTCAAGTGTCTAAGTTGAATCCTAGACCAACTATGTTAGATTCCAGATTACCCAAAAAAAAACATGCGAATGCAACCAGATCTTGAGCCTATTTGTGGTCTATTCTATTTTATCGTGATTGTGTGATCTTTTCATTCTCAAATTAAAAGTCAAATCAAGCATGCACCATGTTCTTTACCAATGAAGTGAAAAAAAATATGAAACATTTATTAAAATAGACAAGATCTTATTTCTTTGAAGTTGCATATTCAATCAAGTACTTTCTTAAGTCTACCATTATGATGTGAGTTTTTTGTACGAAGATCATTGTTAGAAGTTAATTTGTAAAAAAATCATCCCTATGAATATATTAGCAAATATGCCACCGTGGGAATCTGAATTGTGCAAAAATGTCATTTTTTACGTATATATCATTTCCTTATACTAACAACTTGTAAAAAAATCACGTTTAAATGACATTTACATACTGTTTGAATTAATTCAGTAATATGTCTACTAATACATTTCTAAGAATGAATTTTTTACAAATTCACCTCTAACTATAATTTTCATGCAAAAATTCCTTATGATTATATATAGTCAAAGAGTATTTCAGTGCGTGATGCCACTAGGTAATTTTAAGTTCAAATCGCACCCTTGTTATCATCCCACTGGTCATTCTCAACTTTTCTCTGTCCAAATTGAAAATCAGATGAAGCTAACTCTTGCATCTTAATCGTGCAATGTCGAGTTCAAATGACGAAGATAAGAGTAACACACAGTGTAGTTATAAAAAAAAAAGTGAAAGCATAACATTTGTCTACAAAGTCTAACACATAAAAAGCCATCATTGATTAACATGATAAGACGGATGTTATATGCAATTATTTTTTAAAAATAATGACTCAGGACAGTAGGTGGCAATGACTGAACGTAAATTGTGAGCACCCAAATGATGACAATGACTGGATTATTGGACTATAATTTTACAGTACCTGATATTCCTGCGTAAGTTCAGGCGTAATAACCTAATTAACTAATCAACGTTCCCCTCCATGGATGGAGGTGGTGGATCGACAAATTAAAAAAAACTTCCCGTTCGCCCTTTAGATATTAAAGCGTTATATTGAAGATCACCGTTTTATGCCAAACATGTTACATGGTCATCGTAGCATCAAGTTCTACGAGAACCTTTGACAATTACCTGTCTGGCACCGGGGGACAGAGCTATGCAACCATGGTTTGTAGACTTATCGCCACTGGCACCAACTTGGACAGATCATATCACATCTAAGTCAGACTGAAACCATCGAGTCAATGTGAATTACACCCGATCACTTTGAGTTAAAAGTCAAAATCCCTTTTAAGTTACACTCGAGTCACTTCAAGCTACATCAAGATCTCTTTAAGTTAGATCATATATATCAAAGTCAATTTGAGTTGATATAAATCACCTGAGTCGACGAACCCTATATACAACTAGCACAATCTTCTACTCAAGCAACCGGTCTCATGGGAGAGAGAGGTCCTACGCTAGTTGTGGACAAAGCATTAAATTTGACAAAAACCATTGCTGCAAAAATTTTCAAGTCATCCTCGAATGCTCGAAGAGAATTTATTTCCGACCGTCAGATCCAGAATAGTGGCCCGTATGGAGAGAATTAATACAATTGTGCCCAAAAAAAATCCGGGCCACTTGAAATTTGTAAATAACCTAACAAAAGTTTTAGCCGACTCCGAACAGGTACGATAAAACATCGGATGAATGATGACGAGGTGAATCCATACACGGTCTGCGATTAAGAAAAAGGGAAGAAAGATGTAAAACAAACCGTAAAAAAAAAAATCCTGGGAAAAATGAAGCGATATGTTACATGAATATAAGTGTTGTATGATTGAAATATACAAGTGATCTTCCATCTCACAGAGACAGAGTGTTCTGCTAAATAAATTCGTACATTTTTTTTCAAACTTGCACCTCAACTAAAATCTGGAAAGCACTAATCGGAGAATTCATACTATACATAGCATAACAAGGAACCAGTAAGCACTATTTTGCTTTGCTTCACCTATCATTCATATCTCACATCAAACTAACCTCATCTTACTGTGCCACAATAAGTTCATCCAGATAATCAGCATCGGTACTTTGAGGGGGGAATAGCATATCATCGTCCGTGGTAAAATGGTATCTCTCCCCAATAGCTCTTACAAGCTGGTACACTTCGAACATTGTTGGTCTCTCCTTGGGAGCAGACAGAACACAAGCACATGCAACTTTGAGGAACTGGAGAAGTTCACCGTCATAGCCCTTTCCAATCAAAGACTTATCAATTGCATCCTGAAGGAGGGAACTGTTTGAAAGGTCAGAAACCCACTCAACCAATGTCCCTTTGAAGCTCTCTGGAGCACTAGACACATGCGTAGGTCTTTCACTAGTAACTAACTCAAGGAGGACTACCCCAAAGCTGAAAACATCACCCTTCGGAGTGGCCACGAGTGTACGTGCATATTCAGGGGCCACGTAACCCAAGTCGCCAAACTCACCATTTACAAAAGTACTTAAATGCGTGTCAATCGGGTTCATCAACCTTGCAAGACCAAAATCAGATATTCGTGGCTCATACTCCTCATCTAAAAGAATGCACTTAGAGCTTATGTTCCGGTGAAGTATACGGGGGTTACAATTATGGTGAAGCCATGCTAGGCCTCTAGCTGACCCAATACCGACTTTCAGCCTTATGGGCCAGTCCATAACTTGTCCCGTTGCATCATCTGGATGTAGCTGATCATATAAAGTCCCTTTTGCCATGTGTCTATACACCAACAATCTCTCGTTCTTGGCAACACAAAACCCAAGAAGGGGAACTAGGTTTTTATGCCGCACGCTTCCTAGTGTCGCCATTTCGGATTCAAACTGCTTTTCAGAATGCTGAGAATCCTGAAGTCTCTTTACTGTGAGCAAAGAGCCATCCGGAAGTGTGGCTTTGTACATTGTACCTGTCCTACCTGTGCCAATGATTGTTTCTTTGCTGAAATCATTGGTGGCTTTCATCAGATCACTCAACTTCATCTTAGTAACTGACTTCTCAAACATTGATACCTGGATAATGCAGCACCTTGGTTAGCACATTACTGTCTCACATGCCAATGATTTATCTTTAGAAGGTACCCAAGAGTCCACAATATTTGATAAATATCAATATTTCAAGCGTATTAAGATGTCAGAAGTGGAGGATGCTTTAAGAAAAATGAAAGTGGGTAAGGCCTTAGGACTAGATGGCTTACCTATTGAAGTTTGGAAAGGCCTAGGAGATATTGGTATTCAGTGGCTAACAAAATTTTTTAATAAAATTTTAAAGGAACGGAGAATACCAGAAGTTTGGAGAAAAAATGTTGTAGTTCCTTTTTATAAAAACAAAGGAGATATTCAAAGTTGTAACAATTATCGTGGAATTAAACTTATGAGTCATACTATGAAACTTTGGGAAAGAGTAATTGAAAAACGCCTCCGATGTATGACTACTGTATCGGAAAATCAGTTTGGTTTTATGCCAAATAGATCTACTACAGAAGCTATTTTCTTACTACGGCAGCTAATGGAGAAGTATAGAGAGATGAGAAAAGATTTGTATATAGTTTTTCTTGATTTAGAGAAGACGTACGATCGAGTACCGAGAGAATTGATTTGGTGGACATTAAGAAAGAAAGGAATCTCTCAAGGATATATTGATTTGATTAAGGATATGTACGACGGCGCTATTACTAGTGTTCGAACTATTGCTGGGGAGACTGGTGAATTTCCCGTTTCTATAGGTTTGCATCAAGGTTCTGCACTAAGTCCGTATCTCTTTGCCTTAGTTATGGATGAAGTAACTAAACAATTGCATGAGGATATCCCTTGGTGTATGCTTTTTGCAGATGATATTATTTTAATTGATGAGAGTATTGATGCTCTAAATGCTAAGTTAGAGCGTTGGAGACTTGCTTTGGAGTCTAAAGGTTTTAAAATTAGTAGGAGTAAGTCAGAGTTTATGCACTGTAATTTTAGTAATGGGAGAGTGGTTCGAGAAGACATGGTTCTAATTGATGGACATAACATTCAGAAGAATAGTAACTTTCGATACTTAGGGTCTATCATACAAGAGAATGGGGAGATTTATGATGACGTTACACATAGGATTAAGGCAGGCTGGTTAAGATGGAGAAATGCATCAGGTGTCCTTTGTGATCGTCGTATGCCTGTGAAACTCAAAGGGAGATTTTATAGAACGGCTGTGAGGCCTGCTTTGTTATATGGTACCGAATGTTGGGCAGTACGAAAGGAACACATCCACAAAATGTGTGTAGCAGAGATGAGGATATTGAGATGGATGTGTGGCAAGACTAAGAAAGACAAGATTAGGAATGAGCGTATCCGTAAGGACTTAGGGATAGCTCCAATTGATAGTAAAATGAGAGAAAATAGACTCAGGTGGTTTGGGCATGTGTGTCGTCGCCCTAACTCAGCGCCGGTTAAAAGATGTGACCAAATCTTAGTGGATGCTAGTAAAAGAGCTCGGGGAAGGCCTAAAATGAGATGGTGCGATGTTATTAGGAAGGACATTAGTTTCTTGGGTTTAAATACGAATATTGCACTTGATAGAAATCTTTGGCGGAACATGATTCATGTAGCCGACCCCAATTAATTGGGATAAGACTCTGATGATGATGATGATGATGATAGAAAATAAATGATGAAAATATATCATCCTATTCATTCTATAGGAACAAAAACAATCAGCAGACACTGTTTTGAAAAGAAAGGAAAATGAAATCAACTTGCCTTGGCGCCTTTGGTTCCCTTAATGTCCTTCGCCCACTTGTTACCTTCAACATCTTTTTCCTTCTTGACGGATACTCTACGCAAGCAGAAAAAGAGAATAATGCCAACCACTATAGTGGTGAATAACACTCCACCAACTGCAGAGCCAATGATGACTCCTGGATTAGTCTTCTTTTTAGTTTGCCGACAAGATACCAAAGGAGCCCCACAGAGACCAGGATTATCAGCAAAGGCAGCAGCAGTAATATTGGGAGAAAATCTAGGGATTAGACCTGTCAAGGAGTTGTCTGCAACATTCAAAGATGTAAGTCGATTAAGTTGGCTCAATGTTTGAGGGATGCTGCCACTAAACCGGTTATGTTGGAGACTGAGGATATTAAGGAAGGTGCAGTTTCCCAAATCTACTGGAATTTCCCCAGAAAATCTGTTAGATGACAAATCGAGTGCTGTCACAAACTTTATTCTTCTAGTACAGATATCCGAGGGAAGGAGCCCTGAAAGATTGTTGTTTGAGAGATCCAATCCAGTCAAACTGGAGCAATTCTCAATACCTAAAGGAAACTGGCCTTGAAGGCCCATGTCAGCAAGCCGCAAGTTAAGGACCTTGTTTTCATCAGGATGCCAGCACTCTACACCACTATACTTGCAAATAGACCCTTCAGGGGGGTTTGGGTTAGTAAGATCCCACGTACTTAGGTAGCCATTGGGGTCATTTAGTGACGCCCTTATTCTTTTCAAGCACTGAATATCACTTTCTGTACCATAGCATGTGTTGCTCAGGAACAACCAGATGACAACATGAAGAAGTAAAAGAAATTTGCTATATTCCATCCAAGTGGATATTAAAGTCAGACACAAGCATCCAACTTTGCAAGAACAAGGTCCTAAGAATCTTGTCTGCACTCTATCTCCATAGAACCTGTCTGTGAATGATCAAACTACCTGCATAAAATCCATTTTGTATAAAAGGTCAGAACTGGGCCGCTAGCATGATAACCAGGAAAATGGAAGAGACAAACTAGAAGGTGACATCTGCAAGAGACAAGATCCACCAGGGTTTACAGGCTCATCTGAAACCCAAACCAGACAAAAGCCAAAATCAAGTCCATTTTATGAAGGCACGTCTCACATAGATCAGAACTCTTAAACAAATTCTATGTTTTTCACGTCAATGAATGTACATTGTCTTTTGAAGCATGCTACTCAGCAGCGCCTAAAGGTGCAAATTTTATAGAAGAGAGACACCAAAATGTTAGCTTGATTCCATTTAAACCAGGCTGATTCTCACTCGATTGTCATTTTAGAAGACTAACTCCATCTTGATTCCAAAGTTGGTATAATAAAGTCAGTATTAACGTGCATAATTATGGATATTTTCTATTTCCAAGGAGTAACATGCTGAACAGCATGCATCTGCTAGTGGGGATGGCACTAAAATCAACAAAATTCCTTGATAATTACCCTCTGAATGAAAAAAAAAATGCCCCCTTCTGAATGCACAAGCACCACTGCACAACACAGAGTTCCAATATGAATGAACCTCGACAGGGTCTCACATGTCTTACCTGGTATGAAGTTCTTAAGAGAGAAGCCCCGGGAAACTAAAGTAATAACTGCCAAATATCTCACACCAAGAACACCAAAGAAGGAAAAAAATGCATGTAGCTGATCACAGGCCTTGATGTACTAGCCACATTTGGTGCAACCTGTGTAATGAACAATCCGTTAGGTCCCAGGAGACAACAAAAAGAACTGATACTTGAGCTCAAGAAAGTAAACCAACAACAAATATCCACACTTTCTGACTTGCTACAGAAGAATGACTCAGATGATTGATGATGGCAGGAGGCCTTTCCTTGGGAAGGCCCGTGGGAGAGGAGCTTTCCGCAATGATATGGATATTGTAATCAAAGAGTGAGCTATTGCATTTGTCTGTTCAAGTACTTCCGTACAAGATATTGTACAAGACATAACCCAAACAAGGACAAAATCAATGCAAAAGTAGCTTTTTAAGCTTCTAAAATTATAGGCATTCAATCTTCAGGCGAGAGAGCTGAATCAGATGCTTATATGGCGAAAACCTAATTCATGTTTGTCTGTGAACTACATCACTAACGTGATAAACAGCTGACCTAACATATAGCTTCACCGGCCACCGGATAACTGACACACTTGCACTGCAACTTAAGCCTATAATTAAATCCAAAAATTGTTCAAGCTCGGAAATAAAGTGACAAAATCTCAAACAATCGTGTAGGAATCAAAAGACCGCCTGTAGTGCTGGATAAACCGCATCTCACTCCAGAACATGAGAAAAGTAGCAATCCTACAGGGACAAACAAGTAATGAAAAAAGAACACCACCTGGTAAGTGAGAGTCAAACTCAAATAACATGCAAATAACTGCCAAGATCCACTAATGCGTAATCCTATAACAGCAATTTTCTTCGTGCCCACACAACCCAGCCATAATCGCAGCAGTTCGTGATGCATCACGAAAAACAAGCGCACCGATGATAAGAAAAGCATCCAATCCACAGCGATCGCCCCTTTGTCCCGTCCACAAACAAAAAGAAAAATACCATTCACGAAGACAATAGGCACGAAAAAGAAAGAGGTGGCGGGGATCCATAAAGAGGTACCAAATCACTAGATCGAAATATCGAACACGGAGAGAGCAGAAGCAAGGGAAGAAGCGTCGGACGCAGGTCGAGGCAGCTCCGATTCCCAGAACAGCCCCCAATTCACTTCGGCAGACACGACACAGATCTCATCCGTCACTTCCCCTTCACCAGTCAGAGTTCGGAGACTGACCTGCGATCTGCAGCGCCACCACTCCACCGTCCGCGACCAGCAGGAGGAGCCCGGCGCAGCCACAAACCCTAGCCCCAGTGACCAGAGCAGAAGCAGAGACCGAGAGCAGAGGGAGAAGGAGGAGACAGGGGGAGGTGGGGTGGGGTGGGATGGGAGGGCTGCGGGATGCGGGATGCGGGTGGGAGAAGATTGTGGACGCGGAAGAAATCAACGGCGACGACCAGAGAGAGAGAGAGAGAGAGAGAGAGAGGCGACGACTTGTTGATTTTACCATGCCGTCATTCGCCTCGCCCCCGGGGGCGGGCAGACGCAAAACGCGCACCCCACTTGGCACTTGCACACACACACACTGACACAGCATTCGGGTTCGAAGATTCCGACTTCCGAGACCACCCCCACAATAATAGCATAATTATGATAAGCACATTTTATCTCTATTTATTTAGTACCGTTTTGTTCCCATGGCTTTATCCCCTTCGTTACATTCTAAAGCATAAAATCTGAACAGAGAAAGAAAAAAGAAAACAAAATCATACTAGTAGGAAAATTAAAATGGCCACCGCTACCACTGTAGTTGGGTATAGCTCGAAGATTTGACACGAAGGCAGAATAGATTCCATAAATTGGGATGGGATTTTTTATTTTCAGCTCCTAAAAGTTTTAAAATTAAAAAAATCCTCTAACCCACTTAATTAGCCGAAACCCCCTATATTCTTAGAACTCTTAGTAAAAAAATCCCAGACGTAAAAACATTCTAAAAAAGTCAAATATATTTGAGATTATTCCTTTCTCTTGTACCTCTACATTTTTATTTTCTAAATTACTCTTCTCTCTCTCTACGTGTGTGTGTATGTTGGACCTCCTCCTCGTCAGCCTCGGCGTCGGCCAGCACGGCCCTTGTCGTATAGTCCAGCAACAGTGGTAGCGAGCACGAGACAGGCGATCTCCCAAGGTTGGTCTAGAGGTTCTTCTCTAATAACGAGGGCTCTGACGGTGACGAGACAAATGACGTGGTGTTGGCACTAAAAAAAAATGGTCAAACCCAATTCCAAGAAAAGTAGAAGAAGAAAAGGATAGATGGGTCAATTGTGATGGGGCCAAGCCTAACACAATGGAAAGGAGAAGGGCGAAGAGGGGGATATTTGCGCAAATGAAGGAAGGAGAGGGTTAAAAGGAAAAGAAATGATTTTTTCAAAAAAATGATGTAAATAGAACATAAATTGCGGCAATGTAGCCGCGTGTCACACCCTCTCTTCCCGATTTTTTCAGTGTTCACACCCTTCTCCCCCATGCGAGCATTGACTGCTCACGCCGGCGAGCGGCCCTCCTCACTCGCACACGCCTGCACGGATGAGGCCATTCCCCTACGTGGACGACGCTGCGGTCGCCAGCAGCATCGGCCGGTGAGGTGGCTCGTCCGCCAGTAGCAGCGGCGCCTCTCCTCCACCGGTCACCACCTGCCCCGCCGCACTCCCATGCGAAGCGACAACGCCTGCCGCGCCGTCGACAGCAAAGCAGCAGCAACGTCAGCGACGGCAACAGCATCACACTACGATCGACAGCAGCAACGTCAGCAGCAGCGGCATCAACGTCAACAGCAGCACGGCGGCAGCAGGAGAACAAAAAAAATGGAAAGAAGGATCGTAGGTCCCCCTCCTAACAGGGGGCTCTTATCCCCTATAAAGCCCACCTCCGGTGGGAATTTGGCCCCCCTGCTTCTCTTGCGATAAATTGCCCTTAAAAAGGCTTTGAAAGAAACCCCCCCGTCGCCAACTGAAGTTCCCTTGGTCGAAGAGAGAAGCCCCTGGCGATTTGCAGAGAGAAAGAGTGAGTGGAAGAGCCATCTTGGAAAGACGGCGCTTCCCTTTGTGTCTTTTTCCCTCTTTTCTTTTTGTGATTTGTGAGGCTTCATGTAGTCGGGATGTAGATACTTTATGTTTAGAAATGAAAGAGATATGGGACTTTTGCCCTGATGTTTGTATTTTCTTTAAACTTCCATCTGCCCCTCCGATGTTGTGATGTAATATTTCTACTTGTTCTCTGTTTCTCTTCTAGGAGATAGGGTGATTTTCTCCTTACTTTTAAGTATGATATCTACGTAACAATGTTTACATTGATTCGGTGGCCACCAGCCCGGGGTTTATCCGAGTCCATAGATACGACTCCGGGTTGCCAACCACCGGAGATTTATTGAACTTCGTCTTCGCTTCGCCATGATCTTTTTATTTTCTTCTCAAAACCCTACTTTGGGATTTGGACCAGTCTAATGGCCATGATGCCAAAGGGGTGAGGCATATGGGGTTTAATCCCAAATCGACCGCTTTCTTTTATAGATTCCGATTTTTGGGTTTTGACCACTCATGGACTCTCGGGGGCTCACTTTTTCATAGTGTAGAGCCCAGGCAATTCTCCTAAAAAGTGAATATTGAAGGCCGTATAAATCAGCGATAGCTCAAGTCCACATTTCGGAAATAAAATCGTGGCAGCCCGTGGGTCACCGAAATCCCTCGTAGGCTCATCCTCAGGATTTCCATGCCCAAATCGGGTCACGGGGTGTTGTCGTTTCAGTGCGCATCCCCGAGTGTTGCCGCTTCCATGCGTACCCTTTTATTTCGGGGTCATCTCAGAGTTCTCCCCATGGATGCGTACCCAATTAAACTCCCCCAAAGTCTACGGGACAAGGGGAGGTGCTATCGATTTTTTGTCGGGTAACTGTGAGGACTAATGACATAAAAGACGATAATGGAAGGATTGAATTCGAACAACCAGCATGAACAAATCACTGAACGAGAGAAATCAATGTGAATTGAATACCTCAGACAAAAAAACAACAACAACGAGGTGCATTGCTGACTTCAATATCAGAAAACCGCCAAAAAAAATTATGGAATGAGATAAGAAGGAAGTAGAAAATGTAGTCTCCTAGACTGAATCAGTTACTTCTGCACGATCATTACATATGATATGCATACTTTTGTTCATGGGCATTTGGTTCTTCCAAAAAAAAATCAGGCTTCAAGAGCCTTGCATTCATTCCTGCTTGGGGTCCCCTGTGTAGAAATCTGCACAGGGGTCGACCCCCTTTGTCCCAGGGGTCGACCCCCTTTGAGGCCTCCAAGCCCTCCATGTAGGACAGTGCAATAATACATGCATAGATCCAGAAATATCATCCTGCATGCATACATTCAGAGGTCTCATTCTATATGCTTGAGTTCAAGCATGTATTGCCATGTATAAGCCCCAGGGGTTCATTTTGTGTACAGGCGATCAGAAATGCATATGCATGCATGAATTCAGAAGTCTCTTTGGCATATAGCTAAGTTCAGAAAAGGGATTTATGTGCATGAATGCAGAAACTCCTCTCTGAATACATTCACCCAGAAAACCTGTATACATGAGTGTATTCAAAAACTCCATGTGCACGGATGAACCTAGGAAAGTCATATGCATAGATAAGGCCATGGAGCTCACATCCATAGATAAGTTCAGGAAGCCATTTCATGAGCAAATTCAACGGCTCATGTGCATTCCATTGGACCCTTTGAATGGGAGTCAAACTCCCTGCATTTTTTTTGAAACTTGCATAGCATATACGATCTCTTAGGTATATCAAATGGTGTGTGGAGAAAATCTAGGTTACGTCTGGACGAAACCCTCACTATGCGCGAGTCAAGAACTCCGCCATGTACCAAGGGTCACTCTTCATGAGACCTAAATCATCCTTGCATGCCAAGTGCATTTAGTCCACCAAAAAAAAAAACATTTATGCATTCCGTGAGATGCTCACTCTTTTCTGTAAGAGCTAGAAGCCTTGAGCTCACCCAGATGCCCTTGAATCAAACTCCAAGCACTGCTTGTTGGAAGAATCTCCACGTCGACGCAAGTCGATTCCTGCGTCGACGCACCCTTGATCAAGTTCTAGCCAGCCACTCGTAGGTCCCTCTGTTTGAGAGGTGCGTCGACGCACTACACATAGTGCGTCGATGCACCCCCTCTCTGAACCATTAGCCCAGCTCCCGATTGCACGCAGGGTCGATGCAGGGAACCCCTACGTCGACGCGCCCCTGTCTGAAATGCCAAACTCGGCCCCTTTAGCTCCTCTGCATGCGTGCATATGCATATTACACTATTTTGCCCATTTGTAAGAACAACAGTAAAGAGAGAGGGAAAGAAGAAATAAAACACAGAAAAAAGGGGGGTGATGACGAAGCCATAACGTGAACCCAATGAAAATCAGATATAAAGATCAAACGAAAGAAAGAAGGAGACAAGAAAAAAAACTGAAATTACTTCGCTATTGAGTTCGGCCGATCGAACTCAGGTTTCGGTCGATCGACCAGCGGCCGAGTCGACGCAGTGCTTGGCTGCATTGACCCAGCCAGCAGGCTCCCATTTCTGGGAGGTTCGATCAATCGAACCGAATCTACGATCGATCGAACCCCCTATTTCAAAAAAAAATAACAAAGAAAGCAATACAAAGAAGGATAAATGGAATAACAAAAGGGGAAGAATGAAAGATAAGTGATAAATTCCAAAGTTTGAAAGAAGATAACATAAATGAAAGAAACGCCACGGGAAACCAATAATAAAGGAAACGAACCTAAGGGTTTAATGGTGATTGATCCAGAGCTCTTACCTTCCTAGACCCGAAGTGAAGGAAATATCAATGATGTCCATGCAAGTCACGCTTTGACCTCAGGGGGCCACCTCCATTATGGTCACAGCCTTACTTTATGCCAGGCCAATAACCCACTGAATTTGAACCGTTTTGACCGGGATTTGACCGAATTCCTCCATTTCTTCAAATATTAAACTTGACGTGCCTCAACAGACATTGGGGTTCATCCCCGATTTTCATCGTTTATATATATCAAACTTGCCGCCTCGGCATACATCTGTCCCAGTATTGCATGTATACTTGGGACGCTCTTAACCCGGACGTCCGTCCGAATACGAAATGGTCAATATATGGTCGATATAATTTTGAATATCATCTTGCACCCTAATATAGGGGATCTTAATATCTTTCAACCCAACTTTCATTCACTTCATGAAATTTGATTTTTAGGTCACAGGGCTCCTTATCTTGGCGATTAATCAAAGGTTTTCCTCTTTTCGAGAGGATATAATTAACGTCGTGACCTTTTTTGACACGGTGGGTCTCCAGTCCCGACTCGATACCCATAATCGTCTGGTTAGTCAGACGGAGCACACCACAAATTTTGGACCACTCCAGTCTCGAAGCCTGAACATATTATCAGATATGTCACTAGCACGCCCTCACACTCGATAAACCGATAAGCGATATAACGAAACAATAATATAAAAAAAAAATTTCAAGTGCGTCCACATGTGGCGAGGGAGAGGAGGGGCTATCGGACCACGAGGGGAGGTGGCCCTCCTTCTGTGTCGTCCTCACGGTGGCGATGATTTGCGACTAAGTGAACCTAAGGGTCGCGTAGTCGGCAAAGAACCGCTTTAGGCGGGATATGGGCGACATGTACATCGAAGACCATAGGGGACATTGGCAGGGATGAGGGCCAGTCTTTCGATGTTCGTCTAAGCGGTGAAGGGGTTTGAGGAAGCAGAAACTAAATACTTTTGGACATGAGGACGCCACATTGTCCTAATTTTTCCCCTCCACGTAGCGCAAGCACTTGTGAGAAGCATTTAACCCAAGTTTGGATCTCATGACGGAATGCATAGATTTATACGATCAAGTAGCATTTCTCATTGGAACTAAAAGCATCACACACGAACATAAGCACACAGAAGACAAGTGATCATGCCATGCCTTGCCGAGATAGTGGAGGAACCGCTATGTGCACATGAAGATAATGACGATCACGGAACACATGAGCACTACCACCCGCGTTGGCGTGTACTCCAGCACCGCCTTCGTCTCTGACGTGAAGGAAGCTATGACTTCAAAGCCCTAGCTCCTCGCTCTCTCTGCTCCCACTCTGGTGCCCTCCCCCTAGCTCTCTCTCTCTCTCTCTCTGCTCGGCACCCTCGCTCTCTCTCGCTCTCTCTCTCACTCTCTCTTTGTCTACTCCGAAGCCCTCCCCTTCATTCTCTCTCTCTCTCAGCTCCAGGTTCTGCGTCCTCCCCCCTCGCTCTCCCTCTCTCCTTGTCCCGACGTGCTCCCCCCTCTTTCTCTCTCTGTAGGTCCATCCCTCTCTCTGCTCTGGCTCTGACAACCTTCCCCTCGCTCTCTCTCTCTACTTCGGTACCCTTCCCCTCGCTCTCTCTCTCTCTGCTCTGACGTCCTCCCCCCTCTCTCCCTCTGCAGGTTCCTCCCTCTATCTCTCACGCATTCTGGCTCCCTCCGCCCCTCTTTCTTTTTATCTACTCTAGTGCCCTCCCCCTCGCTCTCTCTCTGCTCTGGCCCCTTCTTCCCTTTCTCTCCGTGCATGTGCCATCAGAGGAGCCCTCCCTCTCTCTCTCAACACACTCTAGCACCCTCCGCCCCCCTCTCTTTCTCTAATTAGATAAGGGCATATTTATCTTTTTCTCTTCTCTGGTAAGGTCAGACGATGATTAAGTTACTCTACTAGACTTAATCTTACGGAGATAGACGTCATGCATCCTTTTTTATAACGACGAAGTGTGTGGGGTCTTTTAACTAAATAGGTGAATTAGAATGATATCTTTTAATTTTAAAAATATTTAGAGATTAAAAGCTAAAAATATCAATTGAAATTTATATAATATTCAGATATGCCACTCCCTGTCAGCACTGTGCCATTAAACTATATTAAACTCTACTTGCATTAGATTATGCTCTACATGGGTACCAAGATTCCGAATTGGGGAAAAGTTGGGGAGACGATGGAGGGCCTGGAGAAAAGACGCGGAAAACGACGACTCGGAGCCAATGACGCGAGTAGGGGAAGGCCCACTCGTCTCGCTCGTCTCGCGGGGAGCGCCCGGTCTCCTCTCCCCTTCTTCCCCGCGGTCGTTGTCGCATTCGTGTGAATGCAGGGAATTTTCTTCGCAGAAATGCGTTCTTCATTCGTGTTTGGCTTTCCGGGACTCCCTGTTTTCCACGTCAAGGTCGTTGATATCAAGGGATGATGGCTGTATCCTCTGCTGCGCCCACCCAACACTTACCTCAAGGGATCGTGGTGTCTAACGTGGAAGTCGTCTAATTATATGACAAATAATTTTTCAACATTGTATTCTTTATGACAAAAAATAATTTTATTTTCTAAATATATGGAATTAGAACCACTGAGGTAAGTTTGTCAGAAAAGAGAGGGCTTTATCATGTTCCAAAGAGAAGAAACCCTTTTTTGAGTAAAGGGCCGAAAATCCATCTTATATGTGCACGGCTATATTTGTTGACAATTAATATGAGACTATTCAAAGTTCTATTTTTTCTTTTCTAATTTCTATGGTCCCTTTTTTTTTAACTTTTAAGAAGAGTAGGGATCAAACCTTATGGCTTATATATTTGTTCATCCTGAGAGAGCCTCTCTCAACCTTAAAATAAGTGCTGAATACCCCCATCGTCCAACTTCTTCTGTTGTTTGGGGCTTTGCTGGGGTTCCAATGTGTCCAACAGTCAGCCAAATTTTGCAAAACACTCGAGATTGTTTAAAATTTGCCGAGAACTCCAAATTCCAATAATTAAAAGCTTCGAAACAATTTCTTTCGAACGCTGTCTCAATTTTAACCGCCGTAATAGGATGGGAGTTGTTTTGCAACCGAGCTGTACGGTGACATTCTGGTACACGTGGACCAGAGGCTCCCCCTGCACGGCAAGCTCGAGTCTTTGGAGAGATGCCGGAGCTTTCTAGCCTTTGGACAACGTTTTCCGCGCCGTGACAGACAGGCGAACGGACAGGCAGTACGCGATCGGGTGTGGACATGCGATGAAGATTGAAGACTCTTTTTGTTTGGATTATTGCAAGAGAATCAATGTTACATGTTTAATTACAAATTTATCATGTCTAAAATATATGTTAGTAAATATATTTTCCCTTTTATTCAAACATTTCACAAATATCATCATCGTAATCTCAATTACTAATCGTTAATTTAACATTTGTTAACTTTAACTCCATAATAACATCTATAATTTAAGAAACAAGACTTGGCTCTCTCCCAAGTCCGTTGTAGTGAGAGGAGGGATGTTGTAGGGTGTGAAGGGGGGGAGGGGGGAACTCCGGCGAGAGGGGAGTCCATAGGGTTGACGGCGGGGGTTACGAGCTTGCCGAAGAGGAGAGGGGGGCCGAGAGGGTGGGAGAGTGTGAGCTGACGGAAGGGGGTAGAGAGGACAAGGGACCAAGAGGGTTGGAGGGGTTGTGAGCTCACCACCGTCGTATCAATCTGTCGTAGTCGTCGTTTAGTCACCATGGGGGAGGGGGTGGGTGTCTGTATGAGGGGGAGGGGGTTGAGCGGTGTGTATGTGTGTGTGGGTGGAGGGGGTGACGGGGCTTTGTGTGAGTAGGTAGTAGAAGGGGGAGGGGGAATTTGTGAGAAATGTAGGGAGGGGGAGGGGGGCTTGCCGAAGGAGTAGAGGGGGGGTAAGGAAGGGGGTGAGGAGTGGCCAGGCTATGTGTCCGCAAGGAGGGGGAGAGGGTCTTGCCGGACAAGAGAGGGGGAGAGAGGTACAAGAGGAGAGAGGGGACGTCTATGCGAGCTGTAGGGAGGGGGAGGGGGCCTCCGGCGTTGTGGGGTGGGGGTGTGCAGTGGGGCCTGTGACTCTAGGGAGGGGGGGCTTGTCGACAGGGTAGAGGGAATGGGGAAGGGTGTAGGGGGGGAGGGGAGACTCTCCATGAGTAGGGAGGAGGAGGGGGCCTTGCTAGAGGGGAGAGGGGGCATTTGTGCGAGCTGTAGGGAGGGGGAGGGGGTCTCCGACTGTGTAGGGTGGGTATGTGATTGGAGGGAGGGAGCTTTGCCGGAGGGGGAGAGGGGGACATGAGGAAAGAGGGGGCATTTGTGCAAGCTGTAGGGAGGGGGAGGGGGCCTCCGACTGTGTGTGTGGGGGGAGGGGGGGTATGTGACTAGAGGGAGGGAGCTTTGCCGAAGGAGGAGAGGGGGCCGGGAGGGGGAGAGCAATTGTGTGAGCAGGGAGGGGGCCTCTGGCGGTGTGGGGTCTATGACTATAGAGAGGGGGCTTGCCGGTGGTGTAGAGGGAACGTGGAAGGGTGTCGGGGGGGGGGGGGGGGGAGGTGGTCTTGCCAGAGGGGATAGGGGATAGGGGAGAGGGGGATGGGAGGGAAGAATGGCCATTTGTGCAAGATGTAGGGAGGTGACCTTTGGCGTTGTGGGGGTGGGGTCTGTGACTATAGGAAGGGGGCTTTGCTAGAGGGGGGAGAGAGGGCAGAGAGGAGGGTGCTTATGAGAGTAGGAAAGGGGGAGGGGGCCTCCGAGTTTTGGGGGCAAGGGATTTGTGACTTCAAGGAGAGGGAGGGGTGATTGATGATGTCGGAGAGGGAAGTCCCCTCTGGCAACTCTCTCTCTCTCTCTCTCTCTCTCTCTCTCTCTCTCTCTCTCTCTCTCTCTCTCTCTCTCTCTCTCATGTAAAGATAAAGAAATTTGAAAGTTGTGAGAGATATTATAATCATTCAACAAAATAACTAAAATATTTGAATCTTTTTAAAATATTCCTCTTTTTACCGACAAAAGTTAACCACAATAGTATTTTTGTATTTTTTTGAAAAAAGTAAAAATATTTTTGTTAATATTTTTCCAGATATAATATATTTATACTTAAACGTTTAACATTAATTTATATGTAAAAATACCCTTTTTGATTTTTGGGCAAGGGGCGAGTGAGGGGAACAGCAGATGGAAGAAGATATTGGTTCTTACGGAAGCACGCCTCAATGTTTTAAAGACACGTCTCCCCAGAGACACTCGGAGACACCAACACCCACACCTCTCTAACGTACACATGGGCCACTCCTGGGAGGCCGAAAAACCCAAGGAAACCCAAGCTTGAACCTGAGAGCTCTCCCTCGAAATAAAAGGCTTTGTCCATCAAGTTAACTAATACGGACAACTACGGTGAAGACTTAAAAGAGTATATATGTCATGACATTAATTATTTCAGAAGATTATATATATACATATATTGTGTTTTAATGTACTTTAATAACTAAAATTTGAGAAATATAAATCAGAGAAATGTTATAATCCCACATTTCATACCACAATTTTTATCACGCCCTTCTCCCTTCTTTTGTCGTTTGATTTGAGAATCAAACGGTTCAGATTAAATGACATCTAATCTTATAATCGGACGGCCAAAATGAGAACGACAAAAATAATGACATAAAATGTGACACTGTAGCATTTCTCTATGAATTGTTCCGACGGCATATACGACAATAAATAGAGATATAGAATAGAATAAGATAAGTTTTGGGATATTACGCAACAATCCCACATGGATATTATTGTTATTCAAAGAGCAGCAAAAATGATGGCACACGGTGTGGCACTATAACATTTTATTATAAAGTATTATGAGGATATATGTCATAATATGAAAATACAGAGATATATAACAGAGTAAGACAAATGTTGGAATAATATGCAACCATCTCAAAGATGTTATTGTCACCACCTTCAGGATTATGTCACATGATACTTTCTCGAATGAAGACCCTTGGCATGGCTCGCCAAATTTAACCCTTCGCCACGTCAGCTCTACAACTACTTGAATGTCCTATTGGGCCCTGAAGCCTGTCACTGGGGCACCGGGCACCAAGGCTACTCGTTGTTGGGCCATCAAGACACGCTGAATCTTAATAATATAAACCTTCTAAATCTAGATGAAGACCATTAAATTTAGCAGAACTAAATTTACTGAACAATGAGATGCAAAGGCTGGCTCTGCCTCGGATTCCCTGGAGTTCCCAATCTCTGGTGGCCACCTCTGGTCTACTGTGTTCCTCGCTGTCCCCGTCGTTTGAATGTCGCCCTGGTGGCCTTCTGTGAATGTTTGGTTTGAATGAATACATCGGCTGATATAGTTTTCAAAAAAAAAAATTGAGATGCAAAGGCTTTGACATCACGGTATCGATCCCCATGCGCACACTGTTTAGGGAGAATGCCCTTTATGAATATTTCATTTGGCATACAACACAGAATAAGCAAAATCCAAAATATAAGTGGCACCAGATTAACTACGTGAGCCATGTGCATGCACATTGATTCTTCGTCACTCCCTGGAGACCAGAACCACCTGTTTCCCGACATTCCGACCGGTGAAGAGGCCGATAAGTGCCGATGGAGCCTTCTCTATGCCTTCGGCAATGTCCTCCACGTATACCAGCTTCCCTTCTCGTATGTATTGAATTGCCAGCTCCAGGAACTGCGGGTACAGGTGCCTGTGATCTGGTTCAATGAATCCTTGCATCCGTATGCGTTTTGTCACAACACAGAACAAGTTGTGCACACTATCTGCCTCGGTGAGATTGTACTGGGATATCAGCCCGCAGACTGCAATCCGGCCAAAGACGTTCATGTTCAGAAGAACAGCATCAAGCATGCGGCCTCCGACGTTTTCAAAGTACATGTCTATGCCTTTGGGACAATGCCTGAGAATCAAAGCGAGAAGGTTGCTGAAACACACGCAACAGTTGTCTGATAAAAGGTATACGTAAAACTCTTTTATCAGGGACAAACCAAATGACCCCATAAGCTACATTGGGAAAGAGTTCATTCAGAAGAACTATCAGCTGTGAGTATCTGAGTCGTACCAGCAGTGATAGACGGTGATGAAATTTTTGCTGATCCACATGCTCACTATGTTTCATCACTTTTATGTGGCAGTGCCAAACATTGAATTTTATAGAACGAAAACGATTAATTCAGGCAGATGGCTTGTTGTCAATGGCCGGACGATATAGATTTGGTGGTTGAAATTCAAATAGATAAACGGCAACTCAACCTTCTGATCGAGAGTTGATAGCCAAATGTGGGCACCACAAATCATCACATCCTCCACAGTACTTGCGGCAACTCTTGATTGCGCTTAATGGCTACTGGAATCTAGAATTAGGTTCAGGCTTATTGAAGATTGCAAATAACTTCTATAATATTTCTATGATTGGTAGGTGGGACATACTTTATAGAAAGACAAATGAAGTAGCTGACTCATATACCAGAAGCGTTAAGATGGCAGGCATTTGGTGAGATAGCTTCCCTACATAGTTGGCATATTCCACAGTTTTTTCTTTTCTTCTCTTTACTTGCTTGGAAGTGGATGGTATACATTCCACTGATTATAATGCTCAATAATATCACGCGAGATTAATAAATTAAGATTATGTCAATTACCCAAAAGAGGAAGTAACTGATAACTAAAAAAGAGGAACTAAAGAGTTCTTCCTGTTTGTTGCACTGGAAAGAAGGAAAAAAAAGTAGAACATCTTGCTGAGATCCTGCAAAATCTAAGAATTGCATCCTTTGCAACTAGAAACTAGATAATCTAATAAGAAATCTACAAGAGACCTGTAATAATGAATTGATGGTTCACCATCTAAATGTTGAAGGAACTTCAAATAAACTGGACTACTGGAAGGGATGAAGGTTGTTCAAAGAACGCTGACACGATCATTTCAGAAAAAGAGGGGGGGGGAGGTTAAATCAACTCCAATCTCCAAGAAGAAAAAGCAGGATGTCAGAAGCTGAAAATCTTGGAAAGTAACCCAAAATTAGATGTGTAGCTTCACGTCAGTTTTAATGGTCATGTGGAAGTTACAAATGAACCACCTCCATAAATAGGTAACCATTTATGGAAAAGGAGAATGCATTGGGAAAGAGGTGCCCATGGGCTAATAACAAGGTGTAATTTTGGCTATAAATTTTGGAAGGGGGTGTAATTGACTAGTACCTGGGGATGGATAAAATGGACCTAATTCATGTACAGGGAGTGAGAGTGCAGTGACTGAAACCAGGAATTTGGTGAATACCTTGCAAAGGGTATACGTGCATGTAGTCTTTTGGGCTTCCTTTAGTATAAGATGAGGAAGTTTCTAGTAGGAAGAGATTGTTAGAAACAGCTTCAAATGTAGCTCAGATGATTAGGCCAACTTCTATGAGTTGAGAAAAAAAAGGATATTTCATTTCCAAAGGCAAGGAATTTATAACTGGATGGCCAGTGAATGAGTGTATAGTGAAGAGCTGATTATTTTGAACATGGGGGGATAAACACAACCATGTGTCAGGTTTTGAGCCAATATGGTGAAGTTATTTTAAAGAATCAACATGTTTATAGCTTGCTGCTACTATTTTGGGTTTTTTGCATAAATTCCCCTCTAAATATCGGTTGTGCCAAATATACTCCTCATAGTATATTATCAAGAATATCCTCTGTTTAGTCTTAAATGTTGTTGTTATACCCCTGCCATAACTCATGTTAGTTTAACTTGGGTTAAACACGAGTTAATGGATAAAATTACCAATCTACCCTTGGGTTACCTCTCTCTCTCTCTCTCTCTCTCCCCGATGGAAACCCTAATGAGGGGGAGAGCAATGCCGCCGGTTGCGAGGTGTGGAGAAGAGGGGAAGGGGAGCGCCGGCGGTGAGAAGGTGGGGGTGGAGCAGTAGGGAGGGCGGGAGAGAGTAGTGTCGTCGGCTATGAGGTAGGGAGAGAGGGGGAGGGGGCTACCGGAGGTGAGGGGGTGGGGGCTAGCCAGAGTAGCAAGGAGAGTGGGGGGGGGGGGTCGTCGTAGGTGGGAGGGAGGGTGAGGGGTGGAGGAGGAGAGAGCGGGGGACTAGTCGGAGGGGGGGTGGGGGCGGAGCAGAGGGGAGAGGAAGGGCTGGCCAGCGGTGGGAGGGGGGTGGGGGCATCTCCTCCCTCCTTGCTCCTCCTCGGCTGTCCGTTCTCGTGTCTCCACCGCCCTGGTCCGCCATGGCCATCAGGCATCGGCAACTGTGGAGCAGCAATAGTGCTGCCGGTCCCTGCCCAACCTTGTATGGAGGAACCCAGATGCCGTCCCTGCCTCCGACACCAGTCCCAGGTTCCGCCAGGGCCGCGACGATGAGGACGTCCCCAAGCTCGAGTGTTGCCTGCCACCTCCTGCTGCTCGCCCTCCCCGTCGCGATGATCATGCTGACGAGGGGAATAGGGAGGGCACCATCACCACTATCGATGGTGTGTAGGCCCCAGATCACGGGCGCTTACCGATTCCCACCGCTCGGCCGCCTAGTGAGGACAAAAAGAGCACCATCATCACAGTCGCAGGTGAAGAAGCCCACGACGACAGGGATGATGCCGACTATGCTCCCCTTGGCGAACTTGGAGGGGGATTCTTCTTCTCCCTCGTCATGTCGCTTGGCGGCCACCAGCAGCCCGTAATTGGCATTGCCCACCCCCTAGGTTCGAACAAGCTCTTCATCGGCAGTGCCGACGACACCATACGTGTCTGGGGCTGCGGCACCGGGTAGTGCCTGGAGGGCTCTCTCTCTCCCTCCCCCTCCCCCCTCTCTCTTTCTCTTTATCACAGTAAGGGTATTTTAGGTATTTCACTACATCTAACGGCGGTAGATGACATATTCCATGGAATATTCATTTCCCATCGACGGTAGTAAACCGCAAGGGTATAACCGTAACACTCAAGAGAAAATGAAAGATATTCTTGATAATATGTTCAAATGAGGGGTATATTTGGCATAACTGATATTTAGAGGGGTATGTATGCAAAAAAACCTACTACGTTAAACTGAGAGAATTTTTTCCTGATCCGCAGCATGGCAGAATTATATTAACTTTCTCCTATATGTCTACCAGATCTGCTGGACAGTTGTTATTACTTAGTAGCATAACCTATGCAGAATTCCTTGTATGAGCCTCCACAAGAGCTCGTTACAAAAATTAGTTTCTCACACGGCTTCCATGCTTCATGAATGTTGAACACTCAGTGATGTTTATAGCAGGAAATGGAAGACAGCCTTGAACAACAAAAGTGAAATACTGACCTTTTCAAGGCAGCAACAAGATCAGGTTCCTCTCTGTAGTTAAATGCATCATCAAACCCAAACTTATTCTTTAAAAGATCAACCTAAGATTAACATACAAACAAAAAGATCAAGAAATTAGTGAGAATTTATCACATAACTAAGAGAACTGAACTTGTCATATTGTCCATCAATAGGAACACATGTTAAATTGTTAATAGAATGAACTACCTTTTCCTTGGAACCTGCACTTCCAACTACATAACATCCAGCCAACTTCGCAAACTGCCCAACAAGTTGACCAACTGCTCCCGATGCTGCAGAAACATAAATTGTTTCCCCTTTTTTGGGGGCACAGATCTCATGGAATCCAACATAAGCAGTCATACCTGGCATCCCTGAAAGCAATTGAACAGGTAAATGAATAAATAAATAAACAAATGTTGAACAGAGCACTTCAGGTAAACCATAGAGCACCACTCGCACAAAGATCAAATTCCATGATATAAGGATAAAGATTTCTTATGGGATATGGCAGGAACCTGTAGAAGGCTAATGTAAACTTCATCCGTAGTGATAAGAGATCGAGTTTGAACTTCCACTTAGAAAGTTCTTATCGAATTAAATCCACCGAAAAATGGGCACTGCCCCAGTAAATTTTTTTTAGCTGCAGCAAAAATGTATGCAGAAAATAAAACGCCAAGTTCTGATTCTTTCCTATGGATAGAATCAAGTAGCATTAAATGCTGTATTCAGTGATATTTGACGCATGGTGATGCATTCATTGATATACATATGGTAATGCTAATAATAGCAATTGTGCAGAAAGAAAATTGCCTTGTCTTGTTCCTACTTTAAATACATTAAGACCTCAAATACATTGAAAGACGTAACAACAGATGCTTGATTTGCGTGCATGCTATGATTACCACAGACAACAACATACCAAGAATGCCTGTGTAATAGGACAGTGGCACATCCGTGTACTTGATTTTTAGAATAGCTTCTGTCTGTGTGATTAGACTGTACTCTTCCCATCCAGTTATGCCCCATACCAGATCTCCCGTCTTAAAATTTGGATGTCCAGAGTCCACAACTTTGGCCACACCATAACCATAAATGACCTGCAAGATCAAAAAAGAAGAAAATCTGCTATGCAAAGAAGAGTTTGTATTTGGGTTCAATGCAGTTTATCTGATTTCAAACCACAAATAGAATATTCATCACACAAACATGTATGCAAGATCAGAACCATAGGGAGCTACTTCGAACGTGCTATCGGAAGTATTAATCTTGACCAGGTTTCCCACAGTTCTTTTCGAGGAATTTACAAACAGATACGGCGACTAACAGTGCGGAGGTGCTCGCAGCACTAGCAGATCAAAGAAAATGAACTTAATCGGACTTCCAAGCCACAATGAGAACACATAAACAGAAAAGAACTTCAGCTTCTTCATTAAATGAATAAAGCGGGTTAATCAGGCACAAAAACAACAGTAAATTCTGCCAAAAACGATAAAAAAAGAATTTATAAGTGCTGTTCGATCACACTGCAAACGAAAACACGAGCTGTAGTTGCACAAGAGCATCGGATGACCTCAGCCAACGCGACACAGGAACTGTCATTTGCCAATTAATTACCATGAGAAAAAGAGGAGAAAACCCACAAGCGTCACAGCACAAACAGAAGGTATACTCACCAAAACTAAGACACACATATAAAAATATCAAGCAAAGCAGGAACCTTGCAATATCTATGGAGACTGGATTTACCAAAACAACGATCCGGAGCTCTGGCTATGAGAGGGGGGGGGGACCAGATTTCGAAAAGGAGATGCTCACCGATCCGGGGTTGTAGGAGTCGGTGTACCCCTGGGCGAGGGGCTTCGACATCTTGGGCCTCATGTAGGGGTCGCAGGAAAGGTAGAGGTTCTTCACGAGGACGGCGGAGGAGCCCTCGGGGACCCTGGGGCGGACGGTTGACGAGGTAAGGACCATGTCCTCCTCCTTGGGGAACCCCGTCACGTAATCCTTGAACAGGATCCGCTGGTTGGGCAGCTGCGACTCCCCCGCCATCTCCTCCTCCACGTCCCGGAACACCACCCCTCCTCCCACCCCACTCTGCTTGCTGGATCAAAGCGCGCGTCTAGTGAGGCCTCCACTTCGGCGGACACGAGAACGACGCCCCAGCTTGCAGGCCTTTGGCGGCTTTCTTCGATAAGATGAGGCGACCGGTGAGCATAATAATTGGGGACCGCCGAATTAATTCTGGTCCAGGCACTGCACACGCGTTGCACGGCAGTGCTTCACTGCTTCATCAGTCGTCGGCACTCGGCAGGCAGCACACATAATACAACCTCATATTTTTGGAATTTTTACATGTATATATATATATATATATAATTTGTCAAATATAATTCTCATTTAAACTTATTATGATAAATACCTTTTATTTAATCTTGAATATTATGATTATGCAAGTTCGTATCCATTACTTGCATAATCTACCATGCATGTCACATTTGAAAGATTATCTGTTAACTAACTTATAGATTAATACTTGGACGAACAATTAAATCGTCGTTTCCATTTGTGTTCATATTCCCCCAACCTGTGCCCAGAACCCAGCCATTTTACGGTTCAATTGGAGAATGGTGCCTGCCAAGCAGGATTTTTTTTCCATATATATATATATTCTTTTGTGTAGCCTCTTCCCCAAATTATTCATGCCTCCTGTCTTTTCAAAAAATTCAAAAAAAAAACATAAACGAAGCGATGACCTTGATGGGCCAATTTTAGCTGGCCATTTTTTGTGAGAAAAAAGGCGCCCACTCTTGTTTTCTTAATTTTTTTTTCTAGCCGTCCGATGTAAGATTGGACGGTACCGATGAGTAACTTACAAAGAGGAGAGGACTACCATTTTGTCTTCTCGGAATCACTTGTATCGCAAGCTGACGTAACAACACAACTTGCTGAACCAACTGCGGTGCAGCAGGTGGAATGCTCAATTAAAAGGGTTGGGCTGAATCGGAATATTTTTTGGCCTCGACGACGGAGAGACAATGCGACTGAGCCATCTGATCTGGATCGGCTTTCATGTTCTTCTCGTGAGAAATTCTCAGGTGCTGTATATCTTTTGCCATTCCATTGCCCCGTTATCTTTTATCAGTACTTGATTTGCCACTTCTTTTGTCATATTATTTTCCTCATATATATATATATATATATATATATATATGACTTTAAAATCGGACAGCAGATACTTAATTTGAAGAGCCAGAAATGCTGCATTTAAATTGGCAGTCACAAATTTTGAAGTACAGAACTCGGCTGACATCGACCTCATCTTGACCATTCCATCTTCTTTTCCAGCTATATGATTTAAAATATAGCAATAGAAATTTAAATTGGATAGAGAGACACCCTTTAACTTGAATTGGTGCCTTCTATTTTTAAAACACTGAATTTAAGCTCATCATTGACCTCCTCTTGACCATCCTTTTTCAACATAAAATCCTCATCTTGACCATTCCATCTTCTTTTCCAGATATATGATTTAAAATAAAGCAATAAAAATTTAAATTGGATAGAGAGACACCCTTTAACTCAAATTGGTGCCTTCTATTTTTAAAACACTGAATTTAAGCTCATCATTGACCTCCTCTTGACCATCCTTTTTCAACATAAAATCTCTCTCTCTCTCTCTCTCTCTCTCTCACACACACACACAATTAAAATGTCAAAATTACTAAAAAAGGGAACACTTTGATAACATCATAAGTCCGGGTAACATGGTTTAACTGGAGTGGAGTGAGTTGTCGTTGTTTGGACAAATTTCACTTAATAGGTAGGGTTTTCTCATTCTAGGGGGGGGGGGGGGGGGGAATAATCCATCCGGGGTCGATTAAGAGGTGTGGACGGATATGCTACCCGGGTGGTGTATCCGCCCCCACGCTATCCTTGAAACAAAGAGAATTAGGTTACGTTTGGTTCGATGATAAATTTTAAGAGAATAGGTATAAATTATTTCAAATTAATTTATCTTTATGTCTATTCTCGTGTTAGTTTGGTTCACGAGGAATAAGTACGGTGATATCTCTATTATTCATTTGATAAAGATACGAACGTGAATAAGTGATGAAAATATATTATTTTACCCTTCTTATTGATTTCGATGAGTGTTAATATTTCTCTTTAATGATCATAACACTAAAATTGTTAATTTTATTTAATATATTAATTCTTAATATGATTAGCACTAATATTAGTAATTCTAGCATGTTTAACTCTTCATTGGTAACAACGAGATGACTATAATTAATTATTTAATAATAAATAATAATATATGTATTAATTGGTATAAATAAAATTAATTAGCACTAATAATATTAATTAGCGTAACTGAGTAGCACTAATAACATTAATTATCGTAATAAGATTAAACAACACTATAATAATTAATTATCTAATCATAATTAAATAATATATTTATTAATTAAAAATAATATGATTAATTAATATGATTAATCAGTATTAATAACATTAATTAACACTAATAAGATTATTTAATACTATTAATTAGCACTAATAATATTAGTTAACACAATTAATTAGCACTAATAATATTAGTTAACATAATTAATTAGCACTAATAATATCAATTAGCATTATAAGATCAAGTAACAACATAATAATTAATTATTTAATAATCATAATCATATAATTTATTTATTAATTAACATTAATAATATTACTTATCATGATTACTTAGCACTGATAAGATTAATTAATATAGTTAATTAGCACTAATAAGATTAAGTAGTATCATTATAATTAATTATTTGATAATAATTAAATAATCTATTTATTAATTAACACACATGAAATTAATTAATTAACACTAATAATATAAATTAATACTAGTAAGATTAATTATCACTAGAATGTAGAGTCAAAAACGAGGATAAGAAAGTGAAAAAAATGGTGGAACGACTTATCTTCAATTTTTATATTATTCTTGAGAATAACTTCATTCTCCTTTTAACTCTTTTATTTTTGTTAATTTTAACTATATCAAATAGAGAATACAGTTGAAACGGAGATATCCTATTTTTATCCGGGAACCAAACGGGGTCATAGAGACCGACTCAATGAATGATGGAGCGCAGGTGGGGCTGCACATGCCATACCGCCGGGGGTGTGGGGGGTGCCGCGACTGGACTGCCATGCGCAGAAACGCCGGTGCATGCTCGCCCAACAAAGCACGTCTAGACAGATCTGCGCTCCCATATGTAGCAGTATCACTATCATGGACTCCAGGATTCTCGATCCGTTCCCAAGACGGGTCCTCTGGAAATGGTGCATTGGCCCTGGCTGATAGGAGCTGACAGAGCCCTTCGATGCATGGTTGCCTGCACGGGCACAGAGTGTCCCCCCCTTCCCTTCACTTAATAATTAATCATCACTCCATGTGGCCGTAGCATTCTTCTTGCCGATCTGATGTTCAGCACGCCAACCCATGTGAGCAGTAGTGGGCGATGGACGAGATGTACGGCGTCGTCGTCGGACATATATATATATATATATGATGGTACGTGAATGGGACTTATAAACTATACCTTCTTAATAAGTGATCAAGTCCCATGGTTTGTGTAAGTCCTGGAAGAATGAAGCCATGTGGATGAAGTTTTCACAGCTCGCGTTCTTCTCAGATTTCCCATTTCACATGGATGATGCAAGCAAAGCGGATACGTGCTTGGGCGACTAAGCCTCCTAGGCACATCAAAAAAGACTGCAATAAGGATTGATGAGAAAGGGACCAGTTTCACAAGAAATGACTTGAACAAGTTGAGTAGGTGCATGGCCTGGTATACGGATGGCAATGCATCGAAGATAAAAACGATAGTTTTTCCTTCCACTGGCAAAAGTGGGATATAATTAAAAGCTTCATTTGGTATATATATAACCCAGAGACATCCGTACCTTAATGGTACCTTCATCTCTGGATTACCCTGAATGCATGCATAGCTTCTGAATTTTATTGTTCCGGGCACCGGACGCCACAATAAACCTTCTGATGAAGCGATGGACTGACAGAAGCCAGCTGATCGACCTCGAAAGGAAGCCGTCCGGTTCGTACATACAGTCCTTGTTTACATGCATTGAACTCTGCTCCATCGTATAAGATGATACGGTTAATGATTATATGATGGAGTGTTAAAGTAGTTTTGGAATGGACTTTGCAAAAGTAGAACAAACAATTAACTTGACGATGGGCAGAAGTTCTCGATTGTTTTAAGTTTTATTCCCTGGCAACTTGGATGAAAAGATGCTCTGCATGCAGCCAAAGGATTCCCAGGTCCTGTACTTCTTGGTTGAAGAGGACAGCACCAGATCGTGCATCGCCCATGTTGCCATGCGTTTGGTAACTATTGAGACATGGATTTCTAGATATAATCTTCTGACAGAATTTAATTAGTTTCAAATGGATAGAGTCATCTTGACTTTTGTGCAGAAAATTTTTTTGCAGAGGAGAGAGAGCCGGGCACGAAAGTGCCCAACTCTGTTAATCTTCCTAAGCTATCTAAAGGTGGATTCTTGAAGATTTTTAATGATTATAATCATTGGTATTCTGTGCACCTAGTACGGCACATGGATTTTTCTTGAAAGTGCTTTGGCCGATGAGTTTCAAACGCAGCCTAAGGTCGCGTTTGGAAACGCCGGGTCAACTTTAAAAAATTTTAAAATCCACATTAACGTACAATGTACGGCATGTCAATTTTTTTTTTAAAATTTTAAGATCTCATTTGAGTGAGATGAGACGGTTCTAGGATTTTTTTTGGTGTGAAGATTTAGTTAATTTTTTACTCTCTCATTTAACCATTTTATTTAATGAACAGTGTCATAGGAATGCTATAGTAAACACTTTAACAAATATCGTGACACTATAGCATCACTGTTCATCTTCTTCCTCCGGCGAGTGGGCGAGCTTCTATGGCTCCGGCGGGCACAGTGGCAAGGGTGACGTCGGCCGGCGGCAAGGGTGACGTCGACAGGTGCGACATCGATGTTGGCAAGCATGAGGGTGACATTGGCGGTGGACTTCTTGGCGGCTGGTGCTGCGGTGTCTGCGAGCATGGGCAAATGGTGGGAGATATGCGGGCATTTGAGGGTGTCAATTGCAACGACCGACGATGGCAACAGCATGTAGTAGCTTGGCTTCGACAGGTAGACGGTCGGGATGGGGAAGACGAGGGTATATATGGCATTTGACCTTTAAAATCAATGGCAGGGTCATCCGAAGTTGGTCTTTGAGAGATTTTGGGAATTATGGAGAAGGAAGGGGCATGGGTCTAGTTTCTGTGCAAGCCTAGGCCGATTTGGGTTATTTGGAAACTCCTTCACCCTTATCATAGATTTCAATGATTGGAATCCGGGGTGAAGGCGTTTCCAAATGCATCCTAAATCCGAGATGGATTCTGGTCCATATCAGGACATAAAAATAATACTTAATTAGATGTCCCCATTATGTGTCTACACTGTACCAGAAAACGTACCCCTTCTGGTAACTGTCTAACTGTCCCTAAGCATTGCCACTGGCCGATCGAGGGAGAAACCAATAAGATAGGGCAGTCAACGCAAATAACAGAAGAGTGATGCTATTGTCACTCCCTCTGGTACTCCCCTGGAATACTCCTACTCTACTCATCATCAAACCATCTAAATTGTGGTCTAAATATAAGGGAGTATTCAGGAATATAAATAACATATATTACCCTTAATCATAGGGACCACAACATTTAGGTCATTGATTAATGGTGTGATGTCGAGGGAGTGCATTTAGGCAGTATATTAGGCAAGTACAATGAGCATTTTTCTGACCAAATCTCCCGAATAAAACTTACATTTCCCGAGATAAAATGTTCTCAATTCATCCATGGAGTAATTAAGGAATACAAATATCTCAAATATATTGTCAGGAGATTGATAGATTTACTGCAGAGAACAGCAGACTATTACTGATGCAGTGGAATCTAGCGGATGCTAGCTGAACTATAGGTAATGAAAGAGTCTGAGTATCTAACAATCGATCCTTAAGTTTACAAGAGCATCATGTATGGTCATTAATGTTATTATTCTTTAAATCGACTCTTTATTGGGCACGTGTAAGAGTTCAAGATCAGAGTAACTATATATCAATCTAATTTTAGGTAATCTAGTGGGCATGCATGTGTTGAACTCATTTTTTTTCTTGAATTAATTGAGATAAATAAAAATAAATTAATCCCCCCGAAGGCTATGAAGAAAGCAGAAAGCCGAAGCTTCAGGAGAACGGGTCGAATCCGAGTCCCAAGAAACCTCACCTTATTCACGGCACAAAAAGATAAATTAAGATCGCAGTAATCGGGAGGTCAAAGAAAAATCTCGCTGCACTTACGAGGTGTCCGAGTAAGGAAATGAAACACAAGGTCCTCCCTGATAAGAAGTGACGTGAATGACACAAGAAACAGAGCACGAAGCGATCTCAGAGCGTCGTTCCTTTTTTCACGCGGTCGAGATAGGAGAAAAATCCAAAAAGAATTTATTGGAGGGCCCCTTTTATAGGGTCGCCCCCCTCTCTCAGCCCCTGGGACCACCATGGAAAAGGTGGATCTCGCGCAGGACCCACCCGGACTGGGTGGGACATCACAGGGACCCACCCAAATCTGGCGCCCCCCTGCGCCCACCCAGTTCTAGGTGGGCTGCTCCACCCTCCACACCCGGTCCAAGTGGGTTGGGGAGTGCCCCCACCCGATTCGGGTGGGCCTGGTGGTCTCCCCACCCAATTCGGGTGGGTCTAAACTCACCCCCACCTGGGTCGGGTGGGTCAAAAATTCCTTCCACCCGGTCCAGGTGGGCCTAAAACGTGTCACACCCCGTATGGCGTGGCCCAAGCCCAAACCAACCCTATAAAATCCGTCAGGGGTCTTCAAAAGACAACGGAGTCACACGGACATACACATATCAAGAAGCACGCAGACATAACCACAAGGAGCAACAAGCACGAGGCCGGAATCAAGAGTGCGGATGATTTCTTTTGTTCGGTATTGGCCTTTGGTGTCGCAAGTGAGGGTCTGTTACAAAAACGCCCCCTCTAACGGTGCTTTAGTAAATTCGAACGTGCAAGTTCTATGGAGGAGGTTTTGTAAAATTATGGTAATATCTCTGTGATTAGATATATAAAGACTCGGGGATTGGTGCAATTGGTATACTGTCGTGCGGCTTATGTAAATCTTTTAATTGGGCTTAAAAAGCCCCCATATAAAGTCTTATATAATGGTTGTCAAATCCTTTGGGGGTTACAAAAATACCCTAGACCTTCAACAAATTATGAAGTCGTGCTTCCTGCGCACTGCGGGTCAGTTAAGTTGAGACCATCAATTAAGTACTTCGAGCGATAACACACTCCAAGCACTCGCTAGTACCAAATTGTGACAAATTCTCACCCGGACCAAATTGTGCCAAACTTTCACCCGTGCCAAACTCTCGCCAGAGCCAAACTTTGTCAAACCCCAACCAGTGTTAACCTGTGTCGAAATCCCACTCAATAATAAATTGAGGTCCACACATCTCCGTCAGTGTCAAACTGTGAATGATCCCTAAACCCCTAATTAAGTGTGTTTGTTAGTGCTTGCACGAACGTATCGTTAGCATTGCGACGGGTATCGGAGGTCGATGACTTTTTCAACAGTTAATCAAGGGTATTTGGATTACGTACGATGTAAATAAATATCGATTGTAGTTAGTGGAGAAGTGTCCTGCACCCAAATCATAAATCGTCTTATAAATCTAAATTCATAGAATTAATAATACACATGCTACGTAAATAGTTATAAATGTGCACCTATATATATGCATATATATTTCTCAAGTACAATTTCGCGTGTTTAAAACAACATGCTAGCTCTTTGGAGTGACTTCAGGGTCTGGGCCAGAGGTGGATCGAGTTACGGTACCTTTCTTAATTAATCTCCCCTTCTATATATGTTCCCAGTTCATCCCATTTTTCTCCAATCTTATATCTTCTCTCCTTCCAATCGATCTGCCATGCCAGGAAAGGATCCGTCCTCTATGAATTTCCTCATTATATATCCTTGGCACGGTTGATGTAATACGTACTTAATTATCATTTCTTTCTTCTTAGATTCCTATTTTTCTTACCATTATGCTGCTCAATTTCAATGTTCATCAAGAGATTACAGGACGTTCTGTAGAGATATATAGTCCAGGATAATTTGTATGCATACTTAAGTGTTTGATCAATAAATACGCAATTCACACAAAAAATCAATTTGGACAAGTGGGATACGTGCGTTCTTGTAAGCAGGTTGTCTCTTACTGGTCGAGGTTGACTTAATTTTCTTGTTCTTTCCCTCTAGCGTTGGCGGTGTGCTGGATGATGCCGAAGAAAGGGGACGGAGTCGTCTAAATTAATTTGTAATTATAAGTGATCACACGTCCTTATAAGCGTATCACATATTAATTTAGTCACCCATCAGATCGATCGGTCATGTGGATGTCGAAGAAAGGGGATCTGGTCTAAATAGTGACCATGCATGTTAGTTGATAATAAATAGAAAAATGCATGCATCCACTCAGTCCACGAATTGGTTGTGATTACAGGGTAAACATAAAGACTGAAGTGGCCAATGTCTTTTCAAGAGTCCCTCAACTCATTTCTATTCAATCCAAGACTTGTCGCTGCAAGATATATAGCCTGCAAATTAAATGCAGGATATATAACGCATTTAGAATATGAACAGAATCCTGCATGTATTAGTTCTTTAATTATCATTCTGTCCATGCATGATCTATATATATTTCTAATTAATTAGATGAAAGGTAATTAAACAATTTCAGTTGGCTAGACGGAATTGGTGTTAGATTGAAACCCTCTCCAGCACTCTTCCTCGTACGCGTGATCAGAAATCCTGCGGCACAAGCTGATGTAAAGTACGTCTATACTATACATCCAAGCATATTTCGCGTCTCGTCCGTAGCCAGCGGTGGACTCTTCTCTATTCAGTTGGGTACGCACTGCACAATATTAAATGCACGAACCTGCTTAGTGAAATGAGACTTCGAAGATCCATGCACGTTAGCCGCTTCCTCTTCACATGCATGCAGCGATGAAAGGTTGACCACTAGAGGATCAAAGTTGCCCTTCCAACTATTGTTTATTTATGACAGGATAATAATATCGCTGCTACTGCAGATCAAAGCGCCAAGTTGCAGTCGAATTTCCTAAAGTCTGTGATTGCCTTGTTTGCAGTACTTCTACATGGCTTCTGCTTCCCAACGATCATCCATGGTTGGAAATAAATAATCTTTCTTAATTTTTTGGGTGAGAGACTGAGTTCATGACAAGTTACTTCGAGTGATCAGTGCTTGCATTCTGCGGCGTAGGTGCTTGACTATGTATTGCATGCAACAGTCCATATGACAAATGAATGCAACCCATAACCTTTGGATTAACGTTATTATCGACAAAATATTGCTATTCCATGTTCCGCAATGATCAGTTTGATCCAGTTAGAAATGACAAGTCTAGTGGTTATACCAATTCCGTATCATTAAAAATAAGTAGCCACATATATAAGTGCTCAAGGCCCCTTTTTTTTTCCCAGCCGACCCTCACATGGGTCTGTATACATTGTCTGCTACAATAGTCTCCCATCTATGTAGTGCAGCCAGAGGTATGTACGGGCACTTGATCTTCCACAGTACATTTTCTGTCACTGATCGAGGGGGCATCACATGCATGTATAGACTTTCGCTTAGAAACAACCCGATGGGATTGCTATCCCAGAGGAGGCTCCCCGAGCATTCTTGCAGTAGGCCTGAGCGCTCGATTCCGATACTTGAGGTTTATGTTGTGCAGTCTCATGTCAGTGCAAGGCTTGCTTGGGCTGCAGTCAAGTTTCACAGCCACAGGTGTTGCCGATGACCCGCGGACGTTCATATACTTAACGTTGCTGATCTTGATGCCAGAAGTCTGCGAAGGTGGACAGAAGAAGAGAACGAGAAAAGCGAAACGAAAGACATTAATTCGTTAGTCGAAAGCGAGCGATCCATAAGGTCCTTTAATTCAACATAGATACGTTAGAACAGATATATGTGATCTCAATTACTTGTGCTCTTACCTTGTTGGGGCAGCCTTTACCCCCAGGGCAGTAGTTCTGGTCCACGATGATGGGGTTCTTGACATTTCGCATGATGGCGTCGTCGAACACCACGTCCTTGACGAACCCGTTGCTCTGCCTTGCCCATGTCTTGATCCTCAGACCGTTGTCCGTCGCGTTGAACACCACCGTCTTCACCGTCACGTTCTGCACGCCGTCCTCCTGGAGGTTATTCCCCAAGCTCCCTATGCTGCCATGCCCATCAAGACCCAACGAGTGGTACCCATCAGTGGGCCTGTGAGTTAAATTAATTCATGGCGTTTCTATCCCACTCCGCTACGTAGGTACGTCCCGCTCACCTGATCCCGTGGCCGGGGCCGCAGAAGATGCGCTCGACGTACAGACCGGAGGTGCCGGGGCCGACGGAGATGCAGTCGTCGCCGGTCGTGATGGTGGACCTCGTGATGGTGATGCGCGTCGACACCTGCACGTGTATGCCGTCGGTGTTGGGGCTGCTGTCTGGCGCGATGAGCTTGACGGCGTCCACCGCCACTCCGTCGCACCCGTTGATCCAGATGTGGAACATCTTGCTGTCGATCGACGTCACCTTGCTGATCTTAATGTTCTTGGAGCGGTTAATGGTGAGCGACTACAGGTGCATGCCCATCACAGAACAAATTTTGATAATTAGTTCAAATTTCGAGCTTCCTGTTCATCAAAACGGAACAAGGGAATACTTGTTGCAGGGAGCTTACTTTGTCGCCCCGGGGGCAGTTCCTGCCGCCGGCGGTCTTGCACTCCCAAAGACCGGACCCCCGCCCGTCGAGCGTCCCGCCGACGATGGACACTCCCTCGACGCCATCAAACCTGATCCAGTCAGAGCCGCCAGAGCTGGCTGGCGCGACGAGGGTGCCGTCGATCATAAACTTGATGGCCTTGTTCTTGCATGGGCCTTTGAAGATGACTGAGGACATCAGGAACTTCCCCTTTGGAACCCTTATGTTCTCAGGCTTGGCAGCGCCACAGGCCGACGCCCACGCGCTGAGGAAGGCCTTGGCCGCGTCCACCGTCCCCCCTTGCTTGGCCCCGAAGTCCACCACGTTGTACTCTGCTACTACGCCCGCGAGGCACATGCAGAGCGTTATGAGAAGCACAAGAAGGTGCATGGGCTCCGTGGAAAGCATACGCATTATGGAGGACTAGAGGAGCTAGAAACAGAGTACGAGGAGGTCTTCAGAAGGATATATGTGGTGTTACCAAGGGGGTTGTGGGAGGGCAGCTGCTCTTTTCGTGGGAGATTAGGTGGTCTGTTCCACTCATATTTATGCTGCTTGCCTCCGCGTGGGTTCGGAGGGGTGTGGGATGGGAATTGGCGTAGCAAGAATGGTTTGTACGGGCTGCACCGCGCACAAATTAAGCGGGATAGCATGTGCCGACTCAGTCGACCAGCACGGCAACCGAGATGGCCGTACGTTGTGCAGGGAAACGACGGGATCGACCTAGGGCCCGGCTCGTAACGTGGTGGAAGGGCAAAGTCTGCATGTCTGCCGAGCTGAAATTTCTCGAGAAGCTAACAGGCCGATAGCTTGGAGGTTGGTCGTTCTGCACCTCCCAGAGGCTCTCGAGCCATACAGGCAAAAGCCGATCGAATCACATGCCATGAAGTAATGGCTTCACGTGGCCAGTTGACTTGACCACTACAGCATCTTAATTCTTAACCATGGAGTCAACACTTACAAGTTAACGATGCCTTCGATAGTAAGTCGTCTGGGCTCTTCATTGCAGTCTTTTAAGTTCAATTATTTTGAACAGAAATATTAGACAGTAAAAATTGTCTCTTTAGTTTTATTGATTTCAAGCCAAAAATTTAAACTGAAGTCTTCACATGAAAAAACTTTCAAATATAAAACTCTTTGTTAAAGCCGAAGTTGTATATCTGTATCATTCATCGTATTTTCACCTATGCATATAGCATTGAAGATGTCGATAATTAAATAGAGAAGGATTTTATTGTCACTGGTGTGGCAAAAATAAGAACGGTACGTGTTACCTACTTCAAAATTGCCTGATTCAATCTCTAATTTTTTATCTACACCGATAAATCTTCAATTATTAGTAAACTACTTAATTATGGATTAAACACTATAATATAATTTCAACATTTGTTTCTCGTGAATCTAATGAACATAAAGTGGATGGCTCAGATAGTATAAATTATGGTGTTATATGATATGTATAAGTTTTTGATATCAGATTTAAATGAATTTTTATTTGTATTTAAGTTTATGACATGAGAATAGTTAACCTTATAAATAAAAAAAATTGGAATCAAATGATGTAGCTTTGAAATAGGTGGCATTGTTTCTATTTTGCCACTAGTGGCAATAGAACCATCCTCATTTAAACATGTACAAAACGTATGTTAATTAGTTATGGCCTTTCAAGATGCTACCTTAATATATATACGCCTCGCATCCAGTTAGACGACGGGATGTATATATGTTCTACAAGCAATGAACTCCATCTCATGCTTGGAATGGAATTAAAACGGATGGCATTGTTGTGAAAAGCTCCTTAAAGGGCGGGTAACATATGGCCGTACGTATAAATGGTGTTAGCATTTATCCATCAAAAGTCCGATAACGTTTGAACCCGTTTCAGGCACATTAATTAATTTCATAACCATTTGGCAATGTCCTGACCCAAAAGTAGGCGCATAAATTTATTAGACTTAGCTCGAACGTGGTATGTAACAATATATGCTTAGCCTATGGAGTTTTGGATCGGACTTCCCGGAGCACTATGTGGGGAGATTTACTCTTTTCATTTGCATACTCTGTTGATTGGAGGATGTAATGTCCTCGATCTCTATTAGATCTTTATTAGGTCTTTTGGATGTCTTATTTTTAATCGTTCACCTTATCTTTCCGTTCTCTCTCCTCTCAGATCCGTTCGGCGCGGGATGCACACCATTGCGGAGTTGGCCGAGGTGGGGACGTACCGGAGTGATCGGTTTGTGGCATGGGGCAGCGGTTTGAGCGTGGCGGGCGCGATCTCTCGGTGGATTCCAAGAAAGGCGCCATTCGTGTTCCTGGCGATTTTTGACGTAGTTTAGTCGCTTCGGCGGGCGATTTCTTCGGTGGTGGTAGGGAGACGGATCGCCACTTCCTCCTGCACGTTTTCCCTATTTGTGTGCGTGGTTTGGTACTCGAACGGACTAGATCGGGCCAGTTCTAGCAAAACCGTCATTTTCGCGGTTTGTAGGGTTCGCCGGAAAACGGCAACCATTCTCGACGTAGTTAGTGTCAAAATGACCGCTGGGATGTCTGGCTCCCATTCACGTAGGTTTCGTGTCGATTGGTCGTCATTCAGGGCCGGTAGGAGTCCGGGAACCCCGGTGACTCATTTTGAGTTGATTTGATGAAATCGCCCCGTTTTCGCGATCCGGCACTTGCATGTGGTGTTTTTGGCTCCCTGGGGTTGTGTTTCGTCATGTGACTTTGTTTCCCCTGCGCTTCGGCGTGAATGGGACGTGGAACGGGCCGATTCGGCCATTCCACTGTTCGGTTCGCCGTGTCGGTGTAACAGTCGTTCCAGAGACCGTTACACGCTGTGACGGTCCTTCGATAGACCGCCACAACAGGTAGCCATTTTACGTTCGTCGAGGCTAGGTCGGTGTAACGGACCAGCCTGGACCGTTACATGCCTGTGACGCCCCACTTGAGGCGCGTCACAGCCTGGTCGTCACCTCGGGGTTCGTGTCGGTCGGTTCGTTGTAACGGACTCTCCCTGTGCGTTACGGTCAGGTAACGCACTTGTCTGGTCCGTTACGTGTTGTTTGGGCCATGTTGCGGTTCGTCGTTCTGTGGCCCTGGCGCACCTGTTCTAGTGCGTTAGGCTGGTGTAACGCGCCTGCCTTGGTGTGTTACAGTCCTTATGGCCATGATGGCCGTCGTCCTGTTTTGTGTGTTGATCTGTTTTAGGTGATGTTAGGTTTGGGTGTGTCTGTGTGTGTGTCTGTGTGTGTGCGTCTGCGTGTGCCTGTGGTGGCATCTGTCGTCTTGTTCCCGTGGTCTGGCCACTTCCCCGTGGGTGTCGGTTGACATTCCTATGAAGGCTAAGACTACGTTTCCGAGTCTGTCGGCAGTTTCCTGTGCTGCCATTGGTGTTTGAGGTACGGGGGACAGTGCATGATTATCTGTCTGTACTTCAGCGCCGTGTTTCGAGTTTCCTCGTCTTGTAAGCTTCTTGATGTGACACAACCTCAGACCTAATGCAAGCAAGCACAATCGCAATCTAAATGGGCCAATTTGGGCCGCCGCTCTCTCGTCGCTCACCCAAGCCCGGGGTAACTTGGCAATGCCAAGGTGAGGTTGAGGGGTTGGGCCCTTGCTGGTAGAGGGCCAGCAAGGCCAAGATTTGATTCCCAATGGATTTGGAAGCCCAATTCAACGGGGCCGACGAAGTGCCGAAGGCACCGGTTGCACTCTTCCCACGGTGATCACTCAAGGCAATGGGGGCTTGAGGATCGGGCTCTCACTCGCATAACCAGCGGAATTAGAACTAATATTGAAAGACAAGCACTAAGTGGAGTGAAGGTTTGAGCACTTACTCGACCGGTTTGAAGAAACTGGTCCCGGTCGGAGACGAGGGCGAGCGGGGAGGCGAGTGGATCTCCACACACCGCGGCGGTGTCGCTTGACCTGCCCAAATAAATTACACCACTACACCTCTCGCAGGAGGGGGAACTTGGGGTGGGGGTTAATGATATTACATCAATACTACCTCCACGCAGGGAGGGGCCTTCAGCCGGCCAAGCGGGGTGGGGAAACCAAAGCAAAGAACGAGGAACAAGGGTGGACGCCGAATCTGCCTGCTGTCTGCGAACCAGGACAGAGGGTCGGTGTTGCTGTTGTAGATCTTGGTCAGGAATTTCTCTGATGGCAAGACCAGCGGCGAAATCTTCGTAACAGGAAGGGAAATGCCTCAGAATTTTTGTAAATTCTTCTGGAGTCGCTGCAGGTCGGGGCAGGAGCTTGAACAGGGCCTTTGTTTCTCGGACTAGCAGGGGCAGGTCACCAACAGTAGAATGCAGAGGCTGTCCTGGCCACGCCCGAACTCCAAATTTGATGCCGTCAGTGCCGTTAGAACCGTGGGTGAGTCCTCTTTGCAGCAAAAGAAACGGGAACACCAGAAGAGAACGGAGACGATCTGTGGAGCCAGAAGAGTGAGGAGGTGTCGATGCAGACTGGGGAAGGCAGAGCCGCGCGACTGTGGAAGAAAATTGGTAACTTCTGTTTCCGGATGCTGAATGGGCTTCCGCTTCTTGATTCTGAAAGTAGACAGGCCGATGAAGAACTTTGAAGAAGAACTTGAGGACTGATTCCTTCGGGGTTCGTCGTGGCAGAGCTTCTAATCTGGCTCAGGTCCTCAGCCGAGGCAGAACCGCGCAGCTATGGGAGAATGGACATCCTGGACGACTCGGAGATCGGAAGAAGACGAAACCACTTCGGTTGCGAAGGCGACTGGCAGACGCTTCCGACGATGGCTCTTGGGTCTTCAAACTTGTCCGGAGGAGGTCGTGGTGGCCGCTGCAAGTTGCTGGTCTGCTGTAGATCTTCAGTTGAGAGTTGTAGGTTGATGATGATGGGGGGGAATGGGGTATATGGGACGGGAAATGGGGGTGGATGAGTGTGGGGAAAGCCCGGGCTGTGAGGGGGTCTAGGAGGGGGTGTTCTAAGGTGGGGGAAGGGAAGAATGGGGTCTGGAAGGGGATCTAACAGGTGGTGGGAGGAGGAGCTACGAATTTGGGAAGGTGGGTGAGAGGAGAAGGTGAGGGGGGGCACAAGTGAGTGGAGGGAAGGGTGGATTTCAAATTCAAATATGCTTTGGAAGTTGTGGGGTTGTGTGGGGAAGGGGTTGATTGTGTTGGAATGGGGAAAGTGGTGTTGGAATGTGGAAGATGGTGTTGGAATGGTGAGGGATCTCCTTGAGACTAGGGGGGTGGAGTAATGGAGGCCATGGGGAAGTGGAGGGCTTTAATGATGATAGGTGGGGGTTGAGGTGGTTGGGAAAGGAGGAGAGAGAAAAAAATTCGAAATTGGGTGTTGAGGAGAGAGAAAGTGGAGTGAAAAAGAGGGATTAGGGAGGGAAGGGTGGGGAATCTCTCCCGTAGGGTTTCTCACCCAAAAAATGTTGGAATCACTTCACTAAACTAAGCTTTGGATACTCAAATGGCATTTTTCATTGATTCATTCATTACCTCCAAATGAAGGAAATGGGGCTCTATATATAGGAAACCCACATTTTACAATAAGACCCTGACAAAAGACTCATTGACAAATAACCGAAGGGGTAGGGGAGCTCATTGGGCCAAGCCCGAAGAAATGGGCCCAATTAGCACATTACACATTCTAATGACACTCAAACATAGGAAAATAAATGCAAGACCTAGGGACATGACTCAAATAAAATGCAAATTACATCAAATGACTCAAATAAAATTCCATAGGACTCAAAATTAAATGACTAAACCATGCCGGATGGAACCGGGGTGAGGAGACGAACGGTAAACGTGGGCATGGGAGGTGATGTCCCCATCACTTCCTCTTGTCGTCGCCCTAGACGTCCTGTTGTCAACCCGCCTCGGCTAAGGTGGAGGGGTGACCCCGCTATACGGTTCTTAAGCTAGTTCCGTGGGCTCCCGGCTAAACCATAGCGTCCTACGGGGGGAGAAAACTAGTTAGAGGCCTGGCTCAGGTAAAAGCCAGTGTGTGCACACGGGGTCAGGGGCTTGGGCTGACGCTGACGGGCGTGACCCTGACCAGTACTCGTAACTGTGGTTCCGCGTGGGTCTCTGACTCGGCCGTGTTCGTGTTGGTCACGATCGGTGGGTAGTCGAGACACTTGTGGAGTGTGTTGTGGTGCAGTGTAACACGTCAGTGGACGCATCTAGCCGTTCTTCTGGTGCAGGGATTTTCTGTCGCGTGGCGTGCGACTCCCCGTGCTTTTCCTGCGTCACGTCCTTCCAGGGCTAGCCGTTCCTGGGCTTACCCCGTGGTCTGTGTCTTGTCGTGTCCTGTCTGTGCCCGTCTAGGTCTTTTCTAGACTTTCTTTTGCATGCTTGTTGTAGGTGTAGATTGAGGTGCTTGTTTGGCTTTTCCCCTTTTCCTTGCTGCTCCCTACTCTTGCTCCCCGTTCTGTTCCCTTCTGATGTTGCTAGGCGTAGTTTGGGGGCCGAGGTTAGTTCGACTTTCCTCTTATTCCCCTCGTCCTTACCTGTTCCCTACTCTTGCTTCCCTTTCTTTTACAGCTTTCTAGTGTAGTCTCCTATTGTTGTTCCTGCTGTTTCTGTTGTTTCCGTGTTACTGCGTATTTTTTAGTGGGGATCCGCGTGACCCCTACTGAGCCAGTGACACGAGGCTCACCCCTACTTTTCAGGTGGGATGACGTGTTCGTTCTGCTTACGCGGGTCCTGAAGTTCGAGTCGTAGCTGCCAGCTAGTACCTCCATCGGGCTTCTCCCGACTTCTTGCTACGTCTTTCCTTTCTGTCGACTGTACTATTAGACTGCTGTCTTTAGCTTTGGACTTGACTCTGGTGTATAATTGTTAAATTGGAGCTGTTAATTAAAAGGTAATTTTATTTCTACTACTTTAACAACCTGATCTAATGAAATTTAATTGTTTACTGTTATATCTGTCAGTTCAATGTACTACACGATAATTCTTTTTCCCTTCAGAACTTTACCGCTCTTGGGAGACCTCGCGGGTTCCAAGTGGTATCAGGTGTATTCGGTAGTCCTACCGGATATATCTGGTATCTGGAATCCTGGTCGTCACAGAGGATGTCGTTCATAGTTGACGTATAGAGATTACCTGAAACAATCCAAAAGATTCCGGCCAAGTTAGATATTAAAAGTTTACACTCGATTGAGCCCGCCTTCACATGCCCATGAATATTTTGATCCAGACATGCATGTTTAGCTGTTGGATGCAATTACTTCATACAAAAAGGTTTTATTACTTAATTCAAGATTAAACATAGAACTAGCCATCTTCTTGATTTGTAACCTGACTGTTCATTCTCGCCTTTGAACAGCTGACTTCTCTACATTTGTCCTAATTGTATCCTCAGTTCATTTTCGGATTTGGCGGCTTTTCCTTCGGCTTATTTATTTTCAAATCTCCTCGAAGGCCTATGCACAATCTATCAAAAAACTTGGGCAACTTAACAGAAGCAGAATTGGTCGACGACTAAAATCAATACTGAAAGAAGTGCTTGGCCGATCTATCACTCCACGACTTGAAACCCAATGCATGTGAATACAGAGGTATTAACTATCCACAGGTATCTGGGCATTAACGTCGCCTTTCATATGTAGCAAAAGCTGTATATGATTGCCTTCATGACGCATACTGGGCGATCGATCAGGCTCATCTGCTCAGTAGGCTACATGTCTAGATACGTATATCCCCCAATCTTGGGGTAAGTCTACCCAGATAATAGCCGCACTCGACTAGATGCTCTGCTATCTTGGTCTCTAGATTTTAGTCCTTTTTTTTTATATGATACCATCCAACAAAAATGACTAGGCCAGAACAAGTTCAAAGAAAACATGCAGAGGATTCAAGAAAGTAAACCAAAGGATCCCTTCCAAAAGAAGTACAGTTGACGAAGACCCATTATGATAGGAAGTACCCATCCTATGAGCGGTGCGGGCATGCAAAATAAGAGGAAGACCCCTCCTTGGGCGGGGATTCTCCAACTCTGGAGTATCCTTCCTCTGTAAGTATGAAGTTTCAAATTGGATTTTTTTTCGCTTTCTAAGAAGATTGGGACGTTGTAACGGTTAGTCTGCGGCAAAAGTTCATGTGTCGATCTGTTGCATGCAGATGAAAAAGAGACCACTAGATTCACTCGTTTCCGTTCTTTCTTTCGCTGGGCATCCATGGATCTTCTACCACATTTGAAGCGTTGGAACTTTGGAAATTTAAGTAAAATTTCATTTGATTCTTGTGTGGCGCCAAAACCACTTGGTAGAGTCCCCAAAAAACATCAATTAACCTTGCATATATATATCCTGGACTTCGAGATACCAAAGTTTGCTATATATAACCCAATTGTCCAAGGAACCATGTGGCCAAAAGGCTTTCCTGAAGGCACGTAGCTTCCGTTCACTAACCCTCTTCTCCCGTCTCTGGAAGTTGCAGTCACACAGGCTATCAAGATATTATTCATTAAACTACGTCAATAATTTACTGCAGAACGATCAGATCTGCGCAGTTTATACTGTTGCGCACCGGACGCAAAGATTACAAAAGAGCTTACTACAACAGACCCGACGAGGCGGGCAGGCAACTAAATGGTCCCTTCGCAGCACTGGTCGCGTGGCCTCGACTCGAATGGAGCGAAGTTTGGACTATACCCGCGTTTACATTTTCTTCGGCTGGAAGGCGTCTAGCTAGTGAGCGTCGACGCTACCAGTACATTTGTTGGAGGCCGAACCATGGAAGGAGGTAGACCTCCCCCTCCTCGATCCTTCTCTCTCATTTTCTATATACTTCTGTAGCATAATTAAGATATGAGCCAGACTAGAGGCAGCTCGAAGGGATGAGAATGCCGGAGGAAGTCCCTCCCACATATTTGCATGAGGACAGCGCCGGTTTGTTCTGGTACAGGAGCTTGATATCCTGCAGGCTGATTTGGCTGCACGGGTTGCTCGGGCTGCAGTTAAAGTTCACGGCCACCTGAGTCGCCGATGACCCTTGCACATTGTTGTAGGTCACTTGGCTAATCTTGATCCCGGAGCTCTGCAAGACCACCGGAACACGGATCCAACTCAGAACGTCATTGACCATTATTATTAATTAATCCTGCATGCGCCTAATGGAGGAACGAAAACAGCATCTTTCTGAATCTTCTGCATGGTCTTTACTGCTCTAATATTTAGTTGGCAAGATCGTTCAGTACCTGCGTGGGGCAGCCCTTCATGCTGGGGCAGTAGTTCTGGTCGATGAGGATGGGGTTCTGGACGTTTTTCATGATGATCTGCTGGTAGACCACCCCCTTCACGAACCCGTTGCTGGGCCTCCCCCACGTCTTGATCGGAGCCCGTTCTGGGTGCCCGTGAAAGTGACGGACTTCACGGTCACGTTCTGCACCCCGGCCTCATTCCGCGAGTTGGCCAGGCTGCCGATGCTGACGCCGTGACCCGGCCCGCAGTTGACATTCTCGATCCACAGGTTGGTGCTGCCGGGGCCGATGGAGATGCAGTCGTCGCCGGTCTTGATGTTGGTGCCGGTTATCGTGACGCCGGTGGATCCCTGAATGTGTATGCCGTCCGTGTTGGGGCTGTCCCCTGGTGCGGATACCTTGACGCCGTTCACCGTCACACCGGTGCAGCCGTAGAATGCGATGTGGAAGAGCTTGCTATTGACGGAAGTCAGTTTGCTGACCTTGACGTTCGTCGAGTGGGCAATGGCCAGCGACTGCATGTGCAAGAGGACAACCCGCTGATAAGAACCCATTCTTTCTTTACTTCTTTAATTGCGTCTATGCTTGCATTTGCAGTTTTATCTCACAATAATTATACTGATGTAGGCAAAGTCCAAACCAGCTGCAGTCTGTTTTAGACTTTTGAAAGCAAGAGTTTAACTTGATATACAGGAAAGCAGAAGGAAACCTACCGTGGCACCGAGGGGGCAGTTCCCCTTGGATCCCTTGCAGGACCATAACGCCGCGCCCTGCCCGTCGAGGGTGCCGCCGATGATGGACAGGCCATTGAGGTTGTCGAATGACAGCCAGTTCCCTGTCGTGCCGAGGCTTTTGAAGTTGGAGGGCGCCAGGATGGTCCCGTCGATCCGATCTTGATGGCGTTGTTCTTGCAAGGGCCTGTGAAAGAAGCGAGGCCGACCAGGAATCGTCCGGCGGGGACGTGGATCGTGGCCGGTCTAGTTGAGCTGCAGGCGGCGGCCCAAGCCCTGAGGAAAGCCGTCGTCGAGTCGGTCTTACCGTCGGGTTTGGCCCCGAAGGTCACAACATTGAACTCCGCTAGTGCCGAGGAAAAGGAAAGAACACAGAGAACCAGGAGGAGAATCAGGAACCTCACGGGCTTCGCCATTGTGTATGAAATGGAGGTTGGGGCGGATGCGTTGAGGAGTTGGAAGGGACTTGCTGATAGGAGACAACAGTTGGATGGATGTTGAGGAGTTGAGGTGCATGTATATAGGGGCTATTTATTGTTAAAGATTCCCTGCCATGTCTGCATATATATTATCTGTTTTCCCCCTTTCCTTGGATCGACCTTGCTTGAACAAGAGGTTCCTTGTTTTCCCCCTTTCCCACACAACGCCTTGCTATTCTTGATGTCATGTAACTTGTATATAAACACTTTCAGTACTGTAAATACAATGACAACTCTCCACCATGGACTCTTGCATATTCTCGGGTGTTTCTTTGATCCCTTGACGAAGTAAGAATTAATATGTCATTTTTCACTCTAACCGTACGTCAGGCTGAATACCGTGCTCTCTTGTCGACACCACTTCCATAATCATGTGATTTAGGTGGTTTCTTTAAGATTTAAATATTTCAGTTGAAAGTCTCACTCAATTTTTTTCTCTGACTATAAAAATACTAATTTTTTTCATAAATATATCAAACATATCGAAATTGATTTTCACTTTGTACGACGTCATTTTCGTTAAAAGACACTCCTCATGTCGTACATGTCTTCTGAATATCAGCTGATTGATTTGCTCAACAAAGTTCATCCGTCTACAATGCATGCTCTCGTTTATGCTATCCAAACTTTCGATGATTTGTCACTCACCATCTTAAGTTCGAAGAGGGGTGTTAAAAATTCACTACCGTGTCTACATATTTCTTGTCTTCCCCCTTCCCTTGGATCAACCTTCCCTATGTGATGTTCATGATGCCTATGTAACTTGTATCTAAACACATCCCCTACGAATACAATTATAAAGTCTCTCTCTCTCTCTCTCTCTCTCTCTCTCTCTCTCTCTCTCTCTCTCTCTCGTTCGTAGGGATGTCAATGGTTCGGGTTCGGCTCGGGTAGACCAATACCATACCCTATCCGTGAAAATTTTACTAATACCATACCCGGATAGTACCCTATTATTTTCGTGGGTATGGATACGGGTATATCCGTCACGGGTATGGATATATCCGCGGATATCCGTATCCGTCTATAAAGCATGAGCTAGTCCATATTCACATCCAAAGAAATGTGAGATTTATGAGAATTAGAAAAAAAGAAATCCGGTCAATTCTTTCCTTTGTAAAATAATTTTTATGTTTTATAAAAACGTCCTTATAATTTTAGCAAAAAGTCTAAACTCACAAGCTCAACAAGACGGTCAAGTGGACAACGGATTGGGTTCATGTCAAAATCATAGGCCTAACATACACAATAAGTTATTAAGAGCGGGTTCGGATCGGGTACGGGTTTGGGTGCACTAAATCTATACCCTATCCGAATATGAAACGGGTATTTTAAACGTATCCGAACCCGAATCCATATCCGTTTATTCGGGTATTACCAGATCCATCACGGGTCGGGTAATGCGGGTAATCAGATTTGCAGGTATTTTTAACATCCCTACTCGTTCGCTCGTTTCTGTTTTTTTTATTATTTATAACGTTCCAGAAGAACTCTCTTTCCAAAAGATTCTATTTGTTTGGTCAGACTTGAGATGGATAGAGAAATAGGTAGATGGCTCGTGAGGAGAGAGAGAGGGTGGATAGTAGTGGCGTCTACGTGAGAGAGGGATAAATTAAGTGGTGGGGCGGTTAAGTCAGGTGAGTAGTTGAGTATTTAGGACGTCGACAGAGATACATGCATTCACTCCTCCATCAAAAGCCGAGCCGGGCCCGTATATATACGGGAATGGTTTTCTGCCTTTTCCTTGACCTTTCCACCGGATAAAGATGCGGTGTGTAGTGAAGAGTTCTATCTTCCACAAAACGGATGGCAATTGCGTAGAAGAAGAATCCCTGCACAAGGCGGCGATCTGTATGGAGTGAAGGCTGCAGTGCACGATGGCTGTTGCAAATTTACAGCACAAGCAAATGAAGGATCATCCTTTTCTCTCGTTGTGATCGAGGAGGGTACGTAGTGGTTTCATTTGGAAGGTGATCGAAGATAATGGTTGGCAAGTTCTACACCCAATGCAAGATTCCACAGGAGAACTAACTCATGACCTACCAACACTAATTAAAATGTATCAAGTTTACCCCATGAATCAACCCATTCAGCTACTTGCTCTCCAACGTACGCGGCGGCGATCGGCATATATATACTCCCGAATAATCTATATATCACGGCAAACTGCCGATTTAATCTATGATGCGGAACTTGGTTGGAATGATGACAGCAGAGCAAACCTTATTTTCTCAACTCAGTAAATAATGAGTACTGTAATTTCTAAGAAAGACGAACAGTGTTACAACCTGCAGCTATGCCTGGTAACTCAACTGCTTCGAACAAATCTGTGCGTTTTCCCTCTCACCTGCTCGAGATGGCAAATACTATTAGTACTAGGGGTAGGACATTCTTTGGTGGGTTCAAGAGAACGGCAGAAGTTTGAAAGACAAGTTTTTCCTTTGCTTTGCTCTTGGGATCCGTCTCGGGCTCAACATGCAGCTTCCAAGAGTGACTTTAATTATTCGGTACGTACTCCACTTTCGAGGACAAGAAATTAACCGAGGGACCATGTGATTAACTCTAATCACCGGCTCTCTTCTAACACTCGGCAAACCTGGCCACGAAGCCCGATGTTATCAATCATTTTTCGCTGGTAACAACAACGACGACGACGAATGTAGCTAGCCGTTTTTGAGTATGGTCCTGACGGAGCTACTTGTGTAGGTATAGGACAGTTCGGATTAACTATTTGCAGCAAGATCAATGGTTGGTCTGATCTGAACTGATTCGTTAATTAATTAAGGAGGAATGGGTAATATTTTCTTTTTGTTAGGTAAGAAGAAATCTTCTAGGTGGCAGGGGCGAGCCCATCTCATAGCTAGATTTGTAGTGCTTGTGTGCTAACTACGTGTTTACATAGGGACTGTTTTCCCATCTATTACATGATGTGCACTCTCATTGATATATATATATATATATATATATTAAGTTTGAGTTCGGTCCAGGGACACAGCCGGTCTACAATTCCCACGATTAACAAGATGTTCTTTCCAAGCACTTGCGGTTACACCCAACCTATTCTGTTGTTAGGTTCAATGATGAGAAGCCTGTGATCCGGTTAGCATGCATGCATGTTACTTCAATGCTCCAATTAAAATATAAAATGACGAGCAGAAGACTTGTCAACGAATAATAATGCACGAAAGCATGTGGCCCTTAATTAATTTCGATTGCCGCCCTAGCTTAATTGGCACCAAACCCTCATGCATGTGCACCGGAATTTAATTAATTAATTAGCTTGGTTGAGAGAAGTACCACACTGGGTCGCCAAAGTAAGGTAATTAAGCTAAGTATACAGGTCAAGTGGAGATAATTAGCTGAATTTGTTTTTTCATAGACGAAACCAAAAGTATCTTATTTTGGGAAGATTAATTTAAAACTGTCTTAGTACTTATAGCTTAGTTCGAAATATTTAATATGGCACAAAATCTTCTAGAGGGTGGGTCACATGCATGCATGGATCTACCGCATTTTCTGGGTTCATCAAAAATCGCACCCCAACGTCATGTGGGCAGTCGCGAATGCATGCAAGTCGTTTCCTAGGCACCGGATTATCGGAAATTTAAAAAGAAACGAGCATTACAATAATATTGATAAAAATGTCAATATAATTCATGCGGTGATACATTTCATGCATTCATGAAGCAGCAGCAGATATATATTGCTGAGGTCTTAATGACGCTGTCTATGCGTCGATGAGGACTCTTGAGCCCCTAACCCCGGCCACCAAGGTCTAGTATATATATTTCGCTAAGTAATAATAACTTAATTTAATACTGTTTGTTGACATCGGATGGGTCATGCAGATGTGACTGACACTGTATCAATCCGAACGTGTAGTAGTCATGATCGAGATTTGTAAATACCAAAGATTGTAACAGAAAAATGACAGTCTGAATACAAAAGAAGGTCGAAATTAATAATATCCATTAGAATAAAAGTCTTGGGTTCTGAGGTTGGAACACCACGTACTTGAGGTGGGCGCGTCTATAAAACCAACAGAAACGAAGGGCACAGTTAGGAAAATGGTGCTGGATAGAATAAATCCGTATTTTTTTGACAAACTAATTAATTAATGTGCCAAGAAAAATGAAATTATAGCCATTAAGTACTGCTCATAAAATGAACAGTCTAGATAATGGAAGGCTCTTTGATCGATCCGTGGGTTGTTTTCTACATTAGACTTCATGCTTTCTCAATTGTATATATATAACTAGTTCGAATCATTGCTTGTCGAGAAGATTTAATTAATGATGTGAGTGTAAAGTTTGAGATCAAATTCTGTATGTGATTTTGAAATATATAACACTACGTACCTTGGTACGACCGATGGCAAATTGACAATGAATCTCTCTCTCTCTCTCTATATATATATAGACATATACATTCCAACAGGGTGGTATAGAAGACAATGATGGACAACTCTTGTACCCACAGGGAACACTACTAGAAGTGGCGATTAGAGGGCATTGGGGGTGGGGGTTGGCCACCTGCCAGCACCTGGGTATGGGGACGTGTGAAGGATATGTGTGGCCGGGCTGGACGTGAACTGGGCCTTTGATGTTACTGAAGGCCCGAGCCTAGTCCTAGAGAGCAGATCAGCTGGCCACGGGTTCCCTTCTCCCGTGCCAGCTGGTTAGGCCCATCAACAACACTATTCGCCCTTCCCCCACCCCACCAACCGCCTCACGCATCCCTACCCCCCCCACCCCCGCCCCCCCCCCAAAAAAAAAAGCGATAAAAAAGATTATCTGTTACACATTCTTCGTAATTGAACCGGAGGAAAATGTAAGCAGAGCTACAAAAGGCACATAAATTATAACATCCACAGTCCGTAGAAAAAGGGGAAAAAACATCTACACAACTCACCGTCGTAAAGAATAATTTTTAAAGTGAGGAGGGTAAATTCGATTTGACCCAAAATCGGCTCAATAACGATGTGTCCAGTCCAACTCCGTGTCTACATCACGCCCAAGAGGCGCCCAAACAGGCGCGGCCCATCAAGGGGCAGTCCAATCCGACTTGGCATCGGATTCTATGGCGCGTAAAAGCTACGGCCCAAGCGCAGTGATCGCCGGAAGACCCTCCGACGACCGACCGTTATCCCCCATGACGTTAGCCTTAATCCCATAACGGGCGAGTACGCCCCACGAGCGCCATAAGACTCGTCCCGGGACCAGCCGACATCGGGTAATCACCCTCTAACGGGAAACCCCCGCCACTACAGCGGAATAACATTATTCCACCACTTACGCCTTTCCCTATCAAGGGATGAGGCTTCCCGCTCTAAGACAACCCCTATAACAAGGACATCGACAGCGGAGAGAAGGAACGCGGTGGATAATTCTGCCAAACCGCTACATCAGAGAATAGAGCTACTAGCCCTGTTATACAGAGAGAAAGCAGTGAGAGCCGTCCACACTCGAGGGGAGGTCCCCTCCGACGATCTTACCGTCCAGCGAACACTCACCGAGTGAGCACTGGGAGCGGCGAGCACTCGTCTGGGAGATCTACACGGCTCCTCGGCCTCCTACTACGTACGATCTCCCTTTCTCTCTCACTTGCTCTTCTCTACTCTTCATTAATCCGTTGATGATTTAAACATCGGAAGATTGTCCTTTGGGATAACATCCGGGACTCCTTCTGACGTCCCTTGTTTCATGGTGTTTGCAGGTCTCCACGGGTGTGGGACGACTTCCACGTTCAATAAATAGAGAAGGTGATACGTGACATAGAAATTAATTTTCTACCTCTACACGAACGTACACAAATCAATTTTCTACCTCTACACAAATTATTCGTATTTGGAGGTCTCTTGACGCATCACATCCACAAGGACAATTTCTTACGATCCAAGATCGATCATGGGCGTCGGAAATTTGGAATGACGAATCACCGGAGACAACTTGATGGGATGACGAAGCCAGAAGCTGTTCCTCGTGCATTACACCAAAAGAGAGAAGAGTAGTCTGTCGTTTGCAGTACATGGCAGACGTCAGGAAAGGGAGAGTTTTTGCAGAAGGAAATATAATGGAAAAACGTTACCATTCGACATAGATCAGTGGTATATATGTTGTCAATCTTTTTAATGAGAAAACGACGTTACTCGGCAATTAAATTGGAAATAAAATAAAATAAACAAATCATGCATCATTATTATTTGAGAAAAGCAACAGCTCCTCTCCACTTTAATTAATTAGGAGTGGCATGCCACTCTTTCATCTCGGCCATCTGACTTTCATATCAGACGGTTGAAATAAAATCCACTTTATCAGAAGTTTCTCATAATGAGAACATGATTTAACTTCTCAAAAAATGTGTTTTATCTTAACTGACTGAGATGAAGAGTGGCATATCACGTGTCAAGAACATATGGTGTGTGGAACCAGGGAGTTGAGTATGTTGTGGAGGGGAGGGACCCAACTAGGTAGATAGGTGTCTATATATGTTGGGGAACGTGGGAGCGTACACTTATAGGTAGGTGTCCTCTGTTGCCAGCATTCATGCGAAAGGGAGTTAATTATTAAAAGACAACAGGACGCATAACCATGGAATCATCTCCACTTAACACACTAAGATCATGGGTTAAATGATCTAATTTTAAAATATATTTATAATAGTAGAATCTTCTCCGCATAACAACTTAAACTTTTGATTTAAATAATTTAATCTAATAATTCTAATTATAAGATCTAATGGGGTGTTTGGTTACGTTTTTTCTCTCTCTTTTTATCTCAAATTTAAAAGAGAGAGAGAACTCGTTAAAAAATATTTGATGTTCCTTTCTTAAATTTTAGAGAAAAAATCTATCCACGTTGTAAGCTCTTTCAAAAAAAAAACAACTCCCCACTTATTTTTTTTTTGAAATTGCTCTCTCTTCTCTCTCTCCCCCGTGCTGACCCCTCCCCCTGCATCCTCCCCCCGCCGGTCCATCATCTCCCTCGCCGGCCTCTCCCCCCTCCCCCTGCGTCCTCCCCCGCTTCCCCCCTCCAGTACCCCCCTGTGCAGCCCCCTCCCCCTCCCTCCGGCTCCCCTCCCCGGCAGCCGGCTCCCCCCCTGCGGCCCCCTCCCTCGCCCCCTCCGGTCTCCCCCTTCCCTCCCTTCCCCTCCCCCGCGGCCGGCCCCCCTCCCTCCTGCAGCCCCTCCCCCACGACTCCCCTCCCCGGCAGCCGGCTCCCCCCCTGCGGCCCCCTCCCTCCTGCAGCCCCTCCCCCACGACTCCCCTCCCCGGCAGCCGGCTCCCCCCCCCCCCCCGCGGCCCCCTCCCTCGCCCCCGCCGGTCTCCCCCTTACCTCCCTCCCCCTCCCCCGCGGCCGGCCCCCCTCCCTCCTGCGTCCCCTCCCCCGCGACTCCCTCCCCGGCAGCCGGCTCCCCCCCTCGCCCCCGCCGGTCTCCCCCTTCCCTCCCTTCCCCTCCCCCGCGGCCGGCCCCCCTCCCTCCTGCGGCCCCTCCCCGGCAGCCGGCTCCCCCCCTGCCGCCCCCTCCCTCGCCCCCTCCGGTCTCCCCCTTCCCTCCCTTCCCCTCCCCCGCGGCCGGCCCCCCTCCCTCCTGCGGACCCTCCCCCGCGACTCCCCTCCCCGACAACCGGCTCCCCCCCTGCGACCCCCTCCCTCGCCCCCTCCGGTCTCCCCCTTCCCCTCCCCGACGGCGGCGGTGTTCCGGGTCCTCCCCCTCCCCCTGCGGCTCCCCCCCCTCTGCCGGCGGCCCTGCCGTCTCCTTCGGCCCCCCTTCCAAACAGGTTACACCGATTTTTAAAAATTGTCAATTTTGCCAAACATCTTACATTAATTTTTATCAATTTTAAAAATAAAGTTAAAAATCAACCTAAACTATTTTTTCAGAGAGAAACAGTTTCTAAAAAAAAAAATGTTCCCAAACACACCCTATAAAGTCGTCTTTTCTTGTACCGTTTTTTCTAATGAGATATAAAATTTCCTGATGACAATACAAATAAAGGGTTACCGCAGCAAAGACCTTTGAAAGAAGAAGAAGAAGAAGAAGAAGAAAAAGTCGTTGTAGGTCAATTCAGATTTAAAAAAATCCTTTTCAGACATGCGTATCTTTACAATTCAGATTAAGAGATAAAGTAAGTACCAAAGACTTTCAATTCAGCCGTTCGTTCGGCGCTTTTTAAATAAGAAAATTGCTATCTTTAGTTGTTTGGTATACTTCCCCTGCTCATATTTTTTTATGAGTGGTGTTGGAGAATAGGTTGTAGGTCCGTTGAGCCTATGGAATCATTTGATTGGAGAATAAGGCGGAGATATCTCTCTCAAAATTTCATTCTTCGTTATCCGGCCTTCAAGTGAAATGGTTTTTATTCTCATCTTTTCATTCTCATTTTTTCCTCTCCAACATTAGTGTTAATTAATATTAATAATATTAATTATTATTAATATTTATTAACTTTATTAGTATTAATTAATAAAGAATTATTTAATCATCGACAAATAATTAATTATAACAGTGTTATTTAATTTTATTAAATATAATTAATCATGTTGATTGATATTATTAGTGCTAATTAATAACAATAATTAATCTTATTATTGCTACTTAATAGTATTAATTAATCTTATTAGTGCTAATTACTTATACTAATTTTTATTATTATTGTTAATTAATTGTGTAAATTAATCTTGTTTGTGCCACTTAATAAATATATCAGTGCTAATGGTTACTAATGAAGAATTAATCATGTTAAAATTAATATTATTAGTGCTAATTATGATCATTAAAGATAAATATATTAAATAGAATTGATAATATTAGTGTTAATTATGATTATTAAGGATAAATATTAGTGTTAATCATGATCAATAAGAAGGGTAAAATATTATTTTTCCAGCACTTAGTGTTAATTGATTGTGTAAATTAATCGTGTTTGTGCTACTTAATAACTATATTAGTGCTAATTGTTACTAATGAAAAATTAATCTTGCTAAAATTAATAATATTAGTGATAGTCATGATCATTAAAGATAAATATATTAAATAGAATTAATAATATTAGTGTTAATTATGATTATTAAGAATAAATATTAGCTTTTATCATGATCAATAAGAAGGGCAAAATGCAAAATATTCTTTTTCGTAGCATACTTATTCTCTCATATACCAAATATACATGAAGATAAGTTGGAAGAATGACTTACGCCGATTCTTCTCGAAACCTATCTCCGAACCAAACATGACTTAAGTGTCTAAACTCTATTCAAATCTATTTCTAAAACAAAACACCTCTTGAGTTGTTTTTTTTTTGAAAACGTATCGTGACTTGTGAGACCCTTCTCCCTCTTCTGCTCTCTCTCTCTCCCACTCCGTCCTCTCTCCCCCCCTCTCTCTCTCTCTCTGCAACTGCCGAAGGTCCGGCGCCCCGCAGGGGAAGTACCCCTCCCCTCCCCCGGCGGCTCCCCCCTCGCCCTGCGCAGCCCCCTCCCCTCCCCCGGCGGCTCCCCCGTCTCCCTGCGGCGCCCCCCCTCTTCTGCTCTCTCTCTCTCCCTCTCTCTCTCTCTTTCTCTCTCTCTCTCTGTGCAACTACCAGGTGCCGGCGCCGGAGGGGAAGACCCCCCTCCCCAGCCCTCCGGCGGCCCCCTCCCCTCCCCCGGCGGCTCTGGCAGTCCCCCTGCGGCGCCCCCCCCTCTTCTGCTCTCTCTCTCTCTCTCTCTCTCTCTCTCTCTGCAATTACCAGGTACCGGCGCCGGAGGGGAAGACCCCCCTCCCCAGCCCTCCGGCGGCCCCCTCCCCTCCCCCTGCGGCGCCCTCCCCTCCCCCGGCGGCTACCCCCTCCCCCTGCGGCGCCCTCCCCTCCCCCGGCAGCTCCCCCGGCGGCTCCCCCTCCCCCTGCGGTGCGGCGCCCTCCCCCCTCCCCCTGCGGCGCCCTCCCCTCCCCCGGCAGCTCCCCCGGCGGCTCCCCCTCCCCCTGCGGCGCCCTCCCCTCACCCGGCAGCTCCCCCGGCGGCTCCCCCCTCCCCAGCGCAGCCCCCTCCCCCTCCGGCGCCCTCCCCCCGTCTTCTGCTCTCTCTCTCTCCCACTCCGTCCTCTCTCTCTCTCTCTCTCTCTCTCTGCAAATGCCGGAGGTGCCGGCGCCCCTGAGGTGACGATTCCTACCATATGAGAGTTATCTACCAAACACATCTACATAAATTTTAAATTTTATAATAATGATGCCAAACAGACAGTGTCAATTTTTATCAGTTTTAAATTTTAAATCAAAAATTATGTTGACACAAATTTTTAGATAGAAATAGATTTTAAAAAAAAACTGCTCCCAAACACCCTATTATATCTCTTTCTTATCCTAAAATATGGAAACGATGATATCTCATTTTGGAGACGAAAATTCGTAGGTCCACTACTCTAAATTGATTTGGGATTGGAGATTTTATAAGTCTATAAATAAAATTAAATAAATTCTTTTATTTGATTTTTATTTTGTATTGAGAATCAAATTAACTCAATGAAAAACAAATAGTGGACTCTTCCGATTTAGAGTTGCTTACGTTAAAAGAGACCCCACTGTATAAAAGAGAAGAGGACCCACGGGACGCCACCTTTGGAGCCCCCCCTCGGAGTTTGGTGTGCCCCAACCTTTCTTTGATTTGATGTCTTGACAACCAAATGAGATCAAACTGAGTAATCCTTTCATTGCATTCATGCTAGAAGGCATGAGGAACAATACTCAAGATAAGGTGTCCACCCGTTGTATAGACTGAAGCCGGTCTACATGTAGCTGTCTCTTAGTTTCTAAGATAAGTTGGTCGTGGGCATTGGAAACTTGGAACGATGCATCATCAGAGACAACGTGGAAACGGGATGACAAAGCCAGAAGCACTTCCACCGGCATTCTTGCAGGAGGCTTCAGCCGGCCTGTTCCCATAAGTGAGCTTTATGTTCTGCAGCCCGATGCCTCGGCATGGATTCGTAGGGCTACAACTGAAGTCGACAGCCACCGGCGTCGCCGAGGATCCCTGGACGTCGCTATAGGTCACCTGACTAATCTTCACCCCCGAATTCTACGTAACATAGTTCCAGAAAGAGATCGATTAAAAGAGAAGCATAATTAAGAAACCCGCTCTACAACTTACAAGGGAGATCACTAACATGTAGCTAATGCATGAGCGCCGGTTGTTGTCGGCTGCTGATCAAACTACCACATTATGTGTGTATACCATCATGGATTGCTACGAAACAAATACTCGGTCTGTTTACCTGGCCGGGGCAGTTCTTGTTGTCGGGGCAGTAGCTTTGAGTGATGATGATGGGGTTCTCGACGTTCTGCATCATGGCGTGCTCGAAGAGGACGCCCTTCACGAACCCATCACTGGGGCGGCCCCAGGTCTTGATGCGGAGCCCGTTCTGGGTGCCCGTGAACATCGCCGTCTTCACCGTCACGTTCACAACCCCCTGCTCCTGGTACTCCTTCCCCAGACTCCCGATGCTGACGTCACGATCAGGCACCCCATCGATCGTCGTCGTCAACCCACGAGGAACAACCAAAACGTTAGCCCATCAGGTCCAGCTCAGAGGTTTCAGATAACATGCATGCGCTCCACACAGTGAAAGCACCATTGGCATGTATGCTGAGCTTACCTGATACCGTGGCCGGGGCCGCAGGTGACCCGCTCGATCCAGAGGTTGGCGGTGCCAGGGCCGATGGAGACGCAGTCGTCGCCGGTGCCGATGCCAGCCCCCATGATGGTGACGTCGGTGGAACCCTGGATGTGTATCCCGTCGGTGTTGGGGCTGTCGCCGGGCGCCGAAATCTTGACACCCTGCACCAGCACGTTCTGGCAGCCGTCGATCACGAAGTGATACAGCTCGCTGTTGACCGACGTCAGACCGCTGATTACGATATCCTCGGAGTTTCTGAACGCCAGCGACTGCCATGCAAACGTACACCAGCTTAGCTATGAACAAGTGTGAAATACGTTACGCGAGAGAAAGGGAGAGTAGGAGAGTTGTCCGGTACAAAGTGCAGTACGTTACACCGAAAGAGAGAAGAGAGGGTTGTTGCGGTCTCGCAGGAGAAACTGTAAAAGGTAAATGTTCGTTTACAGTGCATGGCATACATATTACGGGCAAATAATATAGGGGTATTGCATTATCTCTCTCTCTCTGTGCGCGCACTCGCTTTCTCTCGCTCGCGCGCGCAATCGAGAGAGAGAGAGAGAGAGAGAGAGAGAGAGAGAGAATGTGTGTTATCGCATTGTTGCAGAAGGAAATGTAACGGGAAAACGTTATCAATCCATTTAAATGTGGCATATCGCCAATCTTCTTAATTGGAAACGTTACTAATAATTAAATTTCATGCCACATACGTTAACTTCACGTTAGAACAATCATTCTAAATCATGGAATTGCATTGACAAGGATCACTCATCATTTGTGATACGAGAATCTATCTTGTGAGTGTTAGAACTACCCTACTCTCGTACCCTGTGTCGACCTGCCATGTGTAACGGATGTGTGTTGGTGATGTTTCGTTACACCACCCTGATTCACTCTAAAAACGAGTAAACTTTACTCACTCTGGCGCCGGCCGGGCAATTGTGGCCCTTGGACTTGCAGGACCAGAGAGACGCTCCCTGCCCGTCAATGGTCCCGCCAACGATGGAGACGCCGTGGACTTGGTCAAAGGCCATCCACTCCGCCGTGTTGGTGTAGCTCGAAGGAGCGAGGAGGGTGCCGTCGATTTGGAAGGTGATCTTGCGGTTCTTACACGGGCCAGTGAAGGTCACCGGCCGGACCAAGAACCTGCCCCGCGGGACGTAGATCGTCGCCGGCGTGGAAGAGCCACAAGCCGCAGACCATGCGCTCACTATGGCTTTGCTCGCGTCTGTCTGGACGTCGGACCTTCCGCCGAAGGTCGCAATGCTATAGACTGCCCTGGCTGAAGCGAAGGAGTACGACTGGGTGCACACTAGGAGGAGGAATAGAGGAAGTGGCTGCAGGAAGCTGACGGGCGCGGCCATTTGCGTCCTTCCCAGAGAATATGAGGTGGAACTACCGTGTGTGTGTGTGTGTGTGTGTGTTTTCTGGAGGGGACCGGTTGGGCGTCTGTCTATGTTGGGGGAACTTGGAGCGCATATTTATAGAACCCATCTGTTGTTAGCATTTGTGTAGAAGATAGATAAGGCAGTCATTTGCTGCAGATGGACGAGCATTGATGGGCGCGCAAACCGCCTTATTTTATGGCGAACAGATGATGACCAGCGCACGTATGACTTCCGCAATGTCATTGAATAATACATCTTGAATATGAGATGTACAATAATAAAAATTTGGTAATTAATAAGAAGAGAGATATTGTGATATTTTTTAATACGTTACGAAAACTTGCCAAGATTTTGTGCTAATATTAATTATAATTTCCTTCTATTTTTTGGAATGTGGCTGGTCTCTGGACATTATAAGAAAACGGCGATCACAGAGGGGAACTAGCTAGCTGGCTAGCTCCTATAATTAACCATGCGCAGGTGATGGGCTCCCTATTTTGAATGCTTACTTACCTAGGCAAGAAGCATGCGTAGTTCACCAAGGAACAAGGCATACGTTTTTCCAGTCCATGGAAAATGCCAATGATCAAGCAAGCATTCTATTTAAGTAAATCCATTATCGTTGTATATATATATGTATGTATATAATTCATCTTCTTAGTCCCTGAAATCCAGCGGCCGGTTTCGAAGCTCGTTTAGTTTCCAGCACTCAACCGGCCTACGCGGCTGGATTCTTGGCCTTGATTTCTTCTTAATAATAAAGCATTCTTAATTTGCTGTTAACCCTTATCAGTGAATAATATTTGTGGAGAGATAAGGGCTTATTTGATTGTTGCTTCGCCTATTAATTATTGACTTCTGGCACAAGGAGATCCGACTAGCAGGCAGTGGACACTACAAGTATACTGGACCATCCTTATCCACTAGAAATGCATTGCATGGAGATCTTCTGATGAAGAGGGGGGGGGCAGAGTATTGTTATTAGGGAAACATCGATCAACGATCGAGTGAGTGGAAGGCATGCATGAGAAGACGTTCAAACGGTTTCCTCAGAATTCAAGTTAACAACTTGAGACTTGAGAAATTAAGACGTAAGATTCCGTCACCAATATTATCCAAATCCCAATAAGGGACGACAGTTTGAAAGGGGAAGGGTTTCCCACGTTGATTTCTTCGGCCGCCTCCTAGCATGAGGCGTAGCCATGTTCCCTATACTTTGAAAATAACGAAGCAATCTTGCACGCATTTCTTTCACCCTCCAGAGAGCATTGACCCAACCAAAGACAAGAAGTTCCTTTCCTCCTCTTGGGGCTCTCAGCACCGCGATGAGTGCCGAAATCGCGTAACCATGCCTGGTTGGTAAATTGCTGAGCTAACATTTGACTAAAAGTGCGCATTTAGGCTTGCATCATGGCACAAATCCAACAGAGAAAGCTTTGATGGGATGTTACGGTAACACCTACGCAAGCAAAATTATCGCCGAATTAGTGATTCACGGTTCTTGCGCTGCCTCACGTCAGCCCACCTGCATGCATCACTCTTGGCGCCATTCCGCCACGGAGTGCGCAGCTAGAAGTAATTAATTTTTGCTCACCATCTCATCTTTCTTAAAATCAAGTGATTAGCGCCCTCGATCAGTTTTAATTGTTGTGTCTTCATGCGATGACTTCATATCATTGGAGTTTCGGTTGATGTCATGATAAAACCGTTTTGTGGCACTCTCTTCTCTGACACCATAAAAAGTGCACGCTAACTTAATTGCTTAAGATGGCGTCAACGAAGCGTCTTAACAAGAAAACTGCTTTCTGTCGTCAGGTGCATGCGGACCCAGCTCCCTCCAAATAGCCACGTTTTGAGGTTCTTGTCTCATGAGAAGGGCATGCGAAGGTCATATATATATATATATATATATATATATATATATCCTTCACCACATGCACTAGTGGGAACGTATAATTTGTTCATGTACCCAGAACTCGGGTGTCGTACGTGGGGTTGGAACTGTGACAGAAGATCCATGTACCTGTACATTTTCCTTCACAAGTAAATACAAATTAATTAGGCGCTCAATGCAGCGTCCCATAATACTGTACGTAGGCATATACATAATTTATTCATTATCATGCATGCATGTTGTTGCTTGTGAATTAAGTTGGAACACAACGAGAGCGAGCGGCGAACTGTACGTGCATATATATGTTTAACTACTTGACAGCAAGAGGTGACATCAATTAACTAGGATATGAACTTGTCTAAAGACAAATTGACCCATCTCTCTTATTAGGGAGCTAGCAAAGGCGAGCGACCGGGGTGTAAGCTAGCGTCGGATTTCTCATCATTCCCCCAAAGGGTATATTCTAATCAAATCTGCAAGTGCTGCACCGGTGACAGAGAGGATACTCATATAGAGATCTCATTGTGCATATTTGCTGGAGTTATTTGCTACGACTGCTTGTCCCCAAACCAGCTTGCATGTCGTTTACTTATGAGATGACGATATTGTATATATACTACACAGACAAAATTCATTAATTTGTGATTAGGATTCCTTGAGTTCGAGGTAACCGCCAACAGCTTATCAAGGACGGCATTTTTTTTTGGCTCTGTTGAGCGCTCCTAGTTTCAGAGAGAGAGAGAGAGAGAGAGAGAGAGAGAGAGAGAGGACTTAAACCGTCAAATCTATGGTCATCATAGATTCATAGAAGATTAAGTTCCATTAGGGCATAATCTTTAAGGGGAGAATCGATATCCAGCTATGATTTCACTATACTGCCGGTATCCTACTTCCACTATCTTTGAATGGAGAATTTGTATATCCTTCAACTAATATCATTACTAGTATTTTTAAATGGAAAATCTGTTCCTACTAATGCTAAATGCAATATTTTCTTATTTGTAATATAGAAAATTGATAAAGCTCATAGCAGACATTAGTTTTATAGTGGGAGATTACGTACTTAATTTGAGTCTTTGAAGGTCAGTTTGAAAATGGGATAAGGTGGTTTACTCGCATCTCACCGTGCGAATAAGTCGTGCCACCTCGATTAGGGGAGAATGGATGTGAGAAAAAAATGTAGACCCATAATTTTTTCTCACATCTATTTGTTATTCTCCCTATCCTAACATGTAAATAAAGAGCCCCTTAAAGAGATAGGCAACTTGATTTTGACAGTCATACGTGAACGAAATGACATATATATGTACATCATTCATCAATTTCGAGCAAACGCGTAGCTCTAACGACACTGGTACTCTTTCTACATTCATGCATGGGAAGGTGGCACGAAAAGATCCGTGGGCGGAGTGGGGATTTGCAACCTGCTCTTAATTTGGGAGTGGGTATCCCAATATATATCCATTCACTAGGACAAGATAAGAAGTAAAACTTCATAATTTAGATAATTGCAAAATTAACCCTCTCGCATATAATTTCACTATGTTAATTAATATATGTGCACAAATATTCCTACCGGTTAGGTGCTGTAACACATGTCGTCAAATAAATTAACATAACTAATTTAGGTTAAAATATAAATAGTGTAAAAAATTGTTTCTGCTTTCTTTGACTTGTTAGTGTAAATACATATTATTCCACTTTATGATCATGGGTGCAAAAGCACGTCCAGTGCATAAATGTAAGGGTAAAAATATCCATGTGGCTAGCATCAATAGAGGGGCATTGATTTTTGCACTCATACTTACGTAGCAATGTTATTGTAATTAATATGTATGCAATTAGAATAAAATTTTATAATTATACACGCAACAGGATTATTTGGCAGTCAACCCTAACTAATTCATCTTTTGATTGCACATTGCCGTCCAATGTTGGCCATTTTCTCACATTATTGCGAGTTTCATATTCAGTCGACTATTATTAAAAAAGAAATGAAAACCGAACGCGATTGATCCTGTGGCTTCCTTAATTATCACGTGAACACATACGCTCCGAATTTTTGACGCAGTGTGGATTGACAAGGAAGTCACAGGCGGTGCTGCAAGAGATGTGACTATCTATATATGTAGTATTTTCCATTATAAAACGATCAGTCTAGCTAGTACAAGTCGCGTTCCCGGTGGTGAACACCGGGAAAGCATCCATATATTCTATATATAAATGGATCTATTCTGAGTAACATTCAGTATGGTTTGGATCAGAGGCAACTGGGGGGGATGACGAAGCCAGAGGTGCTCCCGCCGGCGTTCTTACACGAAGCTTCTGCCGCTTTATTCCCGTAAGTGAGCTTGATGTCTTGCAGGCCGATCCCGCTGCAAGGATTCGTCGGGCTGCAGCTGAAGTCGACGGCAATTGGTGTCGCCGACGAGCCGTGGATGTCATTGTATTGCACCTGGCTGATCTTCACCCCTGAGCTCTGCATCATTCACACAATAACGGAAATATAGTACGACTCCGAAATTAATTAACAAGCCAGCAAGAGGAAGAACGGAGAAGCTTGAATTCTAGTTGCACTCCAAGGAGCAAAGCCACCGGGCAATTTATATGTACTTCGATAGGCTACAGATGATCGATGTCAACAACTAGTGGTCGTTCTTTACCAGGTCGGGGCAGTTCTTGTTGTCGGGGCAATAGTTCTGGGTGATGATGATGGGGTTGTTGACGTTCTGCATCATGGCGTGCTCAAAGAGGACGCCCTTCACAAACCCGTCGCTGGGGCGGCCCCATGCCTTGATGCGCAACCCGTTCTCTGTGCCCGTGAACACCGCCGTCTTCACCGTCACGTTCTGCACCCCCTGCTCCTGGTACTCCTTTCCCAAGCTCCCGATGCTGGCGCCACGACGATGGAGCAGCACCATCGACGTCACCCCAACCGGACACGAATTAAGTTCAGTTTAGAGAGACGTCCAGAACGCACACACGATCGAGGAGGAAGCAGGTGGAAAAAGGCCGTTGTGAAAGTTCGTATGCTCACCTGATGCCATGGCCGGGGCCGCAGGTGACACGCTCGATCCAGAGATTGGTGGTGCCGGGGCCGATGGAGATGCAGTCGTCGCCCGTGCCGATGCCGGCACCCATGATCGTAACGTCGGTGGAGCCCTGGACGTGGATCCCGTCGGTGTTGGGGCTGTCGCCGGGCGCCATGACCCTGACACCCTGCAGCAACGCGTTCTGGCAGCCATCGATGTCGATGTGGTAAAGCTCGCTGTTGACGGACGTCAGACCACTGATCACGATGTCCCTGGAGTTGCTGAACGCCAGCGACTGCCGCGCAGAGAAGAAAGCATGCAGCTGATTTAGTCTTTTGGAAGATACGAAGAACAACGCATGCAGGTTTTGGCAGTGCGCAGTACATCTAAAAAAAAAAAATCTAACAGTATACAAGTAGCTAGGAAAGTACGGTGCAAACTTTGTATGGTCGTTTTTGTTGTGAAAAGATCTGCCGTGGACAGAAAAATTAAGGAGCTATGCTTTCTCTTGGTATTAATTAATTATACCATGTGTGCAAACGGGTAATATTAATCTACCTTCGACTACGCCTGTATGAAGCATGCATGTTTTACCACTTACCGTGGCACCATCCGGGCAGCTACTGCCCTTGGCCTTGCACGCCCACAGGGATGCCCCCTGACCGTCGATTGTCCCGCCGATCACCGACACTCCCTCAACGTGATCGAAGATTATCCATTTTTCGATATTGTTGGAATAGCTCGAGGGGGCGACAAGCGTCCCGTCGATCTGAAGTGTGATCTTCCTGTTCTTGCATGGGCCGCTCATGGCGGCGTGGGTGATCAGGAACCTCCCCGTGGGGACAGAGATCGTCGCTGGTGCTGGAGAACCGCAGGCCACGGACCATGCACCGAGAAGCGCCTTGGTCGAGTCGGTCTGCCCGTCGGACTTGGCACCGAATGATAGTATGTTGTAGGCAGTAGCATCCGCTGACGTGAAAGGGTGGATGAAGAAGAAGGCGAGGAGGAGATAGGGGAAGCTCGCTCGGAGGTTTGCCATCACGTACTCTGATACCAATGGAGAGAGATGATGGCGGATTGATGGATCCCTAGAGAGCCTACAAGAAGGATGTGTTTATTTGGTGGATGAGTTCGATCGATGGGGAAGTTTGTGTTTCGTGGGGACCAGGTCTTTATATATAGAAGAAAGCGGAGGCATATGTAGCTAGGAGGCATATTTACGGGCGGGCAACCGTGCGTGATCAACGAACCAGTTTATTTTATCTCTATCTTTACCAGTTAATATTTCCCCTGATGACGGGTCTGACTGCTCGTTACAAGTTCCCCCCCTACCGTACTAGGTCGGTTGGCTAGTTTTGTTGTCACTCTAGCCCGCGAGAAGGGGCGACGGCAACGGCCCATGCCCTCGCCATCCCTGACCGTTGTCCTTCTTTCTCGCCTGCTTGTTATATATATACATATATATATTAGCCCCCACATTAATTGTCGTGAGCGGATCTCTCCCATCGTGAACATAGTGAAACTGTCAAGTACGAGAGATAAATCGTATATGGAAAAAATTTAGGTGTTAAGGTTGAATGGGTCTCCTCACAATCAAGACGGGTTGTAAAAATTAGATTAAAAGGGAGGTGATACAAATATCATAATAGACATCGACTTATTTCGATACTATCTTACCGACCTTAAAATTTAAATGTTAAGATATGGTTGAAGGGATCCAAGACTATAAATTCAAAGAAACCACGTGTGTTTTTCGATATAAGATTTATCTCCTATTCGACGCTCCAACAGAAACATACAAAAAAAAATGAGAAGCTAAGAAATTAATATTACTTTAACATGGTAATTAATATTCATGCATGTTTAGTGTTCGCTAGCTAGTGTATCTTATAGAAACTGTACATCTTCCAAAAAACTTACAGTCATCCCTATAATTCCAATTGACTTGCTGGTGGATTAATTCGGTGAAACCCATGGTTTCTTTGGAAGCAGTTTTGAGATTAAAGAACGATACGTATGATCATTTGTCTTCACGATCGATTTCTCCCCCTCTCAACTCTCCGACCTGCATGTGTACGCTGGAGATCGAGGTGCTGTACGTAGCTATTAATTAAGAAAATTAAGGAGAAGAGAGCGGCGGCCGGTGCAACTCATGTCATCGATCCGGGACCTTTGGCCACGCCATGCACGTGGTTCGTTCAGTTTTGTTGGCGTCACACGATTGGTGGGTGGGTCGACACTGCCTGCAATTTCGACGAGGAATACGGTGAAATGCTGAGCATCGAGGGTTGAATTACTTGACCGACCGTTCATATGCATGTTAACTCGATCGTCTCAGCTGCAAGTCAGGTTACTTGTGTTGCGCAAGTAAACGGAGAAGCCATTGGTACCTTGACACGTACGTGTCCGTTGCTATTAGTTCATTCTAGGCTTCTAGCTAGTCGGGCCATCGTGGTCACGCCCATGTACCTGTTGGACAGTAGACTTTCGCCGGTGGGCACCAGTCATGAGTACCGGAGGCGCCCTGTTTTAGGGTGTTCTTGTCTCCGGGGACTGCATGTGGGTGTTCGTTCGACAATTAACCATGCTTTGTGTCCAAGCCGAAGCCAACGGCCGGTGGCCCATGACCCATCTATATGTATGGGAAGCCGAAAATTAGTTTACACCAGGCCGGAGCTAGGGAAGAAAAAGCAGTTATAGACATGGTTCTCTTGGTTGTGACTAGAAGGAGGACATCAGGTTTTAGGGAACCTACGGACCATGCCAGCTGGTTCCAACTCGGTTGGCAACCAATTAATGGAGTCGAGCCATCTCGTGCACAAACAACTCGGGCAGTCCAATTTTATTACCGATCCGTGATACACAACTACCAATGACGAAGTCAGTGGAATTTCTGAATTCGCTGACCCAGTACTCTGTCGTATATATACGTACGAGAGCTTGTTCGGTGCAGTCAAGCCTACAACCCCTACGGGCCGGCCCGTTTGAACGGTTACGAATGTAAACCCACAGTGGACCTTTGATGGTCGCCGCCAATCTGAGGACCAGCTAATTGACAATCTCCGGTATTTGTTTCGAACAGTTTTGAGCTGCTTGTCTTGCTAGTTGGGGATCAACCGCATGATGCGCGCGCCTTCGAAACGTCCAAAATCCTATCTTACTTGAGTGCACGAATATATATAACTTTGCGATTGATCGCCATCAAAAATTACATGATGGCACATTAACGGATAAGTATTTTTATATTTATATTTATGCAGTGGAATTATGCACTACAAGAAATAACATTTTTAACAATAAAAATTTTTTTGTAAAAAGTCAAAATTTTATTGTCAAATATTTTTCACGACAAATAATTTCGTTGTTAAAAATTGTTACAAAAAGCTCGTCACTATATATTTTAACAATGAAATTATTATTTTGTTGTTATAAAATAAGTAATAACAATAACATTTTTATTATTATATATTAAAAAATAACAAAAAATATCATTATTATATATACATAATAACAATAAAAAATGGTTGTAAAAACCATGTTATATATATGTTTGACCAAATTTTTAATAATAATTTTTTTGTAGCTAGTAAACTCTATTACGACGAATCATTTTGTGATTATAAATTATCACAACAAATATCTTTGTTGTTAAAATATTTATTGACTAAAAATTAAGAGTAATTATTATATATTTTAATCATATTTATACATCGTCTTTTGTTGTAAATAATTTATATTCATAAAAAAATTACATTATTAAAAGTGATTACAACAATCATGTCATCATGTCTTCGTTGAAAGATCAAACAGTTTGAAAATTATATTTTTAAAGAAAGAGTCCACTTTTGTAACATATAGATATAATATACACAAGTCAAAATAGTGGAATTATTTAATCATCATAACTCACATAAGACTCAACTGATTTAAAAGTAAAAATAATCAAATGAATATATAACAAATGTAGTTGTTCAAGTATATATATACAAAGACACGTGATAGAAAAACTCTAAGAAATCAGATCAACTAAATATTACGTAGAGGGTGATGGTGGAGAAAGAGAAATTGATGGACGACTCCCTAAATCAACTAATTAATAATGCTCGTATTATATGTAGTTACGATGAAAGAGATGTATATTAATCTTTGACATTTGTTAATTCCTCTTTCGTGTCTGCAAGTTCTTCCTTTATTTTTGAAAGCTCGTTCTTTATTTTCATGTTTACTAATTTTTTCAGTGACATGATTCCTTAGATGAAGGATTCTCTAGTTCCGTCACCAAGTCTGCTCCTAAAAGTATTCTTGATCCCATTCCAGCGTCCTCAAGAAAATAACTTTCAAATTTGAAAACTGGAAGCAATGCTCCCTCCTGCCCCGTCTCATTCAAGTAACCACTTCATTATCATCCTATGCTTCTCAAATATGGTCTTTTTCTCACACATGCATTTGATTTCACCTGTCTCATCGTGAAACCTGGATGGCTCTCTTGTCTCAATAAATGGCCAAAGTCATAATTAATACTGGTGAGCCAACTGCACACATTCATCTACATGCATTCTTAAAATATCTGTTGTTGAGTTATTTCATCCAATGCGAAGCTTGCTTGTAACCTGAACAAGACTTGCACTTGCGCAAGTACTACGCCAAAATACCTGGCCTGACAACTCTTTATTTGAGTATTGCACATGATTTGGAGGTATACTCAGTGTGCATGATGTCTTTCTTGGAAGCCATCCACAAAGCCCTAAAAGGGGATCATGAACACAAAAATAAGAGCATATTGGCACAAGTTCCAAGAGAACTTGGGGCTGTTTTGGCACCTTTTCCAGTGATAGTTATGTGTTTCTAAGTAGTTATCATGAGATAGATTCCTTGAAAATAGATCCTTGATAGATCATTGAGATTGGCACTTGATCATTGCTTTTCCAGTCAAAACATCCCTTTTGTATCAGTGTATAATGCGTGAATCCTATGTGTATTGTGGGTTTTTCATGGTAACATTCACATCTGGCGACTTCGTATTTCAGAGTACATGATATAATGTATTCACTTCCATTTCGAAGTTATTATGTTCACTCGAGGGTCAAGTTTGTTGCATTATTTTATCCAATTTTTGTATGTGCGAAATTTTACTCCATGATTTTCTAAAATGCTATAACATGTATGTTTCTTTCTAGTCTATTTTCTAGGTTGACTAAGACTTGGCAAAGGCAGAAGAGAACTAAATTCATTAAAGCCAACAGGTATATCATTAAGACTCGACCCGACTCGATAAATTAAATAAAAAATAAAATTAATATAAATCAATATAATTAATAATATAAAATTTATAATCTCACTAAATTAATAAGAGTTTTGATATTAATTATATAATTTATGTGAAAAGAGAGTTTTAAATTTTTTAATTAAGTAAAATAATATCATTTTAATTAAGTAATTTTTTAAATTTAAAGTGCGAATAAAAAAAGAACGGATCGGGTCGGCCCGTGGGCCGAACTCAAAATCCGAACCCAATCTGCGGATCTAGTCGAGATAGACTTTTAGGCCTGATTAAAAATTCACGGATCGAAAAAGATCTTGCGACTCAACTCGAAAAATAGTCAGAGCCGCACGTCTATCCGGCCTACCCGACCAAGTGACAGCCCTAATTAAACTTATATATTCTTTTTGTTCAACGTGTTGAGCTTATAGGCTGTCTAATTTTATGACCAGACGACAGAGTTAATTAAAAAGTGGCAAAGATGATGACATAAAAATACGACACTATGACATTTCTCTTGTTTTCTTGATCCCAATTGCCTTTCAGTTCTTAGACCAAGTGATGAAGCAAAACACGGTGAATTAAACCGTGGTAACTGGTGTCTCCTGTACGTAGCCCTGCTATGCCAGCTTGACCCATCAAATTATGAGGTCAGTCTCAGGGGGGCTGACTATATTTTTTTTTCGAGAACTAATAGGAAATCAAGCCACACGAGATTAAACCCAAATTATTGACAGCTAAAGTTATGAGAAGGTCAAACATCTCAGGGGGACCTTGGGCTCAATGAAGTTTGCAGGGTTGCAAGGTACGGGAGGGGGGTTATGGAGTCCGACGAAGGATGGCTGCACGGAGAGAGTTGCAGGGTCTAGCGGAGGGGGGTTGGTTGCGGTTGGGGTAAGCGTATATATAAATGGGAGGAGGAGGGCGAAGCGAGACATTTAAGGGAAGGAAGGTTGCAGGGTCTTACGGAGGGAGGGGCTTGTAGGGCAGGGAAGAGGGGTTGCAGGGTACGGTAGAGGTTGGTTGCAACTTGCAAGGTCCTACATAGGGGGTTGTAGGACACGGGGGGGGGGTCGTGGCATGGTCTTACGGAGGGTGATTGCAGGGTCTGACGGAGGGGTGTTGTAACTAAGTTTGGCATCTTATGGGAGAGTCGTCGCATGGTCTCAGGGAAGGTGATTGCAAGGTCCGATGGACCGGGGTTGTAACTAAGTTTGTTTGGCTCTGACGGGGGTTGTAACTAAGTTTGGCGCGCGCTCTCTCTCTCTCTCTCTCTCCTATGTGTTGCTCACCGTGCAATAGGTGAGTTACCGGCATCGGATGTCACCTCCGACATCTCCTTCTCTCTCTTTCTCTATTCTCTCTTTGTCTCTCTCATCTCTATTTTGATAAGAGTAAAAAATGTAAGACTTGAGAATGATATTTTAGTCAATTAATTACACAATAAAAAGAATATTTAAATTTTTATAAAATATTCATATTTATGTCGACGAAAATTAACTATGATAATTTTTTATATTATTTTGATAAAAATAAAAACATCTTTACTGATATATTTTCAAACGTGATATTTTGATAAATATAATATTAACAATGATTTATATAAAAAACCTTAAATTTTTTGGCAAACTTGCATATTGTACTTGTTCCTTGTATGGATTGGCGATGCAGTTGCGGATGGTGCTTTGGACACGAGTAAAAGTAGCATTCTCCGTTATAAAACGATGAGACTACACGCTACGTTATACGTTCGTTTTCTTTCGTATGTATTAAAGGAGAACACCGGCGAAATGCCCGCCAAATGTGTACCTCTAGTTTCTTTCGTATGTATAAAAGGGGTCGCGTACTTCTACTCAGATACAAGTAACCAGTGGTTCAGTAAACAATGCATGGATTTTTCAGAGGCAGCTGGGTGGAATGACGAAGCCAGAGGCGCTCCCGCCGGCGTGCTTACAAGAAGCCTCTGCCGGCTTACTTCCGTGAGTGAGCTTGATATCTTGCAGGCTGATCCCGCTGCAGGGGCTCGCCGGGCTGCAACTGAAGTCGACGGCAATTGGTGTCGCCGACGAGCCGTGGATGTCACTGTAAGTGACCTGGCTGATCTTCACCCCTGAGTTCTGTGATTATCACAAAGAGAGGGAACCAGTAAGATCGAACTGAGGCACAAAGAAGAGTGGGAAAAGAAACAGAGCTGAGATGGATTGAATTCTAGCAGAGATCCATGAATGGGGGCCATCTATTTACAACTATTGCGCTAAATTTGACGTTGGCCATCAATGCCGGGTTCTTTACCTGGCCGGGGCAGTTCTTGTTGCCGGGGCAGTAGCTTTGGGTGATGATGATGGGGTTCTCGACGTTCTGCATCATGGCGTGCTCGAAGAGGACGCCCTTCACGAACCCGTCGCTGGGGCGGCCCCAGGTCTTGATGCGCAGCCCGTTCTGAGTGCCCGTGAACACCGTTGTCCTCACCGTCACGTTCTTCACCCCTTGCTCCTGGTGTTCCTTCCCCAAGCTCCCGATGCTGATGCCATTATCGAGCACCATCATCGTCGCCACCCAACATCAAAACAACCGCGTTAATATCCCATCAAGCTCTGTTCATGGAAGTTGGCGCCCCCATGGAAGAGAGAAGACGACCAGAAGCAGGGATTCTGCAAGCTCACCTGATGCCGTGGCCGGGGCCGCAGGTGACCCGCTCGATCCAGAGGTTGGAGGTGCCGGGGCCGATGGAGATGCAGTCGTCGCCGGTGCCGATGCCGGCGCCCGTGATGGTGACGTCGGTGGACTCCTGGACGTGGATGCCGTCGGTGTTGGGGCTGTCCCCAGGCGCTGAGATCTTCACATCCTGCACCAGCACGCTCTGGCAGCCGTTCATCACAATGTGGTAAAGCTTGCTGTTGACTGAGGACAGGCCGTTGATCACAATGTTCTTGGAGTTGCTAAACGCCAGCGACTGCCATGCAAAACTTGACTTTCAGTACTTCGCTGAGACGGAAGACGGTCACAAATTGTGGCAGAACAGAATACGAAGATGTTGACTTCCAAGAGTCCAAATAGGACAGTTGGGCGGAGGTTTTTCTCGTAGTATGTTCTTCCTAAGCAAATTAATTTGGCATGGAATATAGGGACAAAGAAAACCATGTTCTCACGTTTTTCTATTGCGGCGACTCCGTGTGTACGAACGAGTCGCACCAATGTTTGACTACGTATGAAGAAGGGATGTTTCCACCTACCGTGGCACCCCCCGGGCAGCCATGGCCCTTGGACTTGCACTCCCATAGGGGACCCCCACGCCCATCGATTGTCCCGCCGACCACTGACACGCCGTCGACGTGTTCGAAGGTTATCCATTGTTCGGTACCGTCGGAATAGCCCGAGGGGGCGACGAGCGTCCCGTCGATCTGAATGGTTGTCTTGCTGCTCTTGCATGGGCCGCTCATGGCGGCGTGGCTGATAAGGAACCTCCCCGAGGGGACGTAGATCGTCGCGGGCGCCGGAGAACCGCACGCCACGGACCATGCGCCGAGAAGCGCCTTGGCCGAGTCGGTCTGCCCCTCGGGCTTGGCCCCGAAGGATACTATGTTGTAGACTTTATGGGCCGACGTGAAGGGCTGGATGAAGAAGAAGATGAGGGCAACAAGCTGGAGAGGAAGGAAGCTTTGGAGGTTCACCATCTTAATTTTGCGAAGAGATGGCGGAAGGACGATGCTTGAGACTTGAGAGCTGCCTGTCACTGGGGTGAGCTGGCTTGGTGGTGTTCGATCGATGGTGAATTGAAGTTCAGATGAGTTGTGGGGCAAGGAATTTATAGAAGTATGGGGGTCATGCAACTGCTGCTGTACGCAAAGGCACACCAACGACCAACTGAGATCTCGGTCTCTCAGCGGATCTTAATTATGCTAATCTTGTTCTCCCCACATGGCAGTTGGAAGCTTCGCTCCTCCCAGTCCCGGTTCGTAATTCATTAGGTCGTTTAGTTAGTTAACTGTCACTCCAACCCGTGAGAAACGCACGTAACGGCAACGGGTGTTGTGCTCTATCCATTCCTCCCCCTCTTGTCATAGACCCATCTTCTCCACTTACTTTGGTGTTGCCATTTGACATCCGGCAATGTGAAGGATGAGAAAAATATGGAGGGTGAAACATGTCAAGGGAAACAAAAAAGGAGAGGTTCTTTTCCACAAAGCTTTGGTCTCTGTGGTTTAGGTCTGGAGTTTGGCCGTAATCCATGAATATCTGCTCAGTTGCGGTGGGAAACCAACGGGAAACTAAGAAGTAAAGAACACCGGGAACGGTTGGTCCCGGTGTCTGAATGTGGGGCGCACAAGACGCGGAGTGAGAAACGGAGAAGAAAGCGGCAGTGATCGTATTTGTCTCTCATGCATAACTTTTGGTCCAGGCTGGTGTCTCGTTGGCTTAATTTGAAAGGTGCTTCAAATTTGTGCTTATGCTCTGTGGAATAAGCGTACTTCTGTACCTTTTCCGGTCCTTGATCACCTTCTTCTTCTTATGCAGGTTTTATTTTCCGAAGTTTTTTGGACGGATATCTAAGAGTCACGTGATTTTCTTGCGGAGGAAATGTGTCACAGGTGCTGCGTGCGGGCACCATTCAAAGGTTTCGGCACGTGACAGTACTGAACGATAGAGCCAGATGTTTAGTTCTGTTTTGTTTTTTTCCCCGGCCAGCTTTTAGGATGGAAGTGGCTTTGGGTTTGGGGAAGCTTTTTCATTGGCTTGTTGGTGATTACCAATATCTGTGAGATCTTTATTTTGATAGTAAGATGTTTAATTCTATTTGCTTGCGACTGTTTATTTTCTCTGAGTGGCTGCACGTTTCGGATTTAAGAGATCTATATCGTAGAAAACAATTTCCTCGCAGGTCCTCTTGTGACACACGAACAGTACGTATATGAAAATCTTGTTGGAACGAGGGACTATTTTCAGAGGAGTCAGAGGATTATGTCTAAATATTTTAATATTCTCTTTCACGGTCAAAATGGGCCGTAGAGATTAATTGAGTGAAGATGACAAGATAAAAAAATATGGAGTTAAGCTAAAATTAAACTTTGATACCATGTTGAAATCCATAAAACCACAATGTTGAGACACATAGGCCCAGTGTCATAAGCATATGAACCACAACTCATTTAATCGATACGAGATTATTGTCCAAGGGGATTATATCCAAATTTCAACATTCCCCTTTAAGATCAAGATGGGCCGTAGACATTAATTAGGTAGAGATTATAAGATAAGAAATATATGGAGTTAGGCCAAGACCAAAATGGACTGTGGATATTAATTAGGTGGAGGTGATAAAATAAAAAATATATAGAATTAGGTCAAGACCATACTCTTATACCATGTTGAAATCTATAAAATTACAGTGTTGAGATCACTAACTCGTTTAACCAATATAGAACCATCGTCTAATAAATTATACCCAAATTATAACAAATCTTTAATATTAATTTTTCTCTCTTTAATATTTTTTTTAAATAAAATTTTCATGAATCGACAGACGCGACCTAAGTTGTCGATATTGATGTGGGGCGGGAGCCACGAGAAGTCAAACGTCCTAAACGTTGAATGCAGGACAATTGAGTTTGTTTTATTGTACATTGAAGTTAGTTGCAGCCCCTCCCACGCAAGCCTGCAACTCCTCTCCTCCTTTTCCCCGGCCGAGTCCTTCGCTGTGAAAAATAGATTGGAGGGGAAATTCTACATTCGAATTCTTTTTTTCTTTTCCACTGATCGTACAATTTTTAGATTTCATGCTGGACTGCAGGTGTTTCGTCACTTTATAAAGAGGTAAAGGTGAGAGAAAACTTGATACATAGAGCAATAATATTACCGGCCAATATATGCATCCCTCTTAATTAAGGTGCATTAAACATGCGGTTCACGTTTATAAGGTCATTTTCTGGAATTGTTGGAGACTCCACACGGGACAGGTTAGATAAGGCATGGAAGGACCCATCACTTGTTTTTGTCCGAAAGCAACTGCAAACCAAGGTTCACATGCACGCATCTTGTAACTAATTCGGATGCAAAAGTTCTGTTAGTTCTGCATCAAGATCGATCGGATAGAAGCAAAAGATTGCAAACCCAGATTTGGTTCCACTGGGCAGTAGGGAAAACAATGGGTTGAGTCCGGGTCGAGTGGAGGTTGACTCGGCTCAAATCTGACTCGTCAATATTAAAACTCAAGTCAGACTCGGGCCCAAATTATGTCGCGTCGGACGGCGTCAGACTTGGCACTAATAACAAAATGTAAAATTTGACTAAGATTCGATCCGGTTGAAAATTTTAAATAAATAATAAAAATAACAATATATAATATATAATATCGTTAAATTAATTAAAATCTTGATGTTACTTATTTAATTTATTTAAAAATAGAATTTTATTTTTTAATTAAATAAATTAACATAATTTTAACCAGATAATTTTTAAAATTTATAGAGAGAAAAAAAGAAAATGGACAAGATCGGCTCGTGGGTTGAACTCAAAACCCGAACTTGACCTGTGAATCTAGTCAGGTCGTATATTTAGACCTGACTAAAGGTCCACAGATCGAAAAAGACTTTATGATTCAGTCAAAAATCAGACCAGACTCGTAGATCTGTACGGCTGGCCAGACTCGTTAACACCCTTATGGATAGTCCCGTGGCCTGCTGGTATTGGGTAAGAACTACCGATTCGTCCAACTGACCCTATATGGGATTTTCCCATTTAAATTGTTTTGAGCTTCTATATTTGGTGCTGGGATAGCTGAACATGTTATATTTGAAGAAAAATGGGTATGCTTGATGAGTCAATTGCATCCCGGCTTTTGCATTTTTTTGATAATTTTATCTTGATTTTGAAAATGTTTAAGACGTGAATTCTCACTCATTAATCACAGTGTGAATAACGAAAATTAATACATCTCTCTCTCTCTCTCATTGACTACTTCCAACCACTAGTCACTCTATGACACCAGTCACTACTTGATTCCTAACACTTTTAGGACTTGTTTGGTATCGGGATATCGCAGGGATATCTTCGTTTCAACCTCATCCTTCGTTTGATATGACACAAATTGACGAGAATATACGAGATTAAGTAGAATAAGAATAACCCCAAATATGGAATTAATACGGGGATAACTCATTCCTACAGAAAGGTGGAATGAGTTATCCCTCATCTCTAACCCCATTCTCTCTCCCTCTATTATCACCGCCCTCTCTCTCCTCCCTCTACATCTCACATACAAATAATATAATTAGTAATAATTATTATAAAAATCTTATTATTATTGATGATTATTAAAAAATATTATTAAACTAATAATATATCATTAGTAATATATCATTATTATTAATATATCATAATATATTAATATTAATATATCATTATCATTAATTATTATTAAAAATATTATTAAAATAATAATATATCATTATTAATATATCATTATTATTAATATATCATAATTAATATATCATAATATATTATTATTAATATATCATTATTAATATTAATTATCATTATTAATATATCATACTATCTCAATATTAATATCTCATTACTATTATAAATATTAGTAAAATAATAATATATCATTATTAATAATATATCATTATTAATAATATATCATAATTAATATATCATAATATATTATTATTAATATATCATTATTATTAATTATTATTAAAAAATATTATTAAAATAATAATATATCATTAATAATATATCATTTTTATTAATATATCATAATTAATATATCATAATATATTATTATTAATATATCATTATTAATATTAATATATTATTATTAATATATCATAATATCTCAATATTAATATCTCATTATTATTAATTATTATTAAAAATATTATTAAAATAATAATATATCATTATTAATATATCATAATATCTCAATATTAATATATCATTATTATTAATTATTATTAAAATATTATTAAAATAATAATATATCATTATTAATATATCATAATATATCAATATTAATATGTCATTATTATTAATTGTTATAAAAAATATTATTACTATTGATGATGATTTGATAAAATTATTAATTTATCAATACTAATAATCAAGAGTAGAATTGATAAACACATTAACAAATCCTATCATATTGTTAATTAATCATCAATCAAAAGAAAATAAATTTAAAATAATAATATCATTGTCATTAATTATTATTAGAAACTGAAAAATACCTTAAATACTAATTTTATTTATGTTAATTATAACTAATCAAAAAAATTAATTTGTTAATATTTTAAAATAATAATATCATTGTCATTACTTATTATTAGAAACTTAAAAATACCTTAAATACTAATTTGAAGGATGCTAATCATAACTAATCAAAAAAATTAATTTGATAATATTTTTATTATTAGAAATCAAGATCATCAAATATAATTAATTAAGTTTATCATTAATCATAATCATAATTGTTATTATTAATTAAATATAACTTGAAGATTTGAAAAAAAAATTAAGTCATCTTAATTCCAACCAAACGAATAATAACATTATCTTTTAACTCAGGATAAGAAGGGTAAAATAGTCTATTTTTATCACTTATTCTCGTTCCTATCTCTATTTTTTACCAAACGAATAATAAGAATACTAACATACTTATCTTCTCGCATACCAAACGCATATGAGAATAAGAATAGAAATAAATTAACTCAGAATGACTTACACCTATTCCCACTACAACATGTCCTGATGTCAAACATAACCTTAATTTCCTTCTAAACATGTACAACCTTACTATGGAAATACAACCCGAGTCATTCTTTTGTCTAAGGATCGTCTGCAGTAGCTTTACCACATATACATGGACTGCTCACCAAGTGAATTCTTGATTAGGCACAACTACATACCATGATATCATGTGGATGAAAATACTAACGCCAAGCATGAAACATATCCTCCTTTCCCTACTCCAGTACCAAACATGTACTATATAAGTTTGGCAAACCCTAATAGGTTGTTTGGCACTGAAAGTGGTGAGAGGATCGGATTTCTCTGATACTTATAGCCCTGTTGGTTACAAAGGGTGGAGGATTAATTAATTTCTCTGATAATTAAGTACATGGGTTAACAACAACAGGAGTCTATCCAAATCCAATGGATGACTTGGTCAAACAGTACGGCTTATCAGAAGGTGACACATTATCAGGCACCACTTGTTCCCTCAATTGCCCTCTTATATATAGCTGAAGCGTTAAGAGGTAAGCCAATTAAGAGTGCTTGGTAAAATGCTTAACTTCAGATCTTAAATGCAGTTATTTGGGCAGTTATTCTCTTAAATCGCTAAGCAAGAAAAATTAGCTTATCACCAATGACTCCGACATGCAACAGGACATCGAGATTCATGGATCCATGATTGATGGGGACTCTATAAGTAATTAAGAACTTTAACTCAATACTTAATATACACCTAAGGGGATGTCTGCTACAGATACGGTGTTCCTCACATCTGTGTTGTGTACATGAAAAGTCCATGGTCTGCAAAGAATGGATTCTGTCCATAATGTTCATTTTTTCGCCATAGATAGATATATTATAAAACTAATTCATCATTATAATTTTGTCATTGAACGATAGGATATTAGCTGAGATGGTTATTTATACGGTATTAACTTCGTTCTGAAACTATATGCTTTACTTAATCACAACTTTACATATAAATAGTTTTCATAATTTTATAAGTTACTATCTTGGTGTTATTTAGTAAAGGTGCATTGAATTTATTTATATGATCAATTTATATTATATTTTATATACTATTTTATGATATATAAAATTCATATTATAAATGTTATTTTATTTTAAATAAGTAAAACTATATTGAATGATTAAATCAAGCAAGCACGTCTAATTTTTCCAAATATTACCATCGAGTGGATAAAATATTAAATATTTAATTCATTAGCTATCATCTTTCAAGTTATCGTAGTTATTAAACAGTCTACTTCATTCAGTATTTATAACTTTTAAGCAACTGATTCAGGTTTAAGGCCTCAATCTCAGATATCAGACAAAAGGTCTTCAGCGCCATAGCCTTAAGAGTCAGAGACGTCACTGGACAAAACTTGGGCTCATTTAGTGACAGCCCGAGAACACTACAGGATACATCAAGTGCCCTGCCTCTGAGCCAGCCCACTGTCTAGAGATGAAGCCCACCAAAATTCGGATCCTTCCCGGGCCTTTCTCTCAGCCAAGAGAGGTGGCCACTCTGGATTCTGGATCGGACAGCGAGTTTAGATCCGTAGAAGTGGGGTCCACAACGATCCACTTCCACTACTCGAGTTTACACTTTTACCCCTCACTCGCCGGTTGCCTAAGCTCTCTCTATGGCCCGACGGAAAAGTTGCCATCTCCGTTCTCTCTCTCTTCTCCACCATTATAAAAGGCGAAGACCAGTGCTTTTACCCTTTCTTTTTCTCCCCCCATCTTCTTCTCGATGGTGTTGTCGGGCTGCTTCCCCTCGCTCTCCCCGCTTCTCCCCTGAGCTACGGGCGGATTGCTGTTTCTTTTCGAAACCCTGTAAGTTTCTTCTTCTGTTTATGCTTCTCATTGTCTCGTTTCGCCGCGAATCCGCCTCCGCTTTGTTCTTTTCCGTGGGCTTGAGCTTGCAGGCGCTCGGGGGGAAGGGGGGATTTGGGGGTTTACTTTGTGCTTTTCGGCTGGTTCTTGTCGAGAAGTTCGAAGGGCTATGTTATAGTATCTCTTTCCACGGGAGTGAGGCGGGCTTCAGTGTGTTTTTGGTGTTTGGGCATGGGGGTGTGCTGATTGGGGAGACAGGTACCTTGTTAGGTGGCTAGGGTTTTTGATTTCTTTGGACTGGCTGTGTTTTTCTGATGTTCCTGCTGATCTAGGGTTATGTGATGGGTGGTTAAAGCGCACTGGTGAGTTACCAGCTACCCATGATGTCGTTATAGGGAGTTTGAACTGGAAGAGTGAATCCGGGTTTCTGTATACCATTTTGTGCATGACGTATCATACCACCCTCAATGTCGAGGAAGGAACCTGAGGGGAAAGTCTAGATATGCGTTCAAGTGTAAGTTTTTGACCTCCATTATGATCAGGGTCATCATGAGTGGATTGTCAGCAATGGTTTAATGAAAACCCTTGTGGTAAGTCACTAGACATTAAATGTCAACCTCATGGAATCGAACAGGCTAAAATGCTAAATAAGGCTGATCGATTCTCATTAGCTTAGATAGAGTATCAAATTTATGCTTCACTGATTCTTTGGGTATATCATGGGGATATGGGGTTTTTAGCGCGATAGATTGAACATGATAATATATTCTTCATTTTGCCCCATCTATATGGTGTGATAGTCTCATTGCATCCGGGGTTTTCCCTTTTGGATTTGCAAGAGCTTTTTTTGAATTTGTTGATTTTTTTTGGGAAGTCTGTGGTACCACGAAATAGATTAAAATAGAAGCAATGGATTTACAAGTGTGTTTAGTCTACTTACAAAAAACAAACCTGTACAGGGGCCGGATCAAATAACAAAGCACGACGAAGCGTGTGTATCTACATAACAAAGCAGTTTTGCCCACTCGATCACTCTATCTTCAATAAAAACCTCGACCAGTTCTGGAACTATAGCCTTTCTTCGGAAAATTCTGTTTTCTCTCTCTCCCCGTATGGCCCACAACATGGCATGGAGGAACAGCCACCAAATGCTTCTATCCCCCTTGAGGGGCCACTGCCTTTGCCACACCCTCAGTAGATGGCTAACCTTCTCTGTGTACGCTTAACTTTGTTCAACACCCGTGACTAGAACTCTTGAGCAAATTGAAAGCCAATGAACTAATGATATATGTTTTCCTCCTCCTCTCCACACAGACAACAAAGGGTTGGGATACAAAGGTAGCAAGTCTGTCACATATAAGCAGCCTGCCCAGAGAAATCCTCCATAGCAGCACCTTAACCTTGAGGGTGCTTTTTGGTTCCCAAATTTGCTTTATGAAAGGATATTTCACCCCACCATCTGTAATGACCTGGAATGTTGATCTGACTGAGAATTGCTCGTCCTTTCACCACCTCCATGTCCACTCATCTAGCTTGCCAACATCTTTGGCATACTCTTGGATCAAGGAGAGCAAGACCCCAAGCAATCTAATATCTGTTTCCCGTTGGCGTCTTCTGAACATGGGCTCCAACTCCCCCACTCAGCTGGCCGTCGAACAGTTAAGCCACCGTCGCCACGGGTTGCGAAGATACTGCACAGGGTTGGGGAAGTCTCTTTCTAAGGGGGCTATCAATGCACCACTTGTCATCCCAAAAGCAACATTTTTCAGCATTACCTAGGTTCACTCTAACTCCATCTTTGATGATGTTGATGCTCTCCTGTATGCCCCTTCATATGTGAGTGGTATGGTGTTGAGGGGGTAGTTGAAGGTCCCAGACTCTCTCTTGGCTATAGTATTTCTGTTATATGATTGACACCCCCAGGCTCTCTTCCTCTCTGCCAAGTCTCCATGGCCATTTGCTTAGTAAGGCTAGATTGAAATCCCTGACATTCTTAATGCCTAGCTCTTCCACTTGTTTGCTTTTACAAATTCTTCCCCAAACAACATCATGCCACCCTTTGCCATACTGTCAACTACCATATCAGAAGAATCTTGCTTGAATAGACTCAATCTTTGTTGCCATTGATATAAGGATCCGAAAAGTGGACATAAAGTAGATAGGTAGGTTGTTGAGGACTGATTTGCAAAGTACTAGCTTCCCCCCATATGAGAGTAGCTTCCTTTTCACCCTACTAATTTGGACTGGGATCTTTACACCAGACCCTGCCAATTCCCGCACCTTACAGAATCAGGATTTAGAGGGAGTCCCAAATAAGTCATGGGGAACTCACTAACATGATAGCCTAGAATAGTAGCAGCTCTCCTAACAGCCCTATGTTCCATGTTCATTCCTAGAACCTGGCTCTTCTGAAAGTTCTCCTTTAGGTCTCTGACCTCCTGCAGAAGCTCCAACATCAACCTAATGGTGTATAACTGCCCCTTCCCCTTTGCCACAAATACGATAGTGTCATTAGCATATTGGAGGTGGGACATATACCGTCCTTGGGGTGCCACCTAGAACTCCGTAATCAAATTGTGTGATTCAGCTCTCCGCCACATCTTGCTCAAAATGTGTGCCACCAGAATAAAGAGAAGTGCAAACATAAGATCCCCTGCCTAAGGTCTCTGTCACTATGAAACTAAGTTGAAGGCTTCTTGTGTGGACACTTGAGCACAGGTCCGGTTTGACCCGACCTGCGTTTACCGTCGTTGGAGACCTCCAGCAGCAACATCAACATCTCTTTGGCTTAATGATAGGCCATTAGTTGATTGTACTTTTTCTTTAATAGTAGGTCATTTTATTGATTCTACCCATTAGTGGTCTTTTCATTTTTTTTGTATTTTTGGGTGCGATTTTTGCACTATTTTTTGGTCTTAGGGATATTTTGGTCATAGAGTTTGGAGGAGGATTATTAGGATTCCATCCTATATAAATAATGATGTAATCTCATTTTTTTAGAGTTAATGAAGATGATTAAGACTTTTGTTGAGAGCCACCATGAGTCTTTATAGGGTGCGAAGCCCTAGGAGAGGGGTGTTAAGTGTGAGGGCGCGAAGCCCTAGACCCCACGTTCCCACCTTTCACTCCTCCCCACCATCGACACCTCCTTCCTTTCCTCTTCTTCCTCCTTCGTTTCTGTTCTGCCTGCTCTTGTGAATCGGGCGCCATAAGCCCCCCACAAAACCCACCCACGCCATTGCCTCCGATTTCCTTTCTCGCCGCTGTCGCACAGGAAGGAACCTGCCATCCCCCGCCTCCTCCGCAACCACAATCGGTCTACCGCAGCCGCAGAGGCCCTGCCTCTACCGGAGGTTGCATCACTCGCGAGCAGGGCATCAACCCTACCTCGTTGGCTCGCCGCCTCCACCCCGTGAACTCGGCGTTCCCGCCACCGTTGCCATCCACCTGCACCGCTATCGGCGGACCCACAGACGCCTACGCCCGCGACCGGCCGCCCCTGCCGTCGCCCCTTCCAGTTCGAGTGCCCTGCGGTCGTACCCTACACTGCCCTGGCGGCCACCATCGGCGCCCCACCCAAGCAGCCTAGGTCACGCTGGCCTGTGCCCTCGTCGGATTGCTGCGTCCGTCACTTAGAGCAGGCCGTCCCCGGCGATGTCCGAGCAGCAACTGTCACTTCCCAGCATCTACGTGCTGGCTGCCTTCCTTGCTCGCCCCTGTAGTGGACACTCCTGCGGCAAGCCAGCGCCCTGCCATTAGTGGCAGCCCGCCACCTGCCACCGCCCGCAGCTACAAGGCTGCTCATCACCCTGGCCCACATTTCCCTCTGCTCAGTTCGGCAGCGGCACTGCAAGGACTTTCTTGGACCCACGTGGACTCGGTTCACGTGCCTTGGTTTTTAGCGAGTCTGTTAGTAGTTGATAACTTGCTTATCTCGTATTTGGCTAAATGTGTCACCGTTTGAGGGCGTTAGGACATCCTAACTCGCTTTATTATTTCGTTGCCGGATTGTGTGATTGTGAGTGTTTCTCTTGAGAGCGTCGATTTCTGAGTTCATTGCGTGTGAGATTAATACCCTAGGCCGTGGTAGTCCTACCTACCGTTTGGTGCGACATTTTTTACTGCGAGGGACGACTTCTTAGAGCATAGCTTCTGTTATTTTCACGTATTATCTCTCTTGGAGTTCGTGTGCACGACGATTTATTTGCCGATATATTGTAGCATATTGTTGATTTCGTTTAGTCGCCTAATCGGACCCGTTTAGGTTAGCCGTTCTGCATCATTTTTTGGTATCAGAGACAGGTCGACAATCTAGGGTAGTCACCACATTGTTATTCCATGTCTTGCATTCATTGTTAGATTATTGCATTGTACTTAATGTAAAAAAAATTGCATGCATATCATATCACATTGTGATTGGCACATCTTAATTGGTCTAGTCTAGTGTCACATGCCCACATGTAGCGGTGCTCAGTACAACTTGTCAGTACCGATGTCTGGTTCACACTCGGACCCTCCGAGGGATCTCGACTTGGCCGAGTTAGTGCACATACTCATGGTTTAGGTAGAGATGATGGACCAACGTCTGGTTGGCTTAGCGGATAGGGTTACAGAGTCCGATCGTATTGTCCAGAGGATGGTTGGTTGCATCATTGCTTTGGAGGGAGTGACCCAGGACCAGGAGCATGATGGGGCAGTGGATTGCCCTGATCCACACCCTTAGTGTCCACATCCCCAGCCTACTCCTAGAGCTGTCTGTGGCGATGATTCGCATGATCTTGATGAGCAATTTGGTAGGGAGTCTTTTGGGGGGTGGGATGAGACTCCTAGGGCTCCAGCTGCCCGGAGATATAGGAGATTTGATCGGAGGCCTGATCATGAGTTTGATGATGAGCGGAGGGCGTATCGAGATCAGGACCAGGATATTAGGAACGTCATCGAATCTCTCAATTTTGACGGCTCCTTAGAGCCGCAAGTTTATCTTGATTGGGACGCTGTTACTTTGATTGGATGAGGATGTTCGACTTCAGGCGAGCATGTTTCGCCAAAATGAAGTTAACGGGCCGAGCTCAAATTTTCTGGATTAATGTTGAGGCCTTTCAGGCGCAGAGGTTCGAGGAGCCTATTGATTCATGGGAGGAGATGAAGTTTAGGCTTTGGGAGAAGTATGTCCCCACGACGTACCGACACCGGTTGATTGATAGGTGGCAGAATATCACTCAGGGTATTCAGTCTATATCTTAGTATATTGATGAGTTCGATGAGTACTTGTTGAGGTGCAGAGCTCGTGAGGAGGGCACACTGAACCTTTCCTGATTTCGGAGGGGCCTTGTCGGGTTTATTAGCAGGAGCTGTTCCGTCAACTTGTGATGACTATTGAGCATACCTATTAGGTCGTGCGTGAGATGGAACAATTCGAGATTGAGAGGGACTCTTCTTCTTGGGCGAGGCCCACATATCAGTGCCCCCTTGACCAGCGTACCGCTCTCGGACCCTCCCAGAGGAGTCCTGCCAGTGTCATCAGACTCCCCGAGGCCCCTCGCCAGGACCCACCTCCTCGTCCTCGGCCTTTTCCCCAGAGAGACGTTGTGCCTACTTTACCTGCCCCTCCCACCCATCCTCAGATTGGTGCACCACCTGTCAAGCAAGATGATATGGGAAAGGCCCTCATGGTAGGAGATTTGCCTCGGGATAGCGGTTCCCATAACCGTTGCTACTGATGTCAGGGGCTTGCCCTACGAGGACCATGAGGGCATCGAGAGTGCTAATCAGGAGGATTCTCCAGTAGCCCTAGTAGAGGTGAGTTATGAGGCCAGAGTTGATATGGCCGATGAGTTTCATTTAGAGGAGGGTGTAGTCGGTATGGAGGGTGTGCCAGACAACGAGAGGCTTGGAGTTGTTCGCCGCATTCTGACCCAGCCAAAGGAGAGGGACGACTGGCGTCGCACTGTAATCTTCCACACTTACAGTCGCCTGGGTGGTAAGGTGTGCAAGGTCATCATTGATAGTGGGAGTTGTATTAATGCAATCTCCACTGGTACAATCACGCGCCTTGGGTTGACGCCTGTGGATCACCCTCGCCCCTACCATATGTCCTGGGTGGATGTGACTTCTATTCCTGTTCGGTCGAGATGTCTCGTATCGATACATTTGCACCCATATGAGGATCAGATTTGGTGCGATGTCTTGCCTATGGAGGTTAGGAGTATTATCTTGGGCATGCCATGGATTTTTTATGTGGATGCGACCCTTTGCGGTTGCAACACGTGCCTTCGAGCATGGCGGTCAACTTATTATTGTTCATCTCTTCTGACCACGAGCTTCCTCTTCGCAGGAGAGCACTCCACCCTGTGCCACTACTGCCAGTGGTGCACCACAGCTACTCGTTGTATCAGTTAGTAGGGCACTGCTTCCAAATCCAGAGCTCCCCATCCTAGGAGCACTGCTACACCTCATGTTTCTATTTTAGGTGGCCTGACTTCTAGGGCCTTATAGCTAATCACCGCTCGAGAGTTTTAGCAGGAGCTTCCCGAGTGTGATATAATCTATGCCGTAGTGGGGAGGGAGATTATAGATGAGATTATTGAGGAGGCACTGAGCGAGCACCCCACTGAGGTTGCCTCACTCCTCCAGGAGTTTGGGGATGTCTTCCTCGAGGACGTTCCAAATGGATTGTTGCCGATGCGTGACATCCAGCACGTCATTGATCTGATTCTGGGGTCCACGTTACCCAACCTGCCACATTATCGCATGAACTCGACTGAGCATGCCAAGTTGTAGAGACAGGTTGAGGAGCATCTGAGGAGAGGCTATGTGAGAGAGAGCATGAGCCCTTGTTCCATTCCTGCACTACTAACTCGAAAGAAAGATGGCATTTGGAGGATGTGCGTGGATAGTCGTGCGATTAATCGCATCACGATGAAGTACGATTTGCACATTGTTCTAAAAAATTGATCTGAAGAGTGGTTATCACCAAGTCAGGATCCGACCTGGAGATGAGTGGAAGACAACCTTCAAGACGAATGCCGGGCTTTATGAGTGGTTGGTCATGTCCTTTGGGCTATCCAACGCCCCTAGTACTTTCATGCAACTAATGAACCAAGTGCTACCACCATTCATTGAGGTGTTCTTGGTTGTATATTTTGATGACATTCTTATCTACATCTGCACTAGGAATGATCATGTGGATCACTTGTGTCAGGTGTGTGTCACCCTTCGTTAGTGAGGATGTCTCCGCTGACCCGGGGAAAGTCAGGGCGATCGTAGGGTGGCCAAAGCCCCATACCATTCATGATGTGCGCGGCTTTCATGGTTTGGCTACATTCTACCGCTGATTCATACTGGGTTCAACATTGTTATGACTCTGATCACATATTGTATTTGGAAGGGAGCCTTTGTTCGGGAGAAGGCCGCTGTTTCGGTCTTTGTGACATCAAGGAGTTGATGACTCGGGCACTTGTACTTCGACTGTCTGATTTTTGGAAGGTATTTGAGGTCTCGTATTATGTTTCTGGTGTCGGCATAGGTGACGTGTTGAGTCAGGAGGGCCACTACATTGCATTCTTCAACGAGAAATTGAATAATGCAAAGTTGTAGTACTCCACCTATGATAAGGAGTTTTATGCGGTAGTACAGACAATGAGGCATTGCAGACACTACCTACTACTGCAGGGTTTGTGCTATATTAAGACAAGGAGGCCCTCAGATTTCTTCACACCCAGAAGAATCTCAACCCCCAACACAGTCGATAGGTAGAGTATCTTTAGGCCTACACATTTGTCCTCAGGCATCCGACGGGTGTGGAGAATCATGTGGCAGACGCACTGAGTCGTCGATCCTCCCTCATATCTGTTGTCCACACAGAGGTCACGGGGTTTGAGAGACTTCGAGAGGAGTACCCCGATTGCCTAGATTTTGGTCTGATCTACGCGGCGCTCCAATCAGGACCCTCTCGAGAGTACAATGATTACATCCTTCAGGAGGGTTATCTTTTTTGTGGGGATAGGTTATGTGTTCTGTGAACCTCTGTCTGTGAGTTTCTGATATGGGAGGTTCATGCATGTCGTCTCGTCGACCACTTCGGTCGGAACAAGACCATCGAGTTGGTTAAGTACCACTGGTTCTTTTGGCCTAGCTTGAAGTGCGATGTGATCCGCATTTTGGCTCAGTGCCGCACCAGCGTTACGGCTAAGCAACGAAAGCAGAACATCGGTTTGTATACTCTTCTCTTTGTGCCGGATCGTCCGTGGCAGGATGTTAGTATGGATTTTGTTCTGGAGTTGCCACGTACAGTTCGCTGGCACGATTCTATCATGATGGTTGTCGATAGGTTCTCTAAGATGGCTCACTTTATCCACAGCATCAGGACATCCAATGCGTCGAAGGTAGCCCGCCTCCTTCTAGCTAAGATTGTCCGTTTGTATGGATTACCCAAGAGTATTGTCTCCGACAGGGATATGTGATTTGCGAGCTATTTTTGGAAGACCCTATGGCACCTTATGGGCACGAAGCTCAAGTTCTTCACAGCTTATCACCCTTAGACCGATGGGCAGACTGAGGTAGTTAATAGGAGTCTGGGTGATCTTTTGCAATGTCTAGTTGGAGAGCATGAGCGTGGTTGGAATTTGATCTTACTTTTAGCAGAGTTTACGTACAACAACTCGGTCAATATGTCTACCGGCATGAGTCCCTTTGAGATAGTTACTGGCTATAGACTTAGGAGGCCCATAGATCTTGTCCCCATGCCCATTCAGGCCCGTGTTTCAGAGTCAGCCGAGTCGCTAGCTGATAATATTGGGAGCCTATGTGAGCATCCGTCGTCCAATTGAGATCAACAATGAGAATTACAAGAAATTGGCAGATGCACACTGTAGAGTATAGGAGTTTTTGGAGGGCGACTATGTGATGATTAAGGTTAGACCTGAGCGATTTTCATTGGGAACCATGAAGAAGTTACAAGCTCGGGGAGCAAGTCCATTCAACGTGTTGAAGCGTGTCGGACCCAATGCATATGTTGTAGATCTACCACCAGACTATGGTATTAGTTCCACATTCAACGTCTTATATCTGGTGGTTTATCGAGACTCGACAGTGATTCCTAGTTATCCTTTCCAGCCTTCTTTCCCTCTTGTGAGTGACCCCACCTTTGAGTGCTCACCAACAGCCTCTGTTATTGCACAACGTGAGCAAATTGACTAGATACTGGATGAGTAGGTTGTTACCTCACGTAGTGGAGTTTTTTGTCATTATCTGGTTCGTCGGAGAGGACTGCCACGTATTGAGGACGTGTGGATCACACACGAGGAGCTACAACAGATCGACCCCAACCTCTTGGAACGATACTATAGCGGCCATGACCCTTACTCAACGGCGTCAAGTTCCTCCCAAGCATGCAGGATTGGTGTGGACACCCGAGCGGAGTTCTGGTTTGACTCGACTTGTCGTCATCGGAGGCCTCCAGCATTGACACCGACATCTCTTTGGCTTGATGATGGTCCATTAGTTGATTGATGTACTTTTTATTTGATTTGTAGGTCATATTTTTGATTGAGACTCATTAGTGGTCTTTTCTATTTTTGTTGTATTTTCGGATGCGATTTTCACACTATTTTTTGGTCCTAGGGATATTTTGGTTATAGAGTTTGGAGGAGGATTATTACGGTTCCATCTTCTATAAATAATGATGTAATCTCAATTTTTTGTAGTTACGAAGATGATTAAGACTTTTGCTAAGAGCCACCATGAGTCTTTACAGGGTGCGAAGGCCTAGGAGAGGGGTGTGAAGCCCCAAGGCCCGAAGCCCTAGACCCCACGTTCCCACCTTCCACCCCTTCCCACCATCGACACCTCCTTTCTTTTGTCTTCTTCCCCCTTCTCCTTCCTCCATCGTTTCTATTCTGCCTACCCTTGTGAACCGGGCCTCGCAGGCCCCTTGCAAAACCCGCCCAGGCCGCTGCCGTTGCACTGGAAGGAACCTACGATCCCCGACTTTTCCACGACCACAACCGGCCCGCCGCAGCCGTGGAGGTCACCTACCTCCGTTGGGGGCTGCATCGCCTGTGAGCAGGGCGTCGACCCTGCTTTGTCGGCTTTGCCCCGTGAACCTGGCGCACCCATCGCCGTCGCCATCCACCTCCATGGCTGTCGGCAGACCCACGGACGCCTACGCCCACGACTGGCCACGCCTACCGTCGCCCCTGCCAGTTTGAGCCCCCCGCGGTCATCCCTTGCACTGCCCCAACGGGCACCAGCGGCGACCCACCCTACCAGCTCGGGTCACGTTGGCGTGCGCCCTCGCCGGATGCCCACCATCCCTGCTGTGTCCGATAATTAGAGTCGACCGTCCCCGGCGACGTCCGAGCAGTAGTTGGCATCTCCCAGCATCCACGCCCCGTCCGCCTTCCCTGCTCGCCCTTGCAGTGGGTGTTGCCATCGCAAGCCAGTGCCCTGCCAGCAGTGGTAGTCCGCCACCAGGCACCGCCCACAACTACGGGGCTACTCATGAGCACGACCCACCTTCTCTACTTAGTTCGACAACGGCATTGTGAGGACTTTCGTGGACCCATGTGGACTCGGTTCACATGCCTCGCTTTGTATCGAGTCGGTTGGTAGTTGATAGCTTGCTCATTACTTGCTTGTTTCGTATTTGGTTAAATTTGCTACCATTTGAGGGCATTAAAACATCCTAGCTCGCTTTATTATTTTGCTATCGGATTGTGTGATTGTGAGCGTTCCTCTTGAGGGTGCTGATTTCTTAGTTTGTTACGTGTGAGACCTGGTAGTCTTACATATCGCTCGGTCCGATGTTTCTCGCTGCAAGAGACGGCTTCCTAGCACGTATTATCTCTCTCCGAGTTTGTGTACGCGACAATTTATTTGTCGAGATATTGTAGCATATTGCTGATTTCGTTTGGTGGCTAGTCGGACCCGTTTAGGTTAACTATTTCGTATTAGTTTCCTATTGATGAGTATTGCAAATGTGGATGAATGGAGGCACATCCTGATCCAACAGACCCCCTTGTCATCAAAACCCATCTTTGTAAGGACAACGAGTAGACGCTGCTGGCTAACCCAATTATAAGCTTTCTTAAAATCATCCTCCTCTATTCTTTCAAAACATATAGACATTCATGTGCCATCAAAAAGGTCTCATGGATGTTGCGCCCTCTTATGAAGGCCCCTTGATAGCCACAAGTCATCTTATAGATGACACTATCAAGTTTCATAGCCAACAACTTAATGATAATTTTGTACGCCCCATTGAACAGACTAATAGGCCTATAGTCCGTGAAACTGTTTCCTCCCTACTTCTGAATGAGAATAAGCCAAGCCTTATTGATTCCTCTCAAGTGGGCCTTGCCTTATTGGAACTCTCAAATCGCTCGAAGCAGATCTCCATTGATGATCTCCTAACAATGCTGGTAGAAGACCATTGGAAAGTTGTTTGGTCTAGGAGCCTTATCCCTTGCTAGAAAGAAAATATCCTTCCTCACATCACACCTGTTGTCTACTGTTGTAAGTCGAGGAAGCAGGTTCTCTATAATAGCCGGTCTAGCTAGCTCATCCTTAGTGAATAGTCTGGAGTACAACTCTGTGACATGCCTTTCCATACTAAGCGGGTGAATAATGAGGCGATCTTTGTCCCTAATACTCTTGATGCTGTTAACCCTACTTCCTGATGTAACCCTGTGGAAATAGGATATGTTTCTATCCCCTTCTTTAATTCACATTTCTCTTGGCCTCTATTTCCTGTAGATTTCTTCTTTTAAGTGGGTGTCTTCAAAATCAGCCTTAAGCTTGTCTCGTTGAATTCTGCCTTGCTTATCTGTAAGACCTACCTCCTCCAATGCATCTAGCCCCTCCAATTATTCTATGATCATGTCCTTCCTCTTGCCTTCAGGTAGCCCACAGTTCCCTGACAGTGTCCATAATGTCATCTTCTTTGAGCCAGTATCTCCATTCTAAACTGAGCTTTCCTCCTCTATCTGTTGGAACTCTTGAGCAAAATAGGCTTCTGGTCAGAGACAGATCTGGCCAAAGCAAGGGCCTCCAGGTGTGAGAAGTGGTCTTCCCAATCAACTGAGACAAGAAACTGATGAGAAATGGGACTCGGGATAGACACGGAGGGAGACTCGTGACATTAGACGGCGGACTCGATTGGCGTCACACTCGATGGCATTATATTATGTATTTTGTCTTTATTTGAGTCGGGTCTAATAATTTAAAGTTGTAGGATTAAGTCCCTATTTTTATAACTTTTATCAGGCTCATTTGGAGCGAAATTCGTGTATTTCTAATTTTTCTGTAATTTTTTTGTGTGAATTTCGCACTATTTCTTGAGTCTAGGGGTATTTGGGTCATAGAGAGTTAAAATAGGGTTAGAGTTAGCCTAACTCTTATAAATAGTCATGTACACCCAGTTTTCCAATTAATGATGAAAAGAAAAGAAAATTTGTTCCAGAAACACAGCCGCCACTACTGTTCCTTCCTCCCGTGAAAGGAGGTCACTGTGGGCGCGAAGCCCTAGGGCGTGAAGCCCCGTCCCCTCCTCTGCTGCGCGCTGTGGCAACCCCCTCTCCTCTCCACTTATCTCTCCTGTCCGAGCATTCATTTCCCCACCATTGGCCCCACGTTCTCCCCCGCGTCCCCACACTTCACTCCCCACGTAACTCTCTCTTCTTTTTCCCCTTCTTCCTCCTTATACCACCCTCCCCCGCCTTCGCGTTTGAACCCCCCCTGCGAGAACCGAGCCCGTGTACTCCCCTCCTGCAGCAGAGGCGCCCCCCTTGGCGTCAACCGAGCTCTCGACCGCCACCTCCTGCAGCATCGACGGCAGGACCCAGTCGCCAACCACCACTGCCGCGACCTCCCTCCACCACTTGTCTCGCATCAGAAGCCTATCAAGCTTGAATTGTGCTGGGTTTGCTCTCATGTTAGACCAAGTGAATTGAGTATTGGAGATGTGGACATTAATCAATGTTGCTCTATAGACAAAATCCTTAAACTCCTCCATCTCTCCTGTGGAGGAGTAGTCACCCAACCTCTTGAGTGGAGAGACCACGACATTAAAGTCACCTTCTACACACTAAGGATGGCCAAAGTTGGTGTGTACCAGAAGATTATCTCATTAAGCTGTCTTTTCCTCCATGTTCTGCGGTCATACATTCCAGTGAAGTCCTACAAGAATCCACCATTAGTGCTGTAAAAGCAGAGGGCAATGGCCCCTTCGCCAATGTGTCAACATTCCTCTGTTTCTTCCACCTCAAACTCAATCCACAGCGTGATGTTACCTCCTGCTTTCCCTTTGGTTGGGGACACCACCCCTTTAGACAATCTTAAGCCCCTTATCTCCCTCATTATGTTCTCTCTGTCCCCCTCACATTTGGACTCTTTTAAGCACAATACATTTATCTTGCATTTCCTAATTAGGTCCTTTGCCACCCTCCTCTTCTCCTTTCCACATATTCCTCTCACATTTCACAACACAATTCTCGTAGGGCCACTTTGATAATAGGTTAGGATAAGTTATATGAGGTGGGTCGGGGTGAGTTATTCCTTAGGTTTGTCCTTTTTGAGTTTGATAACTTATTCTTACCCTGAGAATAACTCATTCCATGTGAAATGGTAGAATGAGTTACTCCTAGAATAAGGGCCTTATTCCTAACCGACCCCAAATAACTTAACCATGTTATCAAACTAGGTTAAGGGTGAGTAGGCGGAATAACTCATCCTATTCTCCCTTATTCAATTATCAAAGTGGCTTATAGGGAATAAGATTAGTGTTAGGGATGATTGAGTACCCAGACGAGGAGGACAAACAACGGAGGAGGAAGAAGAAAGGGAAAAGAGGAATCAAACCACAAGAACACAGAGATTTTTTACGTGGTTCGGAGGCAAGATGCCTTTCTACGTCCACGGTCGCAGCAGTAATCCACTAAGATAATCACAGACCGATTACAATGCAAAGAGAGAGTTCACCCTTTTATACTAGGAGATTAGGGCGTCATTAGTCAGGATATTAAGGACAACAATGTCCCTGTAAAACAGAAATCCTCTTCCGAGATATATTAAACGTGCATGCTCGCCTGTCTCCCAGGATGCTCTCCTGAGATCGAGTATGCCCTTTAGAGACTACAAATGCTCCCCCACCAACAGTCAGGTCAACCCATTGCCAAGACCAGGTCGACACTTCTTCATGCAGGTCGGCCTGCTCCAAGTGACATCGAAATGCCTTGAACCCGCAATGTATGCTCCCCTGACGCCAGTGATGCTCTCCAGAGGCAATGGATGCCCTCTGAGACTGCATATGCTCTCGTGCGAGAACTCACAAGGACGTGACTCCATGCTCCCCTGACATCGAGGATGCTCTCCTGAAGTAGCGATTGCGCTCCTGAGGCAGAGTGTGATCCTGTGCAAGGGCGCACGATGAAGAGTTCTGACTCCACACTTTAACAATCTTCCACTTGGAGTCTGAACTCCAAAGAAAGCAAACATCTCAATGTATTAATCTTGCTTAATGTAACAATGGAAATACTGCTACGGCATCCCTCCATCAATCATCCATGAAGGCCAACTGAGGCTTTGCACAGTCTCAGTTTCTCTGTAGTTACCACCTTGGTTAACATGTCTGCTGGATTCTCTGCACCAAGTATTTTCTTCAGCAACAAAACACCATCTTCAAGCAAACCAAGAATGAAGTGATACTTCAGTTGTATGTGCTTAGTCCTTGCATGAAAGACTGGGTTCTTGGCAAGGTGAATTGCACTTTGACTGTCACAAAACAACATACTATTGCTTTGTTCCTTGCCCAACTCCTTCAGAAAATTTTTCAGCCATACCATCTCTTTGCTAGCTTCAGAGATAGCAACATACTCTGCTTCTGTTGTTGAGAGAGCAACAACCTTCTGAAGTTTTGAAACCCAACTCACTGCAGTGTCACCCAAGGTGTAAACATAGCTAGTTGTACTTCTTCTGGTGTCCAGATCACCACCAAGATCTGAATCAACAAAACCTTGTAGGATAACATCACTTTTCCTGAAACAAAGTGACTTGCCTGAGGTGCCTTTTAGGTATCTCAGAATCCATTTCACTGCCTCCCAGTGTTGCTTGCCCGGATCTGTCATATGTCTGCACACAACTCCCACTGCATGTGCTATATCCGGCCTGGTACAAATCATGGCATACATCAGACTTTTTACAGCTGATGCATAAGGAATTTTCTTCATGGACTCACGCTCTTCAGCAGACTTTGGTGACTGCTCTTTAGACAGTTTGAAGTGACTTGCCAAAGGAGTGCTAATTGGTTTTGCAACACCTTCTGGATGTAACTTTCTTGAGATAGCTTCACAGTGCCAGCTGTTCTATCCCTCACAATTCTCATCCCAAGAATTTGTTTTGCTACTCCTAAGTCCTTCATAACAAATTCCTTTGATAATTACATTTTCAGATTGTTAATCTCTGTCATACTTGATTCTGCAATAAGCATATCATCCACGTACAACAACAATATGATATAACAATTATCAAACTTCTTAAGATAACAACAACGGTCCATATTGCATCTAATGAAACCATTGTTACATATGAATCCATCAAACTTCTTGTACCACTGTCTGGGGGCTTGTTTCTGATCATACAAACTTTTCTTGAGCTTGCACACAATGTTTTCTTTACTTGGGACTGAAAAACCTTCTGGTTGCAACATGTAGATGTCTTCCTTCAAGTCACCATGGAGAAAAGCTGCCCTCACATCTAGTTGCTCTAAATGTAAGTTCTCAACGGCAACAATGCTCAACACCAATCTAATAGTGGTTAGTTTCACAACTGGAGAAAAGATCTCAGTGTAGTCTATACCTTCCTTCTGTTGGAAGCCCTTCACTACCAACCTTGCTTTGTATCTCTTACTGTCATCAGGTTCATCTTTGACTCTGTAAACCCACTTGTTGTGCAATGCCTTCTTGTTCTTAGGGAGTTTAGTTAGCTCCCAAGTCTGGTTCTTTTGCAATGAGTTCATCTCATCTTTCATGGCTAACTCCCACTTAACAGAATCTGTAACCTGCATTGCTTCATCATAACACTCGAGTTCACCTTCCTCAGTCAACAGTAGGTAATGCAAAGATGGAGAATACCTTTATGTAGGCCTAGGTATTCTTGCAGATCTTCTCAATTGTACCGGTGTACAAGGTTGTACTTCTGTTTCAGATACATCATGTATCTTGTCATTCACATCATCTTGTGAAATTTCTTCTAGCTCAACCTGTCCACTATTCTCATTTTGTTTCCCTGCACTGTCAGATTCTACAACAGTCTTGTCTTTGTACAAGACATTTTCATTGAATATAACATTTTTTCTCCCGAGAATTTTTTAATTTTCATCATCCCAAAATCGATATTCAAACTCATCAGAACCATATCCAATGAAAAAGCACTTTATAGATTTAGCATCTAGCTTATCCCTGTCATTAGAATCTACATGCACATATGAAACACAGCCAAAGACTCTCAGGTGTCAAAGATTTACCTCTTTCTCTGTCCAGGCCTCCTCTGGAATTTCACCATCTAAAGGGACAGATGGTCCTCGGTTTATCAAGAAAGCTGCTGTGTTAATTGCATCTGCCCAAAATATTTTTGGCAGTCCGGCATGTATCCTTATGCTCCTAGCCCGTTCATTCAAGGTTCTATTCATGCGCTCGGCAACTCCATTCTACTGTGGTGTTCTTGGAATAGTTTTTTCCATCCTAATACCACTAGCTGCACAAAAGTCCTTGAAATCTTTGTTGTCATACTCTCCACCATTGTCTGATCTCAGACACTTCACCTTCAAACCTGTCTCATTTTCTACAAGGGTCTTCCAATTTTTGAAAGTAGCAAATACATCAGATTTTCTTTTCAAAAAATAAACCCATACCTTGCGAGTAGAGTCATCAATGAAGGTGACATAGTAGAGTGAGCCTCCAAGAGATGGTACTGGTGAAGGACCCCATATATTTGTATGTGTAAGCTCTAGCTTCTGTGTCTTCAAAGTTCTTACTGTCTTTGAGAATGCAACCTTCTTTTGCTTCCCAAACATGCAGTCTTCGCAAAGATCAACTTCCACAGATTTTGAGCCAGACAACTTGCCTTTAGACAGTAGTATCTTCATCCCTTTCTCACTCATGTGACCAAGCCTGCAGTGCCATATGTTGGAGTCAACTCCTAAATGAGCCACTGCCACTGTATCTTTGTTGCTAGTCATGTAGAGAGTACCTATCTTGTTACCTCGTGCTATCACCATAGCACCTTTGGTTATTTTCCAAGATCCACCCACAAAGGTTGTGACATAACCTTTATCATCAAGCTGTCCAACAGATATACGTTCCTCTTCAAGCCAGGTATATGACTTACATTCTTTAACTTTCACAAAGTGCCATTTGTGGTCCTTACATTGACATCACCCTCTCCACAATATCTAAAGGCTCATCATCTGCAAGATAAACCTTCTCAAAGTTTCCAGCAACATAATTTTGCATACTTTCTTTATGTGTGGTAGAGTGAAACGACGCACCTGAGTCAAGAATCCATGACTCTAAAGGAGTGTCAACACAAAGAACTAAAGCATCTTGAACTTGTTCTGCTGCAGTTGCATTGGCAGACTCTTCATTATGTGTTTCTTCTTTGGAGCCTTGCAATCTTTCTTTAAGTGCACCTTTTTACCACAATTCTAGCACCCATCACCACCAAACTTTGATTGACCTTTCTTCTTGGACCTGGATCTGCTCCTATTTTGAGCCTGCTGTTTTGTTCTTCCCCTGCTCTCTGTATTCAAGGCAGAATCTGAGACTTCACCTGATTTCTTTATGCGAATATCTTCGCTTAGAATTAAGTCTCGAACCTCATTGAGCTTCAATTTGCTTGAACCGGAAGAGCTACTTATAGCCGTCACAGTTGCACCCCAACTTTCGGGCAAGGGGGATAAAAGAATCAAGGCCCGAATCTCATCATCAAAGTTTATTTCTACAGAACTCAATTGAATTGTAATCACGTTGGATTCATTGATGTGATCTGTAACAGAAGCACCTTCGGCCATCTTCAGATTAAATAAACGACGCATCAAATATACCTTGTTTGAAGTCGAGGGCTTTTCATGCATATTTGATAGCGCCTTCATCAATCCTGCCGTGGTCTTCTCGTTCACGATGTTGAAGGCGACGTTTCTGGCCAACATCAAGCGAACAACTCCGAGTGCTTGTCTGTTTAGTAGATCCCAATCTTCTTTCTTCATCCCTATCGGTATCGTTCCAAGAAGCGGCTCGTGTAGCTTCTTCTGAAACAGGTAGTATTCGATTTGCATCTTCCAAAAATCGAAGTCTTTGCCATCGAACTTGTCGATTCTCACATTTTCTTCATCCGCCGCCATTGCTCCCACTGTTCTCCTCGAACCAGAACAAGGCTCTGATATCAGTTGTTAGGGATGACCGAGTATCCAGACGAGGAGGACAAGCAACGGAGGGGGAAGAAGAAAGGGAAAAGAGGAATCAAACCACAAGGAACACAAGGATTTTTTACGTGGTTCGGAGGCAAGATGCCTTCCTACGTCCATGGCCGCAGCAGTAATCCACTAAGATAATCACAGACCGATTACACTATAAGGAGAGAGTTCACCGTTTTATACTAGGAGATTAGGGCGTCATTAGTCAGGATATTAAGGACAACAATGTCCCTGTAAAACAGAAATCCTCTTCCGAGATATATTAAACGTGCATGCTCGCCTGTCCCCCAGGATGCTCTCCTGAGACCGAGTATGCCCTTCAGAGACTACAAATGCTCCCCCACCAACAGTCAGGTCAGCCTATTGCCAAGACCAGGTCGACACTTCTTCATGCAGGTTGGCCTGCTCCAAGTGACATCGAAATGTCTTGAACCCACAATACATGCTCCCCTGACGCCAGTGATGCTCTCCAGAGGCAATGGATGTCCTCTGAGACTGCATATGCTCTCGTGCGAGAACTCACAAGGACGTGACTCCATGCTCCCCTGACATCGAGGATGCTCTCCTGAAGCAGCGATTGCGCTCCTGAGGCAGAGTGTGATCCTGTGCAAGGGCGCACGATGAAGAGTTCTGACTCTACATTCTAACAATTAGTTCTCACTATCCATCTCCCCTTTAATTCCCTCCATCCCCATTCCTCCCTCATTATTTTTCCCATCCTTTTTTGTAGATTTCTCACCTCTAACCTCCCTTGCCATAGAAATGAGCCATCTTTCCTAGATCTTCTTGAACAAACCTTTGATGTCCTTCTCAAGCCCTGTGAAGGACACCCGTACCTTCTCTGTTTACTCTCCGACCTGTGACTCTGTTAGTCTCTCCGCCATCTTAATCATTTCTTTGATCTCTTCCTTTTCCAATTCCTTCAACTCCCCTTGCTCGCCAAAAGCTTATTGACTTATGCCATAAGAAGCCCCTCTACACTAGAGGTGCCATACAATGTCCCCCGCGCCCTGCTTCATGTTCTATTTCAAGTATATTGTTAAGGCTGTCATCCTCTTGGGCCTCCAACATGGTGTGAGGGGGCCTCTTGTACAATCTGCAAGATACTTGTGTTTACAGACGTAGGCCACGACCCCCCCCCCAACACTTTCTGGGTGCTCGGACTCCTTGTTTAGAGGAATGCCCCCCCCCCCCCCCCCCACGAGGAGCCTTTTGGAGCTCCACTTTGGTCTCCTCCGCTGCCGCATCAACCTCCTGGGTGCTTGCTCTCGCTCCTCTGTCCGGAGCAATCTGGGCTTCAAGAATTGCTATGCTATTAAAGGCGACTGAGGTGGTTGCCGAGACGATGTGAGGTGTCGTCAACGCACCTTACTCCAGCCAAAATCGCCTCGGTGATTGACTGAGCACCTTTGTGGCTTGGGCCTAAGAGCTCGAGCAGGTTTGGCCGTAAAAAAGGGCTCGGCCCCCTTCTCTAAACTCAATCTACCCTTTTCTTCTCCTCTCTTCTCTCTCTTCCCACTCTTGTGTCTCGTCCTCCCAATGCGAGCAGTGGATGGCGAACAACGGCGGACGGTCTGTACAGACTCGGTGGCCCTCTCTCCCTCTCCTTGTCTCCCCCCTCTCTCTCTCTCACGCACACACAATGCCTTCTTTCTATGTCTCACTTACTCTCTCGCTCCTCCTTTCTTTGTCTCACTGTCACTCTCTCTCTCTCTCTCACATGCACATAGAGATGGGCTGAGCCCCCTCTCTCTTGTCTCTCTCTCTCTCTCCGTGTGTGTGTGTGTGTGTCTCACGCACACACGCACACACACACAAGGGCTAACCCCCCTCCCCCCCTCTCTCTCCAACACTTTGTACAAACACTATGTAATGAGACTATGTAGTAGATTTATCTACTGTGTACTTGTTTTAGTTTTGAATGATGTTGCACTTGGTATTCTTGTTTAGTGTGTTTGCATGTATGTCTATGAGTGTGAATTTGATAGTTGCCATTTGGTTTGTTAAATTTTACATGAATTTAGTGAGGTATACAATAATTTGACATATAGGAATGGATGAATTTAGGAAGTATATTGATTTTATATATGCATTTTGTGATATTTAGATACATATATTTATATTTTTTGAATTTTCTATATTATTATAAAAATGTAGCCTGAAACTCCTAGGCCATTGCCTAGGCGTTTGAGCTTGAGGCGACCCCGTGGTCGCCTTGCCCGCCTCTACCACGGACAACTGACGGGTCTCCGAGCTTGCATGGGCCTGCTCCTACACCACTGGGAGCGGTGGCACTCCCAACTTGCATAGTCCGGCTCTTGCACCACCTGAAGGCGACGGAGGTGGGGAGCTGTTGAAGCTAAAAATTGATAAAAGACATAATAAATAAAATATATATACACGGGGGGTTTGGACCGGATCCAACCCCAATGGGGGTTTTGGTTCGGATCCAACCCCAAATGGGGGTTTTGGACCGGATCCAACTTCTATGGGGGGTTTTTGGACCAGATCCAACCCCCCGCACCCGGTTTGGACCGGATCCAACCTCAACATGGGGGGTTTGGACCGAATCAAACCCTCAAATGAATGTTTTAGACCGGATCTAACTCCTGAAGTGAATGGTTTGGATCAGATCAATCTATAAACGCACGAGGACTCTATAAATACCCCTTAGTGGGACCCAGGTGAACACAGAGAGAACGGAGGAAGGGCACAGGAGAGAAGGAGAGTGCTTGTGCTTATGCTTCTGAAGGCCCATCCTTTGGGTTGTGTTTGTATTTGTGTTGCGCTTGTGTTCACGGTGAGGGTATGTTATAAAACTGTCCCTCTTTGAGTCCGCACACATGTTCTTGTGTTGTGGTTAATATAATCTTATTGTAAATATTTTGGGAAAAATAAGGTGATTCTTTGAAATAATCAAGAATCCCAAGCATCTTAACTTTTACAAAAAGGGTCTGAATAGATGCCCTTATGGTGATGTCCCTTGTGCCACTCCTTCGAGAGGGATTATAAGAAAATTTTCTTCCAATGAGGGACTCGCGTCTCATGCCAAGATTACATAAAAACACGTGTTCAGTCCAGATGTTAGAAAAGTATCCTTGGTCGGGACAAACTACACAAATATCCCTGAGCCTTTATAGAACCCTACTCGAGGGATAATCACAAATAAACCCAGAAAGGGTTTAGAGCTTCAAATAAACTCAAGAATAGTCTAAAAATTGCAAAAATATTCTGGAAGGGTCAAAACTGTAAAAATACCCCTGAAAGGTTGAAAACAACCAAAATACCCTGCTGGAGGGGTTGGAAATTGCAAAAATACCCTATAAGGGTCAGAAATTGTCAAAATACCATTGAAGGGTCGAAAATTGCAAAAGGTTAAAAACTATAGAAATATCCAGAAAAGGGTCCAAAATTGTAGAGATATCTAGAATGGGTCAAAAATTGCAAATATACCAAAAAAGGGTTTGATCTCTATGAAACTCAAATGCAATAGTCTGCTGTGGTGGTGGAATGGAGGCCAAATAGAAATCAAATGACCCGACTATGTAATCAGGATTTCTTGTATTTTATAAAGATGAATCTAAAGAATGAAATGTTTAGTTTTCTTCTGCAAATGTGTATCTCTAATGGGTGATCTCTTTGATCAAATCTATTAGATAAAACCCCCAATATCACAACGGATATTGTGGAGGTTGAAAAGCGTTTCTTTGACAGTTAATCAAGGGGATTTGGACTTTACGCCGATATAAATAAACATTGACTACGGTCGATGGGGAAATGTCATGTACCTGAACCCAAATCGTCTGATAAATCTAAATTCGTTGAAATAATAATACACCTGCTACTTAAATAACCACTAATGTGCATTTCTCCTTCAAAGAAGAAATATTTATTTATTTATTTATTTCCATGATTTAAACATGGGCCCATTAAGTTCTTGCCTTCGAGACACCTTGGCAGCCTCTGCCACTCGCAAAGGGGAATGTGGGAAACTTGAGTCTACAAAAGATGGCCGCTCAGCTCCTCGACATTGCTTTCAGTCCGCCGCTGCCAAGAGGACGACGGGGAGGGCACTATTTTGGCGACCGGTGACCCTTCCATTGGCCGTCGGTGGCCGTTGTGGTAGTCCCTGTCCTGGTTCCACTGTGGAGATGGTGCTTCACTATTTAGGGAAATCGGGCGGGTGGAGATAAAGAGTATCGTGACCCGTTGGCCTGATACGACATTGTTACTCGGATTTGGGTAAGTTCCGTGTCCAACCACATTTGGCTCCTCTCGAAATGCACTACCCAGGTTCGGATACGGGCCAAGTCTCCACTCGAGTTGCCATAGGGTTAGCGGCTAGGGGAGAACCTTCACTTGACCCGCTATTAGTCCCCGGCTCAGCCCACCTACCCATTCCCATGTCCGAGAGATTTGAATTCAAATTCAAATTCAATTGGGACGTTCGCTAAGTGACATGACCCCTTTGTCCCTGCGCTTTTTTCTCCTGCACCGCGATGCCTATGCGAATGGCTGAAGGTGGACGACCACCGAGCAGACGTCACCACCAATCTGGAGTGTGAGGACACTCGGCATTGCCAGGGGACCGTTCACTCGTACTAGCATTTTGAGCACCATGATCTCACCATCCGTGGCGAGCTTTACCGTAGATCGTTTTGAAGCCGCCCACCAGCTAGGAAACATCGGCCTTGTTGCAGTAGATCAGGGGTACCCCCACGTGGCGAAGGTGGCATCAGCAGACCTTGGGGTCTAGAAAAGTCCCTCTCCTCATATCCCATCTCACCGCCCTGAGTACCACCCCACATAGATGGCAGTGTCGGTTTCGGTGTCGGTTTCGGCCGGGTCCAAAATTGAAACTGTTTCGGTTTCGGTCCGAAATCAAATAAATTTTTATTATTTTGCCAAACTGTAGGGTTTTGGTTTCGGCCCGGTTTCGACCAGGTAATTTCGGATCGTTTCGGCCCGAAACCGAAACGTTTCGGCCCGAAACCGAAACGTTTCGGCCGAAACTGTCATCTATGCCACCCCATCCTCCAGCACAAAACCCGTCGTGGCCGCCTCGTCCACCAACATGTTCGCAGCTCCCAATGGCCAAAAACTCGGTCCTACTTGGGTCACTTCCCACCCTGCCTCTCTGTCACTCCCTTTGGCTAACACTTCCCTCACCCTCACCGTGTCCACTCCCCCCCCCCCCCCCCCCCCCGCGACGACCTGGGCATAGGACGTCCGACCTGATGGGACCGCCATGTTCTTCGCCTGATCCAAATTGCGAGTTTCCTCCGTTTGACCGTCTCCCGTCGGCCAGCGACAAGCCCTCTGTAGGTGACTCCTCCTTCCACAATGGTAACAAGTTGGCCCTTGGGATTGGAATCCCATGTAGCCGCTCAGGTCCTCGGGTGGTTGGAGACCTTTTGGTGGGCTTGGGCGGTCATGAGGGTGAGCCCCCCTAGGGGCACCTTGTTTGACCTGGAAGCGAACTCTGGCCCATTCCCCCGTTGCATGGCTTTTTTTCCCCAGAGCTTCTCTTTCTTGGATCACCTAGAGGGAGATTGCTGCCTACAAATGTCACTAAATGTTGAAAATGTCCTCTTTTTTGGATTTGTTGATAGGCAGTTTGAACAGGAGAATATGTGGTTTTTAGCACACCATGGAACATTAGTAGGAGCAAGTCAGAGTTTATACATTGTAATTTTAGTAATGAGGAAGTGATACATGAATACATGGTTCTAATTGATGGATAAAACATTCCGAAGAGTAGTGACTTTCGGTATTTAGGGTCTATCATACAAGAGAATGGAGAGATTTATGACGATGTTGCACATACGATTAAGACAAGTTGATTAAAATGGAGAAGCGCATCATGGGTCCTCTGTGATCGTCGTATGCATGTGAAAGTCAAAGGGAGGTTTTATAGAACGGCTGTGAGATTTGTTTTGTTGTATGGTACCGAGTGTTGGGTGGTACGAAATGAACACATTCACAAAATATGTGTAACAGAGATGAGGATGTTGAGATGGATATGTGGCAAGACTATGAAAGACAAGATTAAGAATGAGCGCATCCGTAAGGACTTGAGATAACCCCAATTGATAGTAAAATGAGAGAAAATAGACTCGGATGATTTGGACATGTGTTTCGTCGTCCTAACTCAGTACTGGTTAAAAGATGTGACCGAATCTCAGTAGATGCTAGTAAAAGAGCTCGGGGAAAGCTTAAAATGAGATGGTACGATATTATTAGGAAGGACATTAATTTCTTGGGTTTAAATATGAGTATAACACTTGATAAAAATCTTTGGTGGAATATGATTCATGTAGCCGCCTCCAAATAATTGAGATAAGGCTCTTATGATGATGATGACGATGGTGGAACATTAGAGATTAAACAGGAGAATATATATGCTTCTTGCCCATCCAGTATCAGCTGTATGGTGCATTAGTCTCGTCACATCTGAGTTTTTCCCTTTAGATTTGCTAGGTCCGTTTATGAATTTTTTGATAGAAAGTTCGTTCTAGTAACTTCTCACTGGATTAAGATACTAAAGCAGAATAGGCTGAATGTGTGGAATGGTAAGCTGAGAATTGATAAATACCTCGTCAAAATTGCTTTGGGAACCGAGGTTTGACAGCCAAGTACAAGTTAACATTATCTTTACTGGGTGAAACTGTATCAAGAGGAGTGCAACAGAAGAGGCATTCTATGAGGCCCAGTTTGTTAATGGGGCAGGTTTAGGTGGAACACGTCATTCGCCTTGACCGTGCGAATGGCGTATTCGACCTCAACCGGTCGAATGGCGTATTCGACCTCAACCGGTCGAATGGCGTATTTGCCATTTTCTTCTCACCGCTGTGCTGTTCGACTCAGTTAACCAAAGCTGGTTACATGTTTTACCGGCGAATACGCTGTCTGACTGACTCTCACCGGCCCCCGTCCTATTCGAGTATGCACTATTCGTTTAGCAAACAGGCCCTGAAGAAATTGATGAGTAGTCAAGAATGCCATATTTTCACGTGATGTGAGAAAGTATTCAAGGGCCAATAGCCTTTTTCTTTTTGAATGTCGATAGTACAATTTTTGGTATATGAAAATGATAAAACATTGCATGAATGGCATAGTTGTCAAGGCGGGCGCCTAGACGTCGCCTAGGCGCCCATACGCTCTTGAAGTGGCTAGGCGGTGCAGCGCCTTGTTGATACTGGAAAAGGCGAGCTAGGTGGTCGCCAAGACGGGCTAGGCGTCAAGGCGGGCCAACCGTGACCCGTCCGAACCGGATCCGACCTGGTTACGTACGTTTAACTCTTTCTTTTTTATAATTTTCTTGATGTTATTATATTCTTTTGTAACTTTTCTGAATTTTTCACATTTACTTTTGAATCTTTTGCATTTGCTTCTGAAATTTGTGTAATTTTTTGATACAATTTAGTTTTCTATAATTGTCACATAATTTAATTACAACAATTTCTTCATGTACTTTATTTTTTTGTATTTTTCACATTTTTTATTCTTGATTTATATATTGGAGGATATATATTTTAGATATTTTAATTAGTGACCGAAGTGTCGCCTAGGCGACGCCTAAGCGGACGTCTTGTCGTCTAAGTGTTTAGGGATCCCGTGAACGCCTTGGGTCGCCTTGTCGCCTTGACAATTCTGATGAATGAAAAGAATTACACAAACACAACACCCCCAAGTCTCCTTTACAAGAGGTGCAGAAAGGCTAACGTGCAGTGCAATATCCTTGCATTCATCATATAACCTTCTGTCCCAAATGAACAGCACTTCTAATTACACTATTAACCTCTTATCTAACATACACTCTTGATGAAGTAGCTCCTCAATTTATGCCCCAAATATGAGCTGGCCAGGGACAAGGTCTCTCTAAAGAGTACCATATACCATGGTTTAAAGATAGTCTGGAGAGGAACCAGCGAACCAGATTGGAGGCAACCTGACCCAGTCTGGTTCAACAGCTTTTTGAGCTGTACAGGCAGAAAGTTTAAAAAATAAGAATCAAGGGCAAAAGACCCAAAATTGGTGGTGGTTTCATGGTGAACCAGGTAGGACTGACTTGAAACCTGCCAAAACCAGCTAGTTTCATGGTGAACGACTGGTTCCCAACCCAATTTTGTTTATCAGCCTTCCCAACCCAAAATTTAACTGTTATTTATCATATATGAAGGTTTATAACCTTCCTTTAATGGAAATGGACTAAAGCAGTTAAATTAGGCCTGAACTGGCCAGTCCAAATCCTGTTTTCTATACCTCCCCATGCACTTGATATTCCTTCGGCTTTGACCCTTTCAGAAATTTTCTTCTTATGCCATCTCTATATGCTACAAATGCCTACATGGCTGGTCATCATTCGGACCTTCCTGCCACTGGTCATGCTTAAGTCCTTCTAAACCTAGAGGAGGTTTCCGCACAATTTTTTGTGGACAATTTATAGTGCATATATTCTTAGGGCCCCTTTGGTAACCAGTTAGGGTAAATCCCGGGTAAGTTATTCCAGGGTTGAGCCTAATCGAGTTTGATAACTAGTTTCTTATTCTACTTAGAATAAGAAAAATAAAATAATTAAAATAATTAAAAAATAGAATAAGTAAGAAAATCACCTAACCTTCCCTACCCGACCTAGAATAGCTAATTCGATCTTTTTGGTCAAATAAGCTACTCGACCCTAACCCCGGAACAACCCACTAGACCTCAAATAACATACCCTACTACCATACCCGGTTAGGCGGAATAAGGGGAATAAGCCACCCTATTCTACCCTTATTTGGTTATCAAAGCCGCCCTTAAGTATTGTTGGATATAAGCACAGCTTGTGTTTAATAGTTGAAACAGATGCCCATACAATTTTCAGGTTTCAGAATGATGAATATTCAAGGGCCTGATGAATTTTGTGTATTATTGGTATCCTCCATAACTCTCACCAGCAAAGTCTGGCATTCATGGAGACAATCTAAAGGCAGCTTGCCAATTCAATATTTTAGTTGCTGTTTATCATGTCTTTCTAGTCTTGTTAGACGTACTACATGTGAAATGTCGATGTTTGATATCAACTGCAGTTTGTTAGCCTTGTCGTGTAAAGTGCAGATTGTATTTCGAAAGCTTGATCAAGATTGTAACTGACCAGTTTTCACCAGAAGAGAGGATTCTGTGCATCTTCTTTCGAACTTCATTTCACCTGTAGTAACTAATTGATTGGTGGGATGCATCCATTTTCTAGTAACTCGTTCCTTGTTTAATTGGTCGGCAGATGCAGCCATTTTGCACTAATTCTATGGTGTGCATGAATATTGTCAGAGAACTATGTTTTTTTTTGGAATGTTTACACAAGGTAGATTCTTTGCTTTTCCTTTTACTTGGTGTAAAACAGAGTACAACATCTTGTTGAAGTGCAGAATCCCTGGTGCGTCCTCATTTAACAGTGCAGGTGAAAAATTATTAACTCTCCCAAAATGCTTGTAAGCATCTTATCTAGCAAATTCATAAAATCAGAGTCCACACATAAAGGCTTTTAAGTTTCCTCAAGAGAATCAAGCAATGCAATTGCTCCATCTTTCAGTTTTTTCAGCACTTACAAAAAATATACATTTCTCAGTGTTCCAACCTCAGCTGCCTGTGAAGAATATTCCCAACCAGAGCTATTTCTTTATTGCCCTCCCTTAACCTCAGCTGCCTGTGAAGAATATTCCCAACCAGAGCTATTTCTTTACTGCCCTCCCTTAATCCTACATCATCGGTTTCCTGATGTGGAACCAGGCTCGTAAACATAGTCCCCCACACAGTGGGGTTTTGGCTTTGTCTAGGCCACTGAAGGGATTACTTCAAAATTTTGCGCTCCACAGTTTCCATATTTGTACATATTGTGATTTTTGTAGTCATAGGGAAATGAACATTGGGCTAGAACTTAATGATTGTCATAAATGGACAATACAGATCAGACGCATGTTCCCTGTATCTACACTATTTAATTAATGGAATCTGCTTAATATCTTGGTAAGAAAAAATATTGGAGGCTGTATTTGATAATGTATGTAGATAATTATTGGCTTCTACAAGTACAGATGCAAATTGGAGCCAGTCCATTTACTGCCCCATTTACTGCCCCGTCAAACCTGACATCTATCAGAGTTGCTTGTGGTTGCATCAGCTTCATAGTTAATTTGTTATTTACATGACAGTGACCGTTGCTAAATTGCTAGTGAGGTTTGATAGAGTGTTTGTAGACTTTATTATGACTTAGTGTTACTATGTTGGTATAACTAAAATTGAAGAACGTTCTTTTGTATGCATGTGAAGCTCTACCCTTGTAAACCTGTGGCTATGGGAGCTAACAAATAGTTCTGTGAAAACTGGGGTAACATCAACATTAGTTCCCTCCCATGCACTTAACAAAGTATATATTTTTGGCTCCATGCTTTGCTTTTGAATTGTTTTCCTTTATCATCAAAAGGAAAAAAATCCTCAAGTTGTACTGATCATGATCATTCCCCTAACCATGTGTTAGAAGTCCTGCATTGGAAAGGGACAAAATTATAATATGCTTAAAATAGTGTAGCTCTCTTCATTCAACATCTCAAGGTTTTGTGTTGGATGGCCCAATAACTCTAACATGGTATCAGAGCACATGGTTCTGATCCGGGCCATGCACCCCGTGTTTGTCACGTTCTATGTGACAGCCTAAATTGGCCTACATGTGAAGGGGCGTGTTAGCATAGTCTCTATTGGAAAGGGACAAAACTACAATATGCTTAAAACAGTGGGGCCCTTTCCACCTAATGCCTTAAGGTTTTGAGTTGGATAGCCCAATAACTCTTAACATCATGAATGTTGCTAAACTGTTATATGTCCTCAAAATTGCTAGTTGCTTTGAATCAAATATATAGACGGGGAGGGGAAAAAGAAGACCAGAGAAAAGCCCAATCAACCTTGAAATTAAACAAACATTTTGGCATCTTGTGTAGGTTTGCCAATTGGTGAGGGAGGAAATCTAAATAGATGGTAAACTTTGGTTAGATTGGTTTTGTAAAGGAATGGCTATTGGAAAGATCAGAGACTCAGATATCCTTGTCCGATGGTTTTTTTAGTTGTTTTTAAAAAATGAAATACAATCTTGTATGATGATTTGGCATGGAAAGAATTCATTTCATTCTTTCTTCCAAGTCGCCAAATAGCAGATCAGCAAACTGTCTAAATCTAACTTACTCTTGCTGACCTAGATTATGCATGTCTAATCCTTGATAGAAATTTTGAATCAAATCCCTCAATTTATAGTTCCCATCCGACATCCCAAATGCCCAAAAAATCCCTCCTCCATTAGAAAAATAAAAACATTACTGCAATAATCCCAGCTGAATTTTATTGCTCTTCCAATGAGCTCTATGTCTTCATTTTGATCACGATCAGCTGATGTGGTGGTCATGGAGAACTAAACAAAGACCTCATGCCCAAGAGAGGGACAACAGCAGTGATGTTAGATGGCACAAGGGTTATAAGTTCTTGGGTTGATCAATGAGTGAAATGGATTTCTTAGTTTCAGATGTTTGGCAGCAATTTGAGCCTTTGAGTGTTGTGCTAGCCATTGACAGCCTCAAGAACTTTGCAGGTCTAAATGACTACCTCTGCTCAAACACCAACCAAACCCTACCCAGCCTGTGACTGTGCTTTCTAGTTAGATCCATGCTCACATGAGATACTGAAATTTACTATTCTATTCCGGAAAAAAGTAGTTTTCTTTTGGAAGTTTGCCTTGATCAAGTACACTGTCCGGCAATCAGCTCATTGATGTTTTTCTAAGTGTACCCTCCCCATTCTGCCCCCCCCAAGGCATTGGATTCATTTCCTTGGCATAAAATAAATCCACTTTGATGCAACTTTATTTCAGACAAACTATAATACGTGTATAGAGAACACTATTTTATAATCTTCTCTTTTTTTTCAGGGCTTCTCATCCATGGACGATACACAATCTGTTGCTTCACTTATTGAATCCACAACTTCTAAGATCCAACAACTCCAGCAGGCATTTACTGAGCTTGAAAGTCATAGAGCAATAACTCTCAATTTAAAATGGAAGGAACTTGAAGAACATTTTCATGGGCTTGAGAGGTCATTAAAGAAAAGATTTGTTGAATTGGTAGATCAGGAGAAGGCATATGTTAGCAAGGCATCAGAGGCTCAGGAAATGTTGGAGAAAAGAGAAGTCATGGTTGTAGCAAAGGAGCAGTCATCACTGGAGTGGCTACAGGAGAAAAGAGATTCTGCACTTTCTGCCATAGGGAGTGCACTTGGGAAGCGTCAGAAGCCTTCAATAATGCCGATTGCAAGTAACAGTGAACATAATGTTCTCTGTGTTGAAAGACCAAATGAGGAAGGTACAAAACTTGATTCAGAGTATGCAAATCTGACTCAGATTGTGAATGTGAGTAGTCAACCATGCTCTCCACTGATGAAACTTTGTCAAGAAATGGATGCAAAAGGGCTCAATGAATACATTTCAGAAAACCGTAAAAATCTTGCATCAATTCGTGAAGAAATTCCTACAGCACTGAGAAGCTCTTCCAGCCCCCTTAACTTGGTTTTAGACTCATTGAAAAACTTTTACAGGCTGGAAGTGCCAGAAGCATGTGGAAAGAAGGATGCAGACCTGTTAGGTCTACGAAGAACTTGTCTCATGCTACTGGAGACTCTTGGCCAGTTGTTGGCAGAACTGGATCCTGTTCCAAAAAACCTGATAATTTCCTCTGATATTAAACAAGAAGCGAAAGCTATTGCTGATGAGTGGAAGTCCAGACTGAATGACCTTGATATTGATGCCAGTGGTGGAAATTCCCTAGAAGTACATGCATTCCTACAACTTTTGGCCACTTTTGGTATTGCTTCTGAATTTAATCAAGATGAGATATGCAATCTCATCCCATCTGTTTCTCGTCGTCGTCAGACAGCTGATTTATGCAGATCACTTGGTCTCTCACATCGAATGACAGGTTTGTATTGCCTTAAATATTTTCATTGTGTATGTGTGCAGCTCAAATTCTTGTCAGTATTATCTGCCTGTTATATGTTCCATAACAGAATTACTTTTGCCGGGTCGACTTTCAACTTGCATGTGCACTACAACATCCAAAGGAATTAAAGTAAACAAGTTATCCGAAGGAATTAAAGTAAACAAGTTATCTATGAGGGTGTGCTACCACTTTTTAGTTTTCCACTTTTTCACAGCATCAACATTTTTTGCTTACTTAGACAAGAAAGAAAATTCTGTCTGTGTGTGTGCGTGTTTTTTTTTTTTGAAAGTGGGTGATACCAACGATGTATTAAATAAAAATGGGATTTACAAGTATAGTCAGAAAGCTCTCAAAAAATCCCTATACAAAAGTCCACACAAAGGTAGTGTGGATCACTCTAACCTCCCAACAAAGCAAAAAGAGGTGAGTTGAGAGAATTCATGACAAAAGAGTTATGCCCATTCCCTCACTCTATTACACACAAAAGAGACAACCGACTCCACGTCTTTCAACTCCCTCCTAAAATTTTGGTTGTTGCATTCCCCCCATAATGTTCATAGGGTGGCATGGAGAATAAGTCACCAAATAGTCATGTCATCTCTAAGGGGCCAACTTCTGCCCCAATGCTCCATCAATTGGTGCATCTGGTTTTGCTGGCCAAAACCAGTGTGAGTCCTCCTAGCAAGCTCTCCCCAAACCTCTTGTGAGTAGGTGCAGCTTACAAGTAGGCGGTCCAGGGTCTCGACGTCCGCTCCGCACAAGCAACAAGATGGTTGGATCTCCGGAAGGAAGTGGCCCAGTCTGTCCCGAGTGGACAATCTCCCATGCGAAATCCTTCAAGCGAGTAACTTCACCTTCAACGGATATTCGGTCTCCAGACCTGAGAATGGAGACTATGGTGAGCACCACCATTTGAGATAATGGCATATGTAGAACTGACGGAGAAAGTATCCTCTTTTACCCACCTCCAAGACCTCTCTGTCTGGCAGAGGATGAAATGGGAGGAGAAGAGAGTGAAGGTCTTGGAGCTAGCTGTCCATCTCGTCATCCTTGAGGTCTCTCCTGAAGGTCGGAGCCCAAGTGCCCCTAGAAAGGTGGGAGTCGAAAGCTTAGGACATCGTCCCCAAAGGGGCGTCAGCAACCGCAAAAAAGCCGGGGAAGGAGGCCTCCAAGATGTAGTTTTCACACTATCTATCCTTTTAGAAAATTATCTGGTCACCTTTTCCTAGTCGGACACAGACACCAGCGAAGAAGAAATCGCTGCAAGTCAAGATATCTTGCTAAAGTTGGGAGGTTCTGTGTTGTGGAATGGGACCCAAGTCTCAAACTCTCTTCCTGCCATAGTACCTCTGTCTGATCACTTGTGTCCACAGCCTATTCTCCCTCGTCCCAAGCCTCCACAGTCACTTGCACAAGAGGGTAAGATTGAAATCCCTCACATCTTTGATCCCCGGCTCTCCTACTTCCTTGCAAGTAGCCACCCTCCCTCAAGCAATGTCATGCCACCCTCTGCACCTCCCTCCACTGTCATTCCAAAAGAACTTCCCCTAAATGAATTCTATCTTCTTTGCCACCATGTTCGGGATCCAGAACATAGAGAGAAAAGATATGGGAAGACTAACATATATCTGCACAAGACAAGACTGCCCCCGAAAGATAACAGTCTTGCCTTTCATCCAGTTAGCTTAGACTTATATGAAGCCAATCTACACAGTGAAGAGCACTCGGAGATAACGGGAGACCTAGACACGAGATAGGGAACTCTCCTATCTTGCACCCCATAATATAAGCTACCCTCTGAAGAGACCACTCTTCCATATTCAAGTCCACTAGCACGCTCTTATTGAAGTTGACTTTCAGGTTGGTCACCTTCTCCAACAACTCCAACAAGAGCCTAATCATGTAAAGGTGCTGCTCTCCCTTAGCTAGGAACAAAAAGGTGTCATCAACACACTGTAAGTGAGAAAGAGCGGGACCCCCTCTGTCAACCTAGAACCCCCTGATCGGACTAGCGGCCTTAGCTCTCTGCCACACCCTACTCAAAACATAAGGTACAAGCACAAAGAGATGAGGAGACATAGGTCCCCCTAGCGGAGCCCCCTCCCATTGAGAAGGAAGGAAGACGACTTCTCATTCACAAGGACCACAAAGGAGCCTGAAGAAATGTAGGCCCTGATCCAACCAATCCATCTCTCCCCGAAACCCATCTTCTCTAGCACATCAAAGAGGTGTTACTAATTAACCCTATCATAGGTCTTCTCAAAATCCAATTTCAAGACCACCCTTTTCTTCCTCTAGGTCTTCATAGTAAATAAACACTCATGGGCCACCAAGAAGTTATCTTGGATATGTCTACCCCCGATGAAGACACCTTGAAAGCTGTTGACCAACCTATCCATGACCCCAGCCAATCTCTCTGCCAGCAGCTTAGTGATGATCTTGTTAGCACCATTCAATGGGCTAATAGGTCTGAAGTCTCGAAACTCTTGAGCACCTAACTTTTCAGGGATAAGCACCAAGGTTTTCAATCCCGATACCGGTTTTGGTACCGGTTCAAACTGGTACTAGTTGGTACAGTACTGGCCCCTACCCATCCCCCTTTATATAAGTATATATAATTATATGTTTGTATATAGGTTTAAAAATTAGAAAAATATTAAAAAATTAGAAAAAATAGAAAAATAATAGAATGCAAAATCATATGTGAATGGACACAATAAATAATTTAACACATAGATTTCAAAGTTTAAACAAAAAAAATCATTTTTTCGCCATAATACATTGGATATTTGAAAGCTTGAATCATAAAAATACATACTCAATAAGGACCATATGAATATGGTGGATAATTTAAAGATACATCTTCATGTTGGTCCCTTGATGCATATCCATAACTGAACAATGTATCCGCCATTTTATTCTATTGTCCCAAGAATTATGCATCATCAATGCTCCTTGTGTTGGCAATACTGGATTCTTCAATTTGGCATCCGGTGTGCCCCAAGACTCCCAATGAGATGAATAAGAGCCCCCTACATGAGGTTGCTTTTGTCCGAGTTGTGCCCAAGGGTCTTGCGGCTGTGTACTATAATTTCTGACCATGGCTCCCAAGTAGAGAGTGAGCTACCTGAAAAAAATAAGAACCCTCA